>VYXF01010179.1:292536-339447 GCA_013397295.1 Polioptila caerulea | reverse complement strand
GCTCCAGCCCCTTCCCCAACTCTGTTCTATCNCACTGTTTCAGCAGGGGTTTGGTGTCTGCATGGGAATATGGGGGCTTGGAGGGGAAAAAGAGGGGAAGGCAAGGCAGAAAAAAATACTGGGCCCCCAAACCTCCTTTTGTCCAGGCTGAGCCCCTTTCAGGCTCCCTCAGCCCCTCCTGGGGCTCCAGCCCCTTCCCCAACTCTGTTCTATCCCCTGGCCACGCTCCAGCCCCTCCGTGTCCTTCTTGTCATCAGGGGCCCAAACTGACCCCAGGTTTAAAGGTGTGGCCTCACCAGTGCCCAGCCCAGGGGACAATCACAGCCCTGGTCCTGCTACCACACCATTGCTGCCACAGCCCAGGTGCCCTTGATTTTCTTGCCCTGCTTGGCTCATGTTCAGACACTATTGCCAATATTGGGAAAAAATAAATTAAAAAATATCTCTTCTTCTAGTCTCTTCAGAATTGATTTTTCAAGCCTCTGTCTTACTTTTGACATCTGACAGATTTGCTGTCTTAACATCAGTATCCTAAAGATAGCAAGGCTAATGATCTTCTACTCAAAAACACAAAATCTTGCATGATATCTTATTTCACCTAAATGAACCACAGTATTTACACACATTAGAAGTTTCCATGATAAAAAGATGTCATTAATTATTGCAGTGCCTTCTCAGATCCTGAGTCCTAGTTTCAGCTGAAATAGAGTTTATTTTCTTCCTGGTATCTGACACAGAACTGTGTTTTGGGTTTGATGTGAGAATAATGCTGATAACACTCTGGTGGTTTCGTTATTGCTAAATAGTTCTCACCCTAAACACCAAAGTCACTGATCCAGATGGGAATTGTACTGTGCTTATCTGACACCTGGAGAACAAATGATGACATAATCTAAAATACACCAGTAACTTGCAGTAGAAGAAATGCAAAGCCAGCTAAAGTCTGTTTTCTGTGAAGCAACTACTCTGCTGTGGGCAGTTGATTTGCATTAGGATACATTTGGGATATTTGCAAGATTAGAACTAGAATTAGAATTTATTAGAATTAATCCTGCTTTGCATTGGGTACTATCACAGAATAATAAATGCTTGGAGTTGAAAGGGAGATTTTATAGCACTGTTCCACATTTGCAGGTTGTTAAACTGTTGGAAAACAGAACCATTTAAAGATTTGAAGTAAAGGTAAAAAAGACAATAACCTTCTGCCCCTGAGACTTCCTTCATATTATTACACTTGAGGGTTTTTACTGTAGTTATCTTAGTCAAAGATCTGGTTCTGAAAGTTTTACTGAAATCGCTCTTTGTGTTTGCGTTCATAAATCCATTTCCTTGAAGCAGTAATGCATGATATTTGATGATGTTTGAGCACTGGAGAGCTAAAATATTTTGGGTTTTTTATCAAGGAGGACAAAAAGATTGTTCTCTGTATGACAAATGAACTGCATAATCTGTGCTTGCCTCAACTAGATTTTAGGCTATTATTTATATTTTATTCCATTTTTTTTTCTTTTTTTTTTAAACTGCAGAAACACTGGTGTACATAGCTGACATCTGGGTTAAAAAAAAAAAAAGCTTTTAAAGCCAACATATTGACTTATAAGTCTTTGGTTCCACTCTCAATATGGTTAATATTTACATTCTGTAAAGCTGAAGAGGTAAGGTTCACTCACAGAACAGATTAAATTTCCTGAAAAGGCATAGAGATACCAAAAAGTGGGGAAAAGTGTATACTGAGAGGATCTTTAAGAATAGATGTCAATGAAATGTTAACAATAAATAAATGATGAGCTGGCTCAGTAATTAATTGAATTATTTCTGGTGATGAAAAGATGGATGAAAAGAGAGGACAATCCAAGTGACAATATTTGCTTAAAGCAATCAAGAAGTAGATCAGTTACTCAGTGTTGTAAACAAACTGAGCTGTGCTCATCCTTTCTGTTTGATTTGGATTTTTCTGGCTGGAGATAGGACAGGGAGTTCCCTTATCATATTGTTTCACAGCTTTTTCAGAGGTAAAAAAGACAATATAAGAAATCATTTCTTTTCATGTCTGAAAGGTTTTGAAATAGGAACCAGTTCACTTCATAGTACACTTGTACAACTCTGAGCAAATGGTAATACAGATATGCGAATCAGGATTCAGAATTATAATTCCAAATTCACTACTACTTGTCTCAGATTTTACTAATGATTTAGGATGAATAGATTACATTTGAAATTATGAAATTAGTAGTAAGCTTGATAAAGTTTCAGGATTTAATGGAATTTATTTATTACATCCAAACTACGGTTGTTGTTACTATTATTTTTGTGTTTAATATTGATGCCTACTTATACAAGTACATGTAGTATATAGAACCACTGGCATAGAAATTTTATTTTCTAATGTCTAGAAAGAAAAGATTTCATGTCTGATATAAACTGCAGTAAAGTGAAGCAACTTATTCTGAGTACTACCTGATTAGCTTTTGAATTGATATCTTAGTATAACTAGGGGAGAAAACAAAGCATTCAAATCAATCATAGAATCCTGGAATACCAGGTTGGAAGGGATCTCAAGGATCACCTGGTCCAACCTTTCTTGGCAACAGCAGAGTCTAGACACGACAGCCCAGCACCCTGTCCTGCTGAATCTTCAGTTTGCCCACTGGTGGAGAATCCAGCACTTCCCTGGGGAGATAATTCCAGGGCCTGGTTGTTATTGTGCAAAATTATCCCCTGGTGACCAACTGGACCCTCCCCAGGAGGAACTGGTGCACATTATCCCTCATCTCTTCCAAGGGACTCCTTGTGAAAAGGGAGGCTCCACCTCTTTGCAGCTTCCCTTTAAATATTGGAATGTGGGGATAAAGCTCTTCCAGCCTCTCCAGGTCTCCCTGCAGATTGGTTCTTCCCTCTGGGGTGTTCCCTTCCCCACTCACTTTGGTAATTTCACTGCAGAAAAAACAAACAACTGTGAGGAAAATCTCTTCATCGATGTACAGAGTAGCCTGACCACATTTTAAAAAAGAAATATTACAATTGAAAGCTGCTTATGACCCTGTTTATTTGTTTTCCAGAGCAGAGAACAGTTGGGACTCAATAAAACGCATGCCAACTGACCTTAAAAACTTCTCACATGGAGAAATTACTTTCTCTGTGCTCTTGGCTTTCTCTCTTTGAATGTAACCAACTGTCCTCTAAAGAGCTTTTTCCTTGTCTGCTCTTACTACCAAGGTTTTTTACAGAGATAAAGCAGAGGTCCAGACACCAAAAATCTTGACTTCTGTTCCCAGATCAACCACAGGCTTTCATGTGACTTTGGACCACTCATTTATCTCAACTTCAAAGGCAATAGGGAGGATAAAATTAATCACTGTGGTGCCCTCTGATGCTGTAATGGAAGGGTCACTCTCTGCTACCAACTACATTTTGTAGGGGGAAAACCAGACCAGGAGCATGCTGACATAAATTAACAATTGAGTTTCCCCTCCTTTGTCCTGCCTCTGCCATCTGTAGGGTTTCCACCCAAAGCCCAGCAAAGAAGTTTGATTTATATATCCTTTTCCATTGAAGATGTTACTAGGTTTTGGTGACCTAGAAGTATGACCTCTTCCTGGAAATCCTTATGGCAGAGGCTCTTAGATACTGTAAAAAACTGAAAATTTTCCGTAAAACTGTGCCTGTGTTCCATCTGTTTGTTCTGTGTTTGTTTTTACCTGGCTGTGTCCCTGTGCAATCTCCAGCTCACAGGATGGACAAGGAATCTCAGAATCTTGCCTCAATTTTTCACTAGCAGCTTTTCCTCAAATACAAAAAAAGTGCCTCATATTTCAGCCATATTTACAAAAGCAAGATATTCTTATGCAAGACATTTGTGTGGCTCCTTCTCTGTAATACAGCCTTTGAGTTGAAAAATAAAAGGATAGAGACGTTTTCAATGTATCTTGAAGACAATCTTGAATTAAACCCAGGCTTGTTCTGAAAAGAGCAGGTTCCAAGGTGATTTTTGGCTTTGCTGTGTAATGATGATAATAGAATTTCTTTCAAGCAAGTTTTTAGCTGAGAAGAAAATGAATACTTTTCTTTTTTTCTGTTGTGTACCATCTTGATTTACCTAAATACCTCTTAAAGGAGACACAGTTCAGTGCTCTCAGCATTGAAAATTGCTGAGTTTCTGTGGTGTGCATTTTCCAAGGGCTTGCTAAATCAAGGACCCTGTGACCTCTGAATCACTGAAGCTGTGTTGCAGTCTTATGAAATCTGAAGCCTTTTATGGTTTATTCTGAACAGAATGGGAGGCAGAAATGTGTTTTGTGGTGTTCCACAAGTGAAGTGTCATGGCGGGAGAGGGGAGTAGAAGCTGAGCCTGTAATTGCTGATCTCTGGGATTTGTTCTGAGATATATGAAAGGAGCCCTTTGAGGGCTCTTAGCTGAATTCATATAATCATCACCACAGGATCATCACAGAATGGTTTGGCTTGGAAGGGACATTAAAGATCAGGGGGTTCCAAGCCCCAGCCATGGGCAGGGACACCTTCCACTATCCCAGGCTGTTCCAAGCCCCAGTGTCCAGCCTGGCCTTAGACATTTCCAGGGGCAGACACAGCTGCTCTGGGCACCCTGTGCCAGGGCCTGCCCACCCTCCCAGGGAACAATCCCTTCCCAATATCCTATCCCTGCCCTCTGGCAGTTTGATGCTCGTTCTCCTTGTCCGGTAAATTGTCTCTCTCCATCTTTCCTGTAGGCTCTCTTATTCTTTATAAAGTCTGGTTGTCCACTAGCAGAGATGTTTGTCCGCTGACTTGGATTATTAGGATATCTTTTGTGAGTGCCAAGCTACCACCCATCTCTGTGCTGCACCCAGCTGAGGAACTGTCCCTTCACAGAGGTGACACCCAGCGTTCCTGTCCTGTCCTGGATCCCTGGAACAAAGGGGAGCAGTAAAGAGGGAGCTGTCACTGCAGCCACATTTGGGCGGTGATGAAGTGACCGCATTTTCCATTGTCACAGGAGAAGTTACTTGCAGACAGCAAATGACACTTGGCTGATCAGTGTGAGAGGAATTTTGGAGCTCAGAGAGCTGAAGTCTCCGTGCCAGGGCTAACCAGGGCTATTTCATGCTCCCTTGCCTCTACACTGATTTTGCTGACTCAAAAACTACTGAAATTTTCTGTTGAAAAGGGATGACTGATTTTTTAATACTCTGATGAAATTATGTGAAAGTATACCAAGACTACTTGATGGACGAGATGGTTTTTTTCCTGAGACTTTACATTTCGGTGGAGGTCTCAGTCTGTGTCCAAAGAGAGATCAGTTGTTTCCTGACCCTTGCTCATCATTTCTCTCACCTGTCATTGTTGCTGCCAGCACAAAACCTTTTGCTTTTACCTTATTGAGACTTTTTTTTTGCCAAAGCAGATATTTCAGGCATTTTTTTGAACATAATTCAGTGCTCTTTGGTGAACATGAGCACTAGCAGGCTCCTAAATTCAGATATTACTGCAGGATTCACAATGCCATCTCTTGCCAGTAATTTTGGGTTTTTTTCCCTAGATATTTGATGCATGAAAGGACATGCTATGAACATTTTTTCTTAGATTCAGGAGTGTAAAATTATTTTGATAAATAATGACTGGACTTGTATCTGCACTGCTCAGAGGTGTAAAATGCTGCCCTGTTATTGGAGCTTCTGCACACTGAATATAATGGGGGACAAAGCTCTTAAACTCCACATTTCAATCTATAAACAAAGTTATAAATATTTATCAGGGTTCCATCACAATGCCAGTTGTTAAATACTTTGTCACACCTGAGTATTATGTATAAAATACTTAAGAATCTCAATTTAAAGAGTGAGAGACACTCAAAGGAAGCGTACCAATGCAGGTGCCTATGAAAGTCCCTTTTCACTTTAGAGAGGACCTAACGAGGGAGCTAATGTAGTGTTTGGTGAGGTTTAGCTGCTAGAAATGAAAATAAAAAGAAATTACACAAGTTGGTTGTCTGAAGAGATGTCAGCATTTGCCAGACACCAATGTGACAGCATCTTGATTTAATTGCAGCTACACAGTTCTTTGATTCACTGTTTTCTCTAAATCTTTTTTTCCACATTATTTAAAACTCCTGTCTCTGATATCCATCGAATGCTTGCACGCATGAAGAGTCTGCAATGTTTATTTTAATCCCTTACAGGACACCACATTTCTAAAAGTCTATTTATGCAGCTCCTTCAGTTCTCTGTGGGGCCATCACCCTGACTTTTCAAGCCATGAAAAAGCTCCAAAATAAGTTATAAAACAAGGCAGTTGTCTTTTAATAGTATAGCTGGGAATGTGTTAACTCCAGACTGTGCAACAGCCCCAGTAACCACATGGTCTGTGTGTTTATAGGCATCAGCTTTAATGGCCCGTTGTGATAGATGAGAGATATTACAATCCTGCAGTCACTGCCCGGTCATTTACAGTCAACAGAGGGCTAAAAGTGAAAGGTCAGGCCTAGGAGAGTTGGAAAATCTGCTAAGCAAACTCTGGAGCAGGGAATGGGCTGCTCCTGGGACTGGAGGCCACGGCTGATTTTTCTGCTGTTGTTGTTGTTCCTGGCCCAGGGTAGGTTTATGCACAGCCCAAAGCATTCAGATGAAATGTTCCCCTTTCTTCATGTCAAAATAAATGTGCACATGATCCACTAGAGGGTTTCTTTAGTTGAATACATTTACCTGGTATGTTTACTAGAGAACCAGATTTGTTTTGTTTGATCAGCCCTTTCCAGGCAGGCTGTTCAGTGTGAGAGAATGATTTCCAAACTGGTTACTTCCCAACGTGCTGAAGGTCTTGTTACTCCAAAATACATTTTAGCCTCTGGGTCCTGCCACTGCCAAGTATGTGCTGCTGCCCTTGGGGATCAGCTCAGGTGCTGGCTCTGGAAACTGGAGCATATCAAAAACAAGGCTTCAAAAAGAGCACAGTCAGCAGGATCAGCAGCAGAACCACTGATGAGCAAATACTTTTGCTGCACAGAAGTGTCCATTTTATTATTTAGTTCCTTGAATAAGGCTGTGTCTCTAAACCAAATCTGTTTACTTAATCAGCAAGGGTCCAGGAGCAGCTTGAAGCATGAAGACCCTAGCTCCCCTTTCCCAACTCCCTGATGTAAAGATTAAAATGATGGAGGCAAATTCAGGTTTTAAGCCACTTTTCCCTACTTTATTGTGGGATCTGTCTCAGTCTCAACCAACTCCCAGGGTGTCACCAGAGTGGCACCTCCTGTGACATAACTGCTGGTTTCTGTATCTCTCTGCCCCTCATTGTCATTGGCCTTTGGTTGCTGAACGTGTGGGAACAGCACAACTTTCCCTGGCTGCACAGCTGATAGTGATTCCTGTGAGAGCTGGGGAACACTGCTGAGACATCCCTTTCCATGAGTTATCTCTCTTTCAGAGAGGCCAGGCCGTTGATTACATCCTTTTCAGGTCTCTACACTTGTGGGATGGCACGTAGAAACCTTGGAGTAATTGGGAATAGAGCAGGACACCACAGGGATAACTACACAGTGAACTTTTGGTTATGCCTTCAAAGATACTGTTTTAATGCATCCTTTGTGACTGAGGGACAGAAATGTTCTTTAACTGTATTTGAATGTTTAGATTAGTACAAAACTGGGCTGCTGAGGATATGTTCACCCTTCTACATTCATGCCCAAGCTGGTTCCTGCTTTTTTGTGGAGCAGCGAGGCATTTTCAGCGCCCAGCTTTGTGTTGGTTGGGAAACTCAAAGTGCAGCGGCCCCAGCCACTGCCTTACATAAACCCTGTGCCTGTGCAATGGACTGCTGCCACTGTCCTGTTTGGAGCAGCAAGATTTCCTTTCTGACCTACTTTTCTGGTCTATGCCTCGAGCCAGGCCATCAGGAGCATTATCAGAACATTTTATATCCTTCCCGTGCCATAAAGCTGCCCTGACACCACCCTGAGCAGCCAAGCAACCATCATGTCAGCCCAGAGGGATCCACGAGCTACTAAACAGCTTCCTTGTCTTCTTTTCCTGCTGTGGCCAGATGGATTTAGTGTGATCCAGAGCAGGCAGGAGTTCCTCAGGTGCACAGGAATGAGCAGGAATGGTGCTCAAGGATTTGCAGGTTTATGCTGAGCATTTCCTGCCCATCGTTGCCAGGGATAAACGGGTATCAAGGGGAGTGATACCGGTGGAGACAGCTTGGGCTGACAGGGTTATTGAATTGTTTAGGTTGGGAAAGGCCTTCAAGGTCACTCAATCCAATCTGTGCCCCATCCCCTCCTTGCCCCCAGCCCAGAGCACTGAGTGCCACATCCATGCCTTCCTTGGACACCTCCAGGCATGGGCACTCCATAGCTCCCTGGACAGCTCCTGCCAAGGCCTGACCACCCTTTCCATGGAGAAATTCCTCCTGGTGTCCAACCTGGCGCAGCTTGATGCCATTCCCTCTCATCCTGTCCCTTGTCACCTGGGAGCAGAGGCAACCTCCCACCTGGCTACAACCTCTTTCCATGAGGAAATTGAAGGAATATTGAAGGAATAACGTGGAAGATTATAAAACAAAATGTAATTCCATAAATTTTCCGATAATTGTAGAATATGACATGTGCAGCCTTTGATTACACAAAACTCTTTATTAGAGCTGGATAGAGCGCTGTTATAAACAAATTTGCATCTGTGAGGATTTTCATGCAGTAAAAAAGTGTCAGGATGGGAAAAGCCTAGTTGTAGGTCTGTATCTTAGTCTAGGTAGGTTTCACAGATGGCAAAGGGCTGAGCTCAATCCTTCCCCTCTGAGAGCTGTGAAGTCAGTTCCTCTTTCTGTCTCCCTCTCAGAGCTGTTCCAGAGAGCACAGGTACCCAAATCTGAGTCATCCCAATGGTATTTATTAGAAAACATCAATTCTGTGCCGTAATTTCCAACCTATAGCTTCTACTCTGTAATATTATTTTTTTACATCCATCAGGTAAATTGCCCTCATATTTAGAGAGATTAAATTTCATACTCTGTTCTGCTCAGTTCCTTGTGGGATGGCTGACACTGGAAGGGAAAAGCAGTTTCAGCAGGCTCCTCTGCACAGGAGGAGAGAGCAGAGGATAGGAACTCTCCCAGCAGAGAATCACAGGGATGTGGTTTCCTTGCTGAGGGAGCCCTGTTAGGCTGAGAGGAAGAAAACAACAGCAGGGGAGAGGCTCTCAGCCAAAGGCAGACTTGAGGGCAGCTGATGTGGAGCACATCCTGCAGTGACGAAAGAAGCATGGCAAGGAAAGCGTGCAGGTGATCCATCATGTTTTGCCTACAGCTCCTTCATGGGTTCTGTTCAGCTCAAAGAGTGCCTGGGTTAAGAAAACCTCCTGTAACACTCACCATATGTGCTTATGCATGTCCTGAGCTGCTGAGGAGTGTCCAAAAAGCTGGAATTTGGCAAAAAGAGGCAGTCTCCTCGGGTGGCTGAGCAGGGTTTCACTGCCCAGGGTGATCTGTTACCCCTTTCCTGAGAAATGCCCTCAGGAGTCTGTGCTTCAGGGATCAAAGAATAGACTCTTTTGCAATAGAATATTTAAGAGGTCACAGCTCCACTATGGTGTGATCTAAACCTGAGGCCTCATGGCCCACCAGGCTGTTATCCTGGCCATGGATGCAACGTGGCCTGGCTGGTTTTATCCTGGCACATCTGTGCAAGTTTGGATCTGATTTAGGTGTTATGATCAGACAGACTTAATGCAGAAATAAAGGTTAAGGAGCTAAAATCTGACATGCAAGGCTCTGGTGAAAAAAGTTAACAAGAAATTCCATGTACCTAGAAGCTTGAAAACTTTGGCATTTCTGACAGAATATTGTCTTTCTTTCTGGGACTTTGTAGCTGCTCAGAACTCCAAGCAATGTTTTACTTTGCCTATGTAACATATTTGAATGGTTTGTATCTCAGAACATCAAAACTTCCACATCCAAGGCTGTCATAATTCCTGGTCGTGATTTTGACATTGCTAATTTGAAAAGCCAGATAGATTCTGCTCTTGTCATCCTAAGTGTCCAGAATATTTGGGAACAGCTTCCTGTGCCTTCCCAAGAGCCCTGCTGAAGGTAATTGCAAGGATCCCCAAATCCCTGGGCCCACAGGCAGGTGTCTGGTGCTCCTAGAAATGTTCCCATTGCCTGAAAAAACACGGAATGTGATTACAGGGACCTTTTCCCAGCTGCCTGGGAAAGCAAACGTTTACCACCCATGCGTTTGTTTGGGGGGGTGCAGCACATACAAATTCAGTGCAATAATCGGCACTGGAAAAAAGCAAGCACCCACTCCCTGTTTCCCAATTATTTTTTATTCTGAACTAGGTGTGTATGCACGTGTGGGTTTTTTCCTTCCCCTCAGAATTGGATTATTTCAGCAATCTGGGTGACAGGGTGAGCTCTGATGTTTGGAGGGGCTGTTATATTTCAGGAGGGCAGGAATGAGCAGATGCTGGAGGGGCGGGGATAGGAAACTTCACAAACTGCTTTTGTCCGGAGAGTCACTCTCACATGACAGCTTTTCCATGGTTTCTCTGAAGTGTTTGCTAACAGAGGGGACCTTGTTCAGGAGGGAGAAGACAACCATGACTGCTGATGGCCATTAGCTCCTAAACCTTGAAATCTGTTTTCCCTCCAGCATCTGGTAGTGCCCCTGGAACTTTATGGTGCCAGAAACCAACCCCACCTTGAGGTGTTTGTCAGGCAAGCTGCTGCCACTGTTCAAAGCAGGAAAGGATTGCTGGAGGAGCACAAGCTCTGTGCCCCTGCCTGGGGCTGGGTGATCATTACACTGATGTTTAATTGCCTCAGTACAAAAGGCTTTGAAAACTATTTAAGGGCACCCAGTACTCTCTGTTTCCTAATGCCTTTCGAGCTGTCTTGTAAAGACAGCATTGCCCATCCACTTCTAACCTGGAGGTTTGCTCAATCTCAAACCCTATTCAAAGGAAAGGACTTGAGGGAGTAAAGTTGACAAGATTTGTCCATAAATACTGGTGGTTTTGACAGCTGAATGGAGTTCACATGGCTGGATGTGTTTGCCAAAGAATATGTACGAACTTGAATCTTGGAGGTTGAATACAAAGTGATGATTTTATATGAAAGTAACCTTAGTCGCTGTTACATATTTAGACATATGGTGCCAGTTTGGTACCAGGTGGAATGGAGACAGTTTCAGTACTTACCTACAAGTTTAGGTAATCTGAAAGAAATTTCATAATTTGTCATCCTTCTCCTTTTCTCCCTTATTCTGAGGTAAACCCTGTAGTTGTTTCCCACCCCATTTCACTTATTTCCCTGTGTCTCTGTTTGGGAACTGTTGTGGTTTGACACTGGCCCCATGCCAGGCACCCAGGAGAGTGGCTCGCTCACCCTCCACTGCCACAGCTGGGCAGAGGAGAGAAAAAAAAATGAACAAATGCTTCACCACCGTCTTCACCACAGCCTGCAGAGGAATCTCAGCTCCACCACCTGCAGCACCTCCTGCCCTCCCTTCTCCACTGACCTTGGTGTCTCTGTTGTTTCCCTCACGTGTTCTCACCTCCTCCTCTTCTCTGACTACAAGCAAAACTGTGTGATTTTGATTTCACTTGTAAATATGTCATCACAGAGGTGTTAGCAGCCTCTCCGATTGGCCCGGTTTTGGCCAGCAGCATGTCCACCTTCAGAGCCATCCAGGATTGGCTCTGCTGGACGTGGAGGAGGCTTCCAGCTGCTTCTCACTGGAGCCATCTTTGTGGGCCCCTGCTACCTAAAACCAGGCCCTGCAAAGCCAGGAACACTTCCTGTTCAGATTTCATGAGCTCATGGAACACTTCAGAAGGGCCAGGATCAAGAAATCAGTTTAAGGGGTGAGCTCAGAGATTGCTTAGGCCTCTGGCAAAAGACCCTGTAGTGAGAGAATAGGAAGGGCCCTCAGATGGCCCTGGCGAGGAGGTTGCCACAAAAGAAGTTTTCTTCTTTCCATATGTCTTACCTCCAATCTTATTGATTAATCTGTGCCTGGGAAAACTGCAGTGTAAATAAAATGGGTGGGAACTCCCCCGTTCAGTTTGGAAAGCAGTGAGATTATAATCCATTCATTAGGTTTTTTTCACCTGCCTGGGACTAGTGCAAGGTCACCCCCAACATCCCTTGCTGCTGGATTGGAAAGAGATGGGTGTGATGGATGGAGTGTGACATGGATAAGGAGTTGAGTGGCTGGCTGATTTCAGCAGTCAGCAGCTGAATGTCCAAGTGGGAACCAGTAACAAGTTGTGTCCCCCAGGGGTCCATCCTGGGATCAGTATTATATAACAACTCCACCAATTATTTTTTTTTTGTATACAGAAAGAGAGATATTACTAAATCCTGGGGTGACTGAACAAGAGATGGCATTTTCTTTACTGAAAAAGGGCAGGTTTAATTTTTTTTTTTTTTTTTTATAATAAGGCTACTGAGACTCAGAACCAAGTCCTGAGTTAGCCCTTATTGCACATCTGCTTCTTTTGGAAACCTGAGAACAAAAAGTTATGCTCTAATTGAAGGTACTAAGTATTTTTATCATTCACCAGATAAGCAAAGATAAATAATAAAAAAGGAACAACTTTTTCAAAGATACAATGATGAGAAAAACATTTCAAGGAACCAAACACATTGCATATTTCCATCTATATATATTATTTTGAGCTTGATGGTTAACTGAGAAGCATTTATTTCTCTGAAATTTTCTACCCTTTAGTTACAGATGCAGAAAGGAATACAAAATGGATGCATTTTTTTGTCAAAACTTTTTTTGTAAGCGGAACAAAGTGATATTTTTACCACATAAATTAGCACTGCAGGGCACTGGTTTTTAAATGGGGAATGTCTATCATGAAAGCTACTAACTCATTCCCCTGGCTAGAGTGAAAAGTCTGTAGAAAATTCATTTCTTTTTGATCTGGATAAAGAAGTTTTTTGAATTGGATCAAACTGTAATGGGGTCTTATGAAAATAAACAAATAAATAAATTTCCGGCTGCATTTCTATGGGAAAAAAAAAAAAAGAAGGAGCAAACAGAAACTGGGATTTGGAGCTTCAGAGCTCTTCACCTTTGCTTGTTGAGTTGCTTTTTAGTGTTTTGGAGAGGGTTTTTGAGCATTGCATCCGAGCTTTTGCGAAATAATTACACTGATGGTTCTGGTTTTTAATGTAGAGCACAGAAATCTGCAAAAGCCATTGGGCAAATTCTGCTGAGTCTTTCACCTCAGATCAGCAGCTCTCAGGTCATTAATCATGCTTTATAAGCTTTAATAGACTAAGTGTTTTAAAGACATCTGCTGAGTCTCAAAGAATAGAGTGCAGACTTTGCTTTTCTCAGATTGCTGTATTAGAGGAGCAATATTGTTGGGAGAGAAAAAATGATCCAACATACAAAAGCTTGGCCTCTCCCTTTGGTTCCTGCCATGCTGCAGGAGAGGATGATCACACAAGTCATTTATAATTAGAGACTGTGGAAATTAAGCTCACCAGGTATTAAATATTTCCTTAGATAAAGGCATTGTCACCACCATCACTTGCTCAGGCAGCAAACATGTAAAGAAACAATATAAAGAAAGGAGTGCTTTGCATTAATTGATGTCTGAATAAAACACAGTTTTGTCCTTCACAACACATCATGCATGCCTGAAAATCACTGCAGGTGACTGGCCTTTTGCTTACTTACTCTTTTTTTCTCATTCAGTCTCTCAAACACATATTTTGGTGAAGGCTGCTTGCACAAAAAGACATAAATTTAGTTTGCTTTGTCTCACAATTAAAATTGTGCTATGCCAGACTTGAGTTTGAGTTAGGGAGTTAAAAATACCCATCTGTAAATACACCATTGCACTTGTTGCCTGACCACTTGTAGTTCTGTTTTCCATATATTTTCCAGATATTTTACTGTGGAGTAGCAGCTTCTCAGAACCACTAAACACTTCCACAATGGACAGGAAAGACAGAGGTAGAAAGGAGCAAGCTCTTGATTATGGATGCAGATTTGTTCCCAAAGAAGCAATGGGGCAGGAAACAGTTGTGGGATGGCTTTGCCCATATTTGTGTCAATTGTCCCCTTTCAGTGTTGTGTTGTTATTTTGATTTTTGTGAGGAGAATTTTCCTTTTGGTTCAGTTTGGTTGGTTGGTTTGGTGATGTAAGTGAAGGTTGTGGGCTGAATTTGGATTTTAATGATAGTTCCTAAGTGAAGCATCAGTTCTTGAGCTGAGTGCTTGTTCTCTGCCCCCATGTTTCCTCTTCAGCACACAGGGTGCACTCAGGAAGTTCAGTACCTGCTGTTTGAAAGTGCTTTACCTAAAATGTGTGAAATGAGGGTGAATTCTGCCTTCTCCCACACTTTCCTGGGAAGCACCCCCATTCCCAGGGGGATTGCAGTCAGAGCTGTGTTTCCATTTTCCAAACACAGCAAAGCCAAGGCTGGGAGTGGGATGTCCTCACCATGAAGTTGAGGAGTCACTTTCCTTCAGTCCAGCTGATATTTAAGGTCCTCAACTCCCCCAACCCCTCCAGGCTGTGTTAATGGGGCACAATGCCCAGCGTTGAGCTGGGACACCCAGTTGTAACTCTGCTCCCCTGGTACTCCTGTGGGAGAGTTCTGCTCTGTGGGTGTGGGGGAAACATCAGCTGCAGGCCTTGCTGCTCATTTCCCATGTTTTTCTTACAATACTTCTACAGGCTGTCTTATGCTGAGTCAGATTTTTCGTCTGAGGTGATTTTTCTTCCTGGCTTTTTCTACTGGTCAGGGAAAAAATAAATAATATGAGAAATTTGCACGTAATCCTGAGTAATTTCCCCTTCCCTCTCCTCCCTGTGTTTCTCAGTTTGGTACTGAAGACATTGATTTCTCTTCCAGCCCTTTGAGGCCCGGAATAAAGCCAAGAAAATGAATGAGAAGGTAAACAGAGGCAAAGAAAAATAGATATATGATCAGAGACACAAAGCAGGTTCCTAGCAGAATGTGGAACTGAGCCCTCTTGCTTTCTGCAGAATCCAAGCTTCCCTTAAAAGGGAAACTGAAGGAAATAGGTCAACTCAAATAACATTAAATCATGCTGGACAAAAGTGCATCCCACTCCTCTCTGAGCTGCGGCGTGACACGGAGTGTTAAACCTCCATTTGCTGATGAGCATCTGGGATGTACAAGGAGGCTCTGTAGGATCTGAGCAGTGTCCTCTGCTTGCTGTGACAGTTTTCCTAACAACTTTTTCTTTCTATCTGCTCCCAGCTGTTCTGTTTAATTTTTTTTTTTAAAGGAAACTTGAGTCATCTACTCTTTTTATCCTCTTCTTGCTGCCTTAATGGGATCTTCCTTCTCTTCCTGCTTCTTTTTCTTTTGCCTTTTTCCATTTGATGAGAATTTTATTCTTTTCTTCTTATAATTTTAACACTTCTCACCTTCTCTCACACAGTAAAAAAATGAAAACCTGGTGCTATAGCATTCTGAAATAAAACTCCAGAGTAGCACTTCTGCTTCAGCTGCTCCTGGAAAAAGAGGAAGGCAGCTTTTAAAATTTTATTTTATTTTTCATAAGTGGTTTATGACTCTTCTCTTGAGTTCTGAGTTCTGACATTATGCAGGGTACCCTCCAAAAATATTCTTTTCAAATACTTTGCTGAATGCTTAATAAATGGCAAAACCATTTCCTAATGGGCTTCATGCAAGAACATCTTTTACAGGACGAGTCCTGGGAAAGGTGGCAGAGTTCAGGATGAATGACAGAAAGAAGAGAGGGAATAGTATTTGTCCTTAGAGAGATGATTGGGAAACAGAGCTGGAAAATGGAATTGAATGCTACTATTTACTTCTTGAAACTAGTCTGTAGATTGATATGTGATGGAAAAAAAAAATCTAATTTCAGTGTGGACAGATGAAAAGTTCTTTTTTTTTTTTCCATTTATTTTGGCTACTTTGTCCATTTATTAATGTAATTTGTCCATGGTAATGGGCTGAAATATGTCGGAGAGTACTTTTTACAGTGGAATGGAAAACAGAAAACAGCACTGAAAATTCCTGGAAATCTGAAATTGAAAATGCCTGTTTAAAGCTAATTCTTAGGCCTACTGTAATATGGTACTGCTTGTTGCTAATTATCATCCTCTTAATCTCCCAGCACTGGCTTAATTTGCATTTTACTATTTAAGCCACACCTGCTAAAGATAAACAACCTTGCTCTACAGATTTCCATAGCTGATAAATCCCAGCCTCACTTGACCTTCCTCAAATGCCAGGATCTGAGCAGGTGCGTGAACAGAATATGAATTTTAATTTCCCCAAGGTTTAGCAGGAGGGATTGAGGCCATATTCCCTGCCCATTTGGTTTCCTGGAAGCAGATTGGGGCTTTTATTATTTCTTGCATGTTCCCTCAGCTTCCTCACTGCTTCTGCCTGGGATGAGCATCCCAGAGAGACAGTGCCCTCAGAGGGTGGACAGAGGCACTGTACCAGTGGCCAGAACCATAACCCTGTAATAAATCCATCCATCAAACTTTGATATAGCCCTGTAAATCTGATAATAATCTAACCCAGACAGTAAACAGAAGTAGGAGCAGTAAAAATTGGTTTTTTTCTGCCTGTAAAAAATTATACTGGCACAGGTGATGGAGATTTTTCCAGGTAAACTTATAGATAATATGCTTTGGATTTCAGGAGTGAGGAGCCCTGCAATTCTTTCAGGCTCATTTGAGTTTAATTGTCTTATTCTGAGAGCACTTTGGTAATTTTATGCTGAGCCTCTCCTTGCATGAGGAGCTGTTTGACATCTGTGCTATGAAATCTGCAGTTCAGATTATGTTTCTGTGACAGCAGTGAGGTAGAGTGGTCTGGGGCTAAAGATTCCTGAGGTGGGAACTGTATTGATCATTTTTCTTATGAGATGGGAATTCTGGATAAATTTTATCCCCTGGCAGTGATTACCAGAGACCTTTCCAGTGAATGTTTTGTGTTGGTTGCATTTATTTGAAATAAATTCCAGTTCTGAAAAGCGCTCAGGGAGGGCGCTGGAATGAAGGGCTCCAGCACTGGAGATGGGCAGCAGGTGGCACCCACAGACCATGGAAATTCCTGCCTTGCTGCATCCAGCCAGGTGAGAATGGCTTTTACAACCTGCTGGGACCCAGCTTAACACACACTTGCCTTTCCTGAGTTACATGTATGCTGCTTGAAACCAAACAAATGGGATTTCTCCTCTCTAGGAGCGTTTGCAGTACAAAGTGTGCCCACAAAATTTGTCTGCTGCCCTAATATCTGTATTAAAATCTTTATTCTTAGGTATGGTGCATAGATTAACTAGTCAAACAATGGAGTGGAAAAACAATTAGAGTAGAAGTGGGTTTCAGAGGCCTCCAGCTTGCCTGACCACCTGCCACATATTCTTGAAAAAAAACTTACCCCAAACTCCCAGTGTGGGGAGGAATGCCATAGCTAGTTCTTAGTGGTTTTAAGAAAGACATAAATACATTCTGGAAATGAGGAGTTAAGGGGGACAGCTTTTTCCCCAACTGCCATATAATCCTTTATCATTCACAGTCTTTTTTAAACCAGCTCACATCGCCTCATCACCTTGTTTGTGTTTGGTTTGTTTGTGTTCTTTGGTTGTGCATTTGTTTTTTTCCTGCAGTGGAAATAACTTGTTCTTTACACTCAGGTAGTTTTATGCTCTGTTTTGGTGATGTTAGTAAGGATTTTAAAAGGAGATTAGTCCCCAAAGTACATTCTGCTGTTGTAGAGCTTTCGAAGCTTTCCCACAGTGAGTGTGGCCAAAACCATCTATCTTTATGAAAAAAAAAAATAAATTTTGATTTGTGGAATTCAATGTGCACTAGTGTGTACTTTTAAATGTGTAACAAGGCTCTTTATCAATTATTTATACAAATATGCTTGGTGACTGGTTTGTAGTAATTGGTATTTTCAGGGTGTTTCACTGCAACAGGGCCATTCTGAATACAAATGCATGACTTGTGTCATGGAATGGTTTTGGGTTGGAAAGAACTCTGAAGAATATCTGGTTCCAGCTCCCCGCCATGCGCCTTTCACCAGACCAAGTTGCTTCACCAACCTGGCCTTAAGCACTCCCAGAGATGGGGCAGCTGCTCTCAAGTAATTTTTCTCTCCCTTTCTCCTCATTTTGCCTTCTTTCTTAAAGAGTTTGAGAGGGCAACATAAAAATATCACTTGGGTCTTCATCTTCACTCCTGAGTTCTTTCTCACAACATATTTGTATTCTTGGCCCACGCTCCTGATGTCAAACCTGAGCAACCATAAAGATCTCATTCAACAAGTGTGGTGTGAACTGGAGCTATTCTTTACTAATTTATTCATCCTTATCCATGGAAAATGTTACATGCACTGATCTCTTGGTATCGTTTCAATAGTCGGTAAAAGGAAGAGCTTTCATTCCTGGATATTTCATAACATGATTTGCATAGGGGATGGCATTTTTTCATCATGGCATTAGATCCCCACATTGCTAATTTAAGCCTGACAGCTGTTGAGATTAATATGAGTACTACTTGCTTCTGTTCTTCAAGGATGGATTATCTTTTGGGATTTTTATTTTCAAACATTCATTGTGCTTTTTTGAGTTTACATGAAGCAATGGTAATTAAACATTTGTGTGTCTGACAGCAATTGGTTGCTGGCAAACACTTACTTTACTGGCAGGCAGGATACAGAGATTTATCTGGTTTCATGGTTGAATTATTATAATCCCTGAATGTATTTGCAGATGTCCAGCTTAAATTTGGACCAGGGTTTGAAACACCCTAAGCAGTTTCATCATGTTCTTAGGAATACAACATCTTGTGGCGTTACATCCTAGCACGGTGGTGAGAGGATGTGGCTTGCTCTGAGTAATTTTGGGCAAGTATGGAATGTCATTTTCAAGGAAACAGGGATTTTCTGCTTGTATAACCCTAAGGTTTTCCCAGCAGAATACCTTCTGAATCAAGACATGGTTTGTGAAACACAGAAAGCATCATGAATGATGTAACATAAAACTTGGAGTTTGCTCTGTTCATGTCTTCACAGCAGTTCAACTTAGGATGGCAAAATGTTCAGCATGGGAGACTGTGAGGCTTCCCAGTCTTGTAGAAACACTGCTGGAGTAGAAGGCTCACTCTGCACCCTCCAGTGGGTGCTGAAGCTGAAAACACTTGGCAACATCCACACATTTTCCTTTGTGTGGGCTGGGGGCGCCTTTGGAGGGGCAGATCTTATGGGGCTACGTCTGACATCATGGCTTAGATTCATGCCACATAGGAGCAGACCTTCTGAGCAACTGGTTTCCTACTATTGGTTAGAAATTCTGAAATTTGCTAATGATAAACAGGAAAAAAATCCTGTTCACTTGAAAATTCCTGCCTGTAAACATTGGCTTTCTAATGTTCATTATAAAATTTTGTGTCTGAGTAAATTTCTCCTCTCAACATGTCAAGCTAAACCTAGCTACATTTCTTTGTGCCTTTTTCCCTCTCTTTGGTTCATCCCCTCACTCCTTTCATTAATCATTCCTCTGAATAGCTCCTTCTAACTGAGTCGCCATCATTCTGACTTATTTATCATTTCTTCTCTTGTGTTTTTTATTCCTTTTGCCTTCCAGTGCTCTGAGTCCAGTCCTCCTTGCTTTTGTTCCTGCTTTCCTCTTGCCACACCCTGCTTGCATTCAAGGCTTGCTGAGAGGTTGTGTATTTACTGTCCTGAGTGTGCCTTTCTTTTTTGGCCATTCAGCTGTGGATTGATGCTTTCTATTGATTATGAATATCTATGCAAAATAAGTATTAATCAAGAGCATGGAGCAGGGAGAAAATGTGAGATGGGGACAGGCTGCCCAGAGGAGCTGTGGCTGCCCCTCCACCACTGGAAATGTTCCAGGAGAACACAACTCAGGGTATTCTAGGATTCTATGATTCTACAATTCTACTCAGCAAAAGTTGCTTTAAGCTAATTATCTGTGGCAGTGCCAGGGATAAAAAGTGGAATCAAGATGCCAAGTAATTAATTTTAATTTAGATATTATTATAAAACAAGGGGAGACCGTGAGGCTGCCAAATATAACAGGGCCAAGGATTAGAACATATGCCTTGGCACATTTTGGAGTTTCAGGAAAAGAAGCTGGTTTTCTTTCTCCTTGCACTGAGCTATAACTCTATATGGAGAGAATAATTCAGGGTTTGGTTATTTTAAAGAAGGGGACCTACCATTTGGAACCTTAATTACAAAGGGATTTAGGGAAGTCAAATAATCTTTTGTAAATCAAACTGGAGGAAATGCTGTTTGCTTCTGAAATGGTTCTAGATGCTCTCCTTGTGCAAAGATGACAAATAGGAATGTTGTTTGTGGATACACTCAGCCGTTTCCAGGAGTGTTACTGATGTGCAGGAACAAAAAAGGGCTTGCTAGAATTTCTTGGGCTATGTACAGCACCTTATTTAGGCAAATTCTGGCTAGCCAGTCATGCCTTGAGTGTGGAATGTAGGAACAGAAGTGTGCATCCCTTACCTGATGTAAGGAAAAAGTCAGTCAAGATTTCTCCAGTTCCACCTTCTCCCTTCAATCAGGCCATAACTATATTTTTCCACAGTGAGATATGCATATTTTTTTTATGACTCACTGGAGGATTCACCTTTTTGAAAAGCTGTATCTAAGCTTAAAGAGTTTTATTGTCGTTTCGGACCGAATTTCAGAACTATTTAAGGCAATACAGATGAGTAATAAAATTTTTGTGCCTTTACTTTGAGGTGCACAAACCAATGTCATTATGGTCACTCTAATCATCAGGGAATCAACATATATTTAGAATTTCTCCTTTCTACTGAACTTTCAGGTGCTAATGAGAATGAGATGTTTGCTACAGCATACAACTGAGCCATGGTCAATGTGATTAAAAAAAAAAAACAAAACAAAACCAAAAATGAAAGAACTATGAGAAAAGGTAACCTTTTAAGGTTTTGAACATTTCCTCTTTCAGATGGAATATTCATACTGCTATGTTTGAAATAAGGAAGCAAAAGATTTTACAGGGCAAATTGGTGACAACCTGGTATGACTTGGCACTGGTCACTGTCGGTCATTTGCTCTTTGAAGTCAGGCAGGCAGGTTTCTCTGTCCCCCTCAGACAGACAGAAATCTGGTTGGGGATAAAGTTCTTGCGTGAGTGTAAAGAGTTCATTCATGAAGCTGATGAAAGCGCTGATTTAAAAGAGTTAAGGAGTCTCTGACACAGCCCCTACAAAAGCTTTATCTGAACATAAGAGGAAAAGTCCTTTTGGAAAGGTGAAGTGTTCGTTCTTGAGGCAGCAGGATCATCACTTCCATACTGCCTAGTCCTTGTCCTCATTCCTGAGTGTTCAACCTGTATTTGGGTAAGGAATCCCAATGGACAGCTCTGTCAACTGATATGAGAGGATTTAAACTTGAAGATTTGATGGATTAAAACCGGTAAAACACGTCAATTAAAAGTTCAGATTCCAATTAATCTTATTTATTTATCATCTGGAACAGATGTAACAAAAAAAGCCTCAAACATATGAGCTTGAAGTACCATTTTGGAAGCAGCTTTTTGTTATGCCAAAGTAAGAGCCTAACTTTGGAATTCACATTCCTTCTATAACCATTTGAAGCTGAAGTAGTTCTTTCTGTAGGTGTATAAATTGCCCAATCTGACACTGATAAGGAGCTGGTGGTGCTTACATTTCTCATTGCCCACTCATGCACTGATAGACAAGGAGCATTGCAATTTATGTGAAAAGTTTAGGTCTTTTTTTTCTCTTTTCTTTCCTAAAGCAATTTTTTATGTTTTTAACAATGGAGTACCATTGGATTTCCTCCACTGCTTCCAAAATTTTCTGACAATGAACCAGGACGTGAATTGGGATCCAGAAGCTTGTGTTTTTGGCAAAAATAGTTTTTATGTTGGGGAATCTGCAGATAAACCTAGATATAATTTGTGTGTGTGTGTTCATACCTATAAATTAGAGCCACCAATTGGTGCCCTATATCAGGATAATAATGATAATGAATGAAAATATCAAGAAATTAATGAATTATTTAAGTTTTTTCCTTTTTCTGTTTAAAAAACAAAACAGATAAAAACCCACCCAGTTAATAAGCAGAGTTCCTAGTATGAGTTATTAATTCCCATTTACAGGAAACTACCAACAAGAGCTACCAAAATCCCCAAAATGTCCATTTTCATCCTCCATTAAACCTAAATGGGAATTCCCAACCAGTTCCTTCAGAGAAAGCCAATTCCTTCCTGAATGGGATCACTCCAAAACTTCTCAAGGCAAATTTGTTTTCAGATTTGTTCTTTCCCAGGGAATTAAATTGGTTTAAATACTGGAAAGACTCCTTGGAAGTTTCCAAGTCTCTCCTAAGACCATGAGTCAGATGTCTCCAGGTTGTGTTGTGCCAGATTCGATGTCAAATGATAATCCAGTGGGGTTTTCCACTGGACTTCCTAATGGAGATTCAACAGGATTTTACCGTGTAAAATAACGGGATTTTGTCTGAATCATCAAAGCAAATATAAAAAATCTGGTCCTGATAACAGGCTTGTTAAAACGCGCTTTTAAAGGCATAAAATGTTTAGGGAAACAAGGAAAATTTTTATTTCTCTACAGTGATACCAATTTTGAATGTTAATTAATTAAGTAGCATGTTAGTGCAGCACCAAGTCCCTGCTCTGAGTAGTCCTGGTGGCGACAGCACGCTCTGATTACTCCTCTTTTTCAAATTATCTCTGCTCTCCAAGCCCAGGGCGTGCTTTCGCAAGCACAGTTGTTGCTGCTCACTGGAAATTTTCTGAGGAAGAAAGGAAGTGTTGCCTCATGGCTGGGTTTGGCAGGTCCTCCCTGGAATTAGGGAGCTGCTGGTCATGGGTGGCCTGGTGACATCTGCCCTGGGACCAGCATCACTGGGTGACCTGTGTGGCTGAATGAAACTTATCCTTTGTAACTTGTACTGCATTGATAAAAGATCCAACAAGCTTCCAGCTCTTCAGGATTGAGGGGTTTGTTGTGTTTATTTTTTCTTTATATTTTTTGTCCTATTTGGGCTGAAACCAATTCCAAGAACTCTTGTTTTCCCACAGACTGGGAATCCAGCTTCTTTGGCGAGCTGCAGTTGTTCTGCAGCCCGTCTCCCACACTGCTGTGCGTTCTTGAGCAGAACTGTTGTCTTCATCTGAAAGTGAAAAAATTCAAGTGTAGATGCGTTAATTTGGCCTTGGCACACTCCCCTTTTTGCCCTTCCTTAAGTAAATAATAATTCCAAACATGTGGGATTCAGTTTCACTAGAATACATGAAGCCCATGTTTAAGTGAAACTGTGGAAGCAGAAGCCCTGCACCCATTTTTCAAAGATCTTTTAGGAGCAGGCTCAGAAAACTGTCCAAAGAGGAATAAAGGCAGAATTAGAGTCCCAAATGGCAGCTGAATGGATGACATGTGTTACTTCTAGCCCAGTCCTGTGGAAAACAGCAGAATAATGGGAATATGGATTTTTAAGCCATGGTTAGTAGAATGTCACCTGTACAATGTGGAGGTTGATTTTACATGAGGACAGTAGGTTGGTTCTCAGTTGGGAGCCAGGGAAAATTCATAGGTGCTATCTCTTTGTCATAGAGTTTTTAAATATCATCTCAGTTTCTCTGAAATGCTGCTGTGTGTTTTACAGGGACAAATCTGAAAGAGATCTCAGTGACTTCTGCCAATCTCTGGCACCCTCAATGCCCAGACAAGAAAAGCAGTGTTACTTACATTGCTATCAACTTCTTTTTTCCAGATAAGGAGAAGTCACCCAATATTTCCCCTTATTCTTGGGAGCTGGTAGTTGAGAATAAAAGAAAGTTCATAAAAGAAAGTTAAAATGGTGCAGGTGATTACTGGGTGGAGAAATTTCCAGTGTCTGCTCTAGCAACTCACAGTCTCGCTCCTTTTTTTTCTATAAGCACCTTAATTATAAACAATATAAATAGATCCATTGTCTCATGGCATCCACAGTTGCAAGACAAACACAGAGGAGTTTGTCCTCACCAGCAGTGAGGTGAAGTCAGCGAGGTTGTTGATGGCATGAACCGTGTTGGGTTTGGCTGGCTCCCAAATGCACATATTAGCAGAGAATCTTTCACCTGATGAGGATTAATGGTGCTGGAATGTGTGGCAGCAGGAGGAGATGTATAGGAGCAGTTTGCTGTAAACCAAGTGTATTTTCATGTGGTTCTGGACTGTTTTGGTGTGAGTCAGCCTGGCAGTGATCTGCTGAGGTAATCTGCTGGGGAATGGGGAGATGTGACATTCCTGGCTCCCTCCATGCTCCCACCTGAGCAGTCACTGGATAAAAGATGGGCACAGTGGGAATTGGTAGGGCTGCCTGTGGAGTGGTGTTCCTCGAAAGGAACTGGGTGGGTACAGACCCAGCTTATCAGTTGGCCCGAGGCAGTATTAGATGCAGACACTGATAAGAGCTATATGTAGGAAAATGAGGACAGCTGCACTCAGGCAGGTTCCCCCACCTCCTGTGCTTGATGTGTGCCTGTGTGTCTGCCTCTCCTTGTCCCTGTTGGAGTGTGGATAGACAGCAGCTTTCACCTGACTGAGGGGACCAAGACCTCCTAGAACACCCACAACAGGAGCAGTGACTGTCACAGGCTTCACTGAACAAAGGAAAATGGCTTCAAACTGGTAAAAAAAAAGGGTTCAGATTAGCTATCAGAAAGAAATCCTTTACTGTGAGCTTGGTGAGACACCGGAAAAAGTTGCCTGGGGAAGCTGTGGCTGCCCCTGGATCCCTGGAAGTGTCCAAGGTCAGGCTGGACAGGGCTTGGAGCAGCCTGGAATAGTAGAAGGTGTCCCTGTCCATGGCAGGGGATGGAATTGGATGATCTTTAAGACCCCCTCCAACCCAATCCTTCCTGTAATTCTGTGATAATACCTAAGTAAAAAGTTGGTGACCACAGAAACTATCTATGTTTATATAATCTATATATTCTGACTCTTCTATTGTTTTTTTGGCCATTGTTTTAATTGGGTACCATGATGTCCCTCTAGGAGGCTCAAAGAAGTTTTAGGAAGTAGAAAACCTGCCCATTTCTATTAATTTATCTTCTTTTCACAACTTCAATGCTGTTCTTGCAGAAAATTGGAAGTTCTACCAGATTGCTGGGATTCTGTAAATGGTTTGTGTGGACTTAGCCTTGCCTTTTTTTATGGAATGAGAGGGGAAATGGGCACACAGTGTGGCCACATGAGTCACAAACCTCTGTCTTTGTGGGTGTCCTTTTTGATTAATTAAAGTTTACAGCCATTTCAGCCTTCTTCACACCAGGCCCCCAAACAGCATGTGAGGAATTTTGTACTTCAGGGGTTGCCTGGAGGGGACAAATTTTCCCAACTTGTTCTATATTCAAAGGTGTTTGTCTTTCAGGCATGAAATTTAGAATGTGGGGATTTTATTTTTGGCTTACAGATGTCATTAAAGTCTGCCCCTTGCTGGTGGTAAATGTGGTCTTAAAAACCTGTGAGGATAATAGAAATAGGAGCAAGGGAGAGAAGCTCTGTCTTGAGCTTGACACATTTTGCACATGGTTTAGTCGTAAATTCTAAAAACAAATTGCAGCTTTTCTCTGTTGGGATGACCAAAACTCAGTAGCAGACTCCTTTAATTCTCCCACATCCAGGTAATAGGACTTTCCCAGGAATGGCTTCACTTGGTGCAGAGGCTGTTCCTGATGTGCCAGACTGCAAATGTCAGGCTTGGGCAGGGTGGTGATTGCTCTGCTGTGTCCTCCTCGACTGTCATCAGTGTGAAATGAATCAGGATGTTTTGGCTCTTGCTGTAGTTCTGATTAGCTGAGTTTTATGGGGTTTTTTTGCCTTTTTAAACCATTTCCATCCAGCACAGCACAGACAGGTTCAGCTTTCCTGCTGAAATCTCTTCCAGCATTTTATTCCCTGAATGTACCTCCTTTTTTGCCCCTGTGCTCCGTGGCCAACTGTCTTGATTTGGGAATGTTGCTCCTCAATGTAGTGCTGCCAGAGAGATGTTGCAAACCCTAATGGTTTCTCTGGGTGATGTCTGAAATTGTCTCACAGTCTGGTGCCTTGTGAGTTGTTTTCCCTCAATTAAGACAGGGAATAAACCAACCTTGCAGCCTATCCACAAATTGAAGAGTTTAGAATCTCTCCCTCAATAACATACAGTAAATATCAAAGAGCTTGCTTTCCTGAATGTTTCCAGAATGGATAACTTGACACCACCAGAAATGCTGTGTTCTCCTTCACTTGGAAGCAGGACAACTGAAATACAAAGTCAAGTTTATTTGCACAGAGAAACCTGTTAATGACTGTCACCATTAGTCATCACTTGATGTAGAGGGAGTTGGTGTGGAAAGAGAAAGCAAATATGATGGGGAATGAGATATTTCCAGTCATTTACACAGGTGGCCCAAGCCTTGAGTACTTCTAAGTGCCTGTTTCACTGCACTTTGTTTGAACCTGGGCTCAAATTTTACTTTTTGTTTCCCACACATTATTACAACATTGCCAAGGAAACATTTGCTTTAATGCACCACTGTTTAGTTCTCTAGATCCTGACTAGAGGAAATTCTGGAATCCTTTTTTCTACCCTGCTCTAGTGGTCAGTGCCATGTGCAGCTTTGTCTATGTGATTTCTACTCAGGTACCCAAATATCTTCTCCTCAGCTCCTCCCAAATAAACACTAAATCAGAGCAGCAATCATTTCCAGTTGCACTCTCAGGAAAAACTGAAAACAATTTTGTTAACAGGCTTCTCAGCAAATGCTTGGGAAATGTTGGGAAGCGCCCCTTCGTTTTCCAAAGTGTAAACTGCTTTTCCAGCAGTGTTCTGTCAACTAACTGGCAAAGACCTCATCCATCAAATACCCTCAGTGACCAGCTGGAATTTGCTGAAAAATAAACATTTTGACTCTTAGGTAGGAGTAAAGGCCATTGGGCCAACATGTGATTAAGGTTATAACCAAGCACATGCTCCCATCAAAAATCCACTTTTTTAGGGAGCACAAACCAATGTTTTCTTGAGTAGGAGCCTCTAATTTTTCCAGGCATCCAAACTGAAAAATAAGGGCTGTTACTTTGGATACTTTTCTTGTGTTTGCTCCAAATATTCAGGAGGAATTCACTGAGCTCCTGAAGACCTGTGGTAGACATCCAGTCTGTTACCAGTGCTGATATCCAGTGGGGGAAGTGAGCCAAAATGGCCTGCCAGAAAATAATTTCTGTAAATTACTTAAAGGTGAAGGAAATTTCGCCCTCTCCCCTCCATGAAATATCAGTATTTATTTAATAACTTGCCATTTCTTTCAATTTCTCCTGATTTCTTTGATTTACTACAAAACCTTGCCAAACATGGTCCTGAAACAACTCAATTTTCACAGTAAGAAAAAATAAGGTAGAAAAAGGATTGAAAAGAAAAATTATATTTAAAAATTATTTCATAATAATGGCAGCTGTGCCAAAACTATTTCATAATTGGTGTGCGTTTATGAAAGAGTTTATTTTTGGCAATGGGAGAAATGAGATGGGTTTGTATCCTCCTTTTCTCCCCCAATTTGAGTTGGATATTCAAGTATTGTCTTCATTGGATGCACATTGCCTTATATTTTGGAGGTAGAGAGGCTGCTGAATATGAGGTGTTTGGACTGCATGAGGGTATCCAGAAAGCCCTTCTGAAGGTGTTGAAGGTCAGTGGGTTTGGAGCAATTTTATTTAAAGCATAACAACTGCATAGCCTGAAAGGGGCGAGGTGCAGCTTTCTTCTTGCCTGGTCAAACCCCGCAGCAGCTTTGAGAGCCAGCTCTGCTGGCTGGACACAGCTCCCAGGATCTTTGGCAGCCCCTGGCCCTGGCTTGGTGTGTGCAGAGCTTTGCTGTGCCTCTCTGTGCCAGGACACACACAGCAGCTCACGTGTTCTCTGCCTGGCTGCTCCTTGCTCACTCTCCCTCTCTGCCCAAGAGCCCCTCTCCAGCATTCCTGCCTCAGACCTGCTCCTCTTTCCCTTTTGGCTGCCCAGATGTGCCTTTGACAAGCAGGTGCCCGCCCTTTTCCCTTTTAGATCCCTGCTGAGCCCCTTCCTCACCTCTCTTGGTGGCACCAAACGTCCTCTGAGAGATTTTCAAATTTACTTTAGTGCCATGGGCAGGCCAGACTCCAGGTGATATTTGCATTGGGACCCAAATTAATCTGTTCTACAGCTAAAAATTCCTGTAGCCATGGAGATCTCTCTACAGGTTGATGTCTTGGCCACAGGACCAGTGAGGGCACCATTTTCAGAAACATTTTCTCAAGTCTACCTGTCCTCTGTTATTTCCCTGATGCAGAAGATAAAAGACAAGGATGTTGAACAGAGTGCAGTGTTTTAAGAGAATTCCTGGTTTTTTGTTGCTTGAATTCTGATTCTTTGGGTGTATTTCTCTTCCTTTAGGCATCAGCTGCCCTGCTTGGGACAAGAGGTTTTCCTCATGACCCTGCAGTACAAATGGAGAAAAGAAAATGAGTCCTTAAATTTAAGATTTTAATGACATTTGTGACATCTCCCAGCCCAAGATTTAGTGACTCTGAACCCATGCTTGCTTGTTGAAATCATGCAGAGATAACAGAAAAATCAGAAAAAATTGTCATTTGAAATGCCATATGAACTTAGGTCTGCAAGTTACTAACATTGTCATGGGTTGTAAAGCTTTGTATTGGATCATTACTTTATCTTTCTGTTGCCTGTGTTGCTTTCTTTGAATTTGGTCATGAAATGAAAAATATGCATTTTTCCAGGGTGTTAGAGGAAGGCAGGTGGCACCTGATTTTTACATTCTACTAAAAGCTGACATATCCAATAGATTGCAAATACCCCACTTTTCAGGCTTCCAATGGTCTGGCTGGAAAAGTAGGTGGGTAAAAAATAACAGGAGAGTGTAAAGGAATCTAGTTTTTCCCTTCTCTGGCCAATATTCCTGCAGTAGTTCTCATTTCAGAGATGCAATCTCACATGTAAAACTTTCACTTTAGAGGTGCATTATTTGCTGGTCTAGACAGACTTTATCCTGTGTCTGTAACTAGAATCAAAGCCACATTTTTTGCTGTTGTATATTTGGCCACCACAAATGTGCAGGTTAATTACACTGAGTGCACCATTTATTTAAAAAAAATATTAATGTTTTATGTGAATTCATTGGTTTATCGATGATCATGGAAATGAAGAGGGAAAAACACTTTAGGAACATTACCTTTTGTGTGGTAACAGAAACATAACTAATTTGGGGAACATATACATTATTACCAGTTTCTCAATTCCTTTTCAGTGGAAATATTGGCTCTGACACTGGCTGCACTTAGATATGTGTGCATTATTCCTTATCCTTGTTTTATGTCCAGGCAAGCTGTCAGACAGAAATCTTTATCTCTGGCAGATAAAACCAGATAAAACCACCCTCAAATGCTTTAGATCATGTGGACTACTCGTACCAACCAACATCTGCTCTCTTGGGGATTTAAAAATCTTCCTGGAGAAGAAACTGTCCAGTCTGCCACAATTTTATGTGGCAAGGAAATAATAAGAAAATCTGGAAGTGATGGCAACAAAGAGTCACTCTTTGGATCAGTAGTAGGGAACAATTGTGGCAGTTCTGAATTGAAGTATTTTTATCTGAATCAAAAATATACCCAGTTTTAATTCCTTAGGCTTAGATTTTCAAGTAGTATATAACTAATTATTCATCAGAAATCACTTCCCAGTTCATAAATACTGATATTTGGGTAAATGGGTGACACAAATGGTTGGTTTGGGGATCTGTGCAGAGGCAGCCAGAGTGCCACTGAAATCCTCTCTTTACTTCCATGGCTGAGGTTTAAAAACAGCTCTGAGCCTCCAGATGTGCTAAAAGCCTGTTCACCCTTCTCTGGATAAAGCTATTATACCTTTTTCACTGTAAGCATTAATAACTCCTTGAGAAATAATGATCTTTGCCTTAACAAAGCAATGAGCAGGGTTAATGATCAAGGAGCCCAAACTATGGTGTTTTGCCTCTTTAAAACACTGAACAATTATACTACTTGGAATTAGTTTTGTGAAATACTCTTTTTACTTCTTTACATTATCTATTTGCAAAATAGTCCCTGATTTCCTTTTTATTCAGTTACTTTTGCTATGTCTTTTTCCTGACTGCAACCACAAGTTTGAACTTAAAAAAAAACCCTGGGCATGGCTCTCCTTCTGGTTGGAATTTTAGGACACTTCCAAGGTGCCTGGTAGCTGGGAGATGACAATTTTTCCTGGTTATAAGGAGCCTCAGAACTGACGTTGTGTAACACTGAAGTTGATTTATCTTATCTAAGGGGAGCATTTACAGTTTTTACACAATTCATACATTGAACTCCAGAGAGCATCTGGGGCTGAAAGCACTCATGGCTCCAAACAGAAAGATGAGGGAGGGAGAATCAGGCACCAACAGGAACAAGGCAAAGCTTTCGTGTGTCGTTTTCCAGCTGTTTGCTGCAACATTGCACAGGGCCCCAGTACAAACCAGTTGTGTTTTGAGTCTGCTTTAATTTGCACTTGATGGAAGGGTGGCTGCTGGCCGGGCAGCTGATGCATTAACGCAGCAGAAGCCAGGCCCAGATCCTCTGCTCCCTGCAGGGCTTCAGAGCAGCAGCTCAGGCTGAGCATTTCCTCTGCAAGGGCTGGGCCCAAAGCCGCAGACTGGGAGCAGGGAGGAGCTCCCCTCACTCTGGAGCACAAAAGGCACTTGACAAGGAAACCCAGGCCAAAGCAGAGCGTAATGTTTCCAGAGAGTTGTAACCTCATGGTGTCTCGACCACTTCCACATTTTCACTTGCCTCCAAGATAGCACTGACAGAATTCCCAGTTCTCTCTCTCTCTTTTTTTTTCTCTTTTTCTGACGTTTGTGTTCCTTAGCCTTTTCCCAGAATACAGTTGTTGATTTCTCTTTGACCACAGTATTTGCTATTATCTTTTGGTCCAGTCCAAGGCTGACTACTGGCAGTATGAATAACCTTTTCCCTTAACTCTTTTCCATTATCCTCTGTCCACACCATACACAGGGTGTTTAATGATCATGTCTGGGGCCTGCAGGTGCTTTTTGTATCACAAAGCACAAGTTAAATTACATAAAAATTGTCCTAACTAAAATTTTTCCATCACAAATATTTTTAAGTGTTTTGCATCTTTTTATTTAGTTCAATTTTTTTCCCTGTTAGTTTGTTTGGGTTTTGCTGCATTAAAATCTCTGTTGCTTATGGCAGTAGTTATTTCCTGAACAGTTCTTCAGAAAGAGAGATGAGTTAGGCAGAGTTTTCTTACTCTGAAAAGGGAGCTCCCACAGCTTTTGGAAGTTAAATCAATTATCATCTTTCCTCAGAACTTGCCACCTCTTTTTCTCTAAGGTCCTTTTCATCTTCTTGGGGCTGACAGTCCAAGCAAAGCACGAATATTTCTGCTACCTGGCCCTTAGCAAGCCCTAAAATGAAATAAAGTGGTATTAGAAATGCTAACACTTCTTTCTTTTTTACAAATATCTTTGAAATGTTGCAGAATTTGCAATCAGATGTAGGCAACTAAACCACTTTTTGAAGCAGAATTAACATTTCCTTCCAGAACCTATAAACTAGGACAGAATTTAGTTGCTTTTAGAATTCAGCAGTTCTCAGTTAAACAGAATTCATGTTTTGACTTCTTGTTCTGAGTATCAGTTTGTTTTTAGAGGGAACTGTAATTCTAACAATCTTTCCAAATGCTTCCAGTGCTTTATATATCTAATCTTGTAGATTTTATTGTGCCTTGACAAGAAGAACTTGCTAGTGTGCTTTTTTGCCTGCCACTTCTCCACTTCATGCACTGAGCCACTAGAATATTTAAAATGAAGGGAAGAGCTTCAAATCATCCATGAATTTTGAAATGATCAGGAAATAATTAAACTGATCTCAGAACATTTAAGATCAAGTAGTTTTCTGTGGGTATTTGCATGTGGCTGGCTGTCTTTGAATTGTTCAAGCTTGGATGCAACCACTGTGGAGGCAGATTTAATTTCATTTCAGGATAAAAAGATTCAACTTCTTTTTCCCCCTTTTATCGTGTTTTTCTTCTAAAAAGATTCTTTACCAAGTTTAGGGGTGGGTCTGGTGGGAATCCAAATTCTGAAGACGTGTACTTTACAGGTAGACATTTTGTGTGCAGAACTACCACCCGTTTTTATTGAAACAGGACAGGATTTGGAGCATTTATGGACTGTAAGGGCCTTGTGAGAGAATTTAAAGAGAGTATTTTTTAAATGCTGAATTCAGTTCCCTTCTCTTTCTTTCTGACAAATAAAGCTATTTGGGTGACATCTGCCTTTTTACTGCCTTGAATCAAGTCAATCAAGTCTTGTTTGCAAAATCAGTGGCTGTAAATTCACACCAATAGTGTGGCTTAGCTCAGGAGAAGGTGAACTGGGAAAGAGGATGGAAAATTAAGAAAAATCTCATTCTTGCTTGGATTACTTTTTTTTCTGAGCTGTTGAGATTGTGTTCTCGAATATACTTTGAGAGAAGATGTTACAAATCATCTTTGGGGGCTTTATAAGCTTTTCTTTATTAGTGGCAATTAAAGCACACCATGGACTGCATCTTCCTAAAAACAATTGTTCTAATTCATAAAAAATTATTAGCATATTGGTAAAATAGTTTACTTACATTTGGAATTAAGATAGTCTGAAGAGAAATCATGCGGTTAATATTCATGAAATAATTAGTGAGCAACTGAGGCCTAATTTCATTGCTATGATTTTGTTTCCTTCTTTTATTTTTGTATCCTATTGCACTTTTTATTTCTTTTAAGGTTGATGTGCTTTATAGATATTAAAGTATTTCTGGGCTGCAATGAGTCAAGAGTAGGAAAAGCAGATCTGAAAGCTTTTTACTGGCAACATTTATAGTTAAAAAAATCCCAAGTAAAATGTCTTCACAGCAGCCACTAGAACTGAAATTTTCCCAACTGCAAAGAAAGAGGTAAGAGATTATGGAGATTGAAACCTTCATCCTGTTCCATTCCTGCTCCTACATCTTTAAGGAGCTTTAAATAGCAAGAAGTGCAGGTAGCAAGGAATTGCAGAGATCTCCAGTGTCAGCCTAATAGGATCTGATCAGCCCTGGCAGGCATTCCATGCTCCCTGCTGGAATCTGGAAAAACCAGCCCAGGAAGGCTGAAAATAACAATCATCATTCCCTTTTATCAAAGCCTGGCTCTTTCATCATCCTCTCCTCACTTCAAACCCGCAGTGTTGGGTTTGCAGCTAAAGCCAGGCCTAACAAGGCCTTGCATGCACAGTGGAAAGAAAAAATCCACATTTGGGGTAAGGAGTCCATCTCTCCATAGGAAGTTTCGGCTGTAGCTGTGCTGGCTAACCAAGTAGGAGATGAGTAGTGTCCTGAAAAATCCTTTGGGAAGACTGATGGGAAAAGCAAAGCAGCTCTGTCCTCAGGTGCTGAGCAGTGGAACTTGAGTGGTGCCAAAAAAGGAGAAGAGTTCTCTTCATTCCATGCACTCTGCTGAAAAGCTAAATCAAATACATGAGTCCAGCTTACAAATTTGTGCATTTATTTTGGCATGTGTTTAATAATTTAGGGACTGTTCTTTTTTTGAGAAAGCCTCTAAGTACCCACTTAAAACAAAGCAGATATTTAAGGGCCTCTTTGAATAAGTGTTTAAAATTAGGAAGTGCACATCTTCTTGGTGTAAAAAATAACCAACAAAAAGACCCAAACCAAACCCTAATTAAAATGGAAACAAGCCTTCCTTCATTAGTACTAAGTAGTAATAAGCTCTCCAGCCAAAGAGCTGTTCTGAACTTTCTAAATGTTTAATTAAAAACAAGATATTGAACTGGTATCTGTGTAATCATGTTTACAGTAAGTATGAGAGCATGCACCACCTACCTGAATGCTACCGTTGCTCTGACTCTTTTACTTTTGGAAACCTTTCAAAAAGTTTCCAAAGTTTTTGACTTGTCAAGAGTTCTCCTCCTGGAGAGGCTAAGGTATTGAAACACACCCTTACATTATGTCCTTTATTTGGCAGAAAATAAAAGAAGAAAATTGTGGAGATATCTGATGGCCAGAGATTTTTCTTGTTTTGTTCCTGCATGAGTATTTTTGAGAGATATTTATCTCTCCTGAACTCTTTACTGAGAGGGAAAAGAAACTGAGATATCAGATGAGATAGGAAACAGCAGTTTTAATTCTGCTTTTAGAATACAGATTCTGTGAGGAAACTGGGTCCAGGTGAGGATTTTAAAAGAGCACAGGACTGTCAAAACCAGCCCTTATATTCTGCAGAGTTCACAGATAGATCCTTAATGGAAAACTTCAATTACCAAACATGATGGAAATATAATATTGTTTTATCTCTGTGGAAAACAAGTTAATTTAACAACTATATATTGGGAAACATCTAAGTGCAGCAGTGAATTCTGGAAAAGCAGGACTTAAACTTCATCATTAAAATGCTTTCTGTGTAGACTGACTATATCAAAAACTGTGCAGACTGAGTAGAAGAGCTCTGATTCACCAGTGTTTATTTTAGTCATGTGAAAACTCCTACTGAGAAAAGGGGAATTTTTTGGAGGTGTATGAACATGGTGTCTGTAATCTCAGAACTAAAACTAAAAGCAGTAGAATAATTTTTGAAACAACTGTTGTCCATCATTAATAAGTGGAGTGAAAGCAGTTGAGTTCTTTTTAGATCTAAATCATCAAAAGCAAGAAGGAGATTATTTAAAAACAGTTATTAAGGGAAAACGATAAATATTCATCACTGTAGCCAAGACTGATCATCAGTGAATTACTCAGCTTCTCCAGACTACACCCTATTTTTCTATAGATAAAAGCATATTTTGCCTACACTTGCAAGTTGGGAGTTGAACATTGGGATCTGATGTAGAGAGGAATAAGAATGTCTAGCTACTAAATTAAGATTCTTTGGGTGTTTCTCCCTTTGAGCAGCAGTGATCCAGTTGGGACCGTTGGTTCCACAGGAATACAAAGAACTAAAATAACCTTATCAGGAGCAGGAGCTGCTGCCAACAGAGTAATTGCCATGGGGAAAAGACTTAGCTGAAGTGTTCAGTTCTGGTCCTCCCAGTACATGTGGGCTTAGAGGAGAGAGCCTAGAAAAGAGACACAAAAATTATATTCTGCATGGGGATAAACATGGGAATGAACATTTTGGGAGTGAGACCTCAGCGCTGCCAGAGACAGGAATAAACAAGGCAATGGATGCAAATTAAAGCACAGAAATTCCCTCTGAACACAGCCAAGCACCATTTTACTGTGAGAGAGGATAAACACTCAGAGATTCCCCAGAGAGCTACTGGAGTTTGCATTTGTGGAGGTATTAAAAAGCAAATGGGAAACAGGCCTGGAGAGTCTTTGCTGGTGGGAGGAGATCTTGAGAGGTGCCTTTCAGGCTCCTCCAGTCTGAGATGCTGTGAAAGGAAGAAAAACTGAAAAAGCTTCAAGAGTCTAATATGTTTATCAATACCAATTCAAAAGGAAAAGAATCAGAGGCCTAAACCAAAGCTGAATTCTCCAAGGGAAATCCAGGTCAAGTTGTTTTATAACGTGTTCCTGGATTTGTGCTCTGAGCTTTCAGAAAGGCTGTGCCATTTGGACTTCTATAAGAGTGATGTACATATAATGTGAATGTCCATTAATTTGAATGCCTCTTAATAGGAATCCAAAGCTCTGAGTGAAAGCATAAGGTTCTGATTTGATGATCTGCCCACTTAAAGACTCCATGAATCACTTCATAAATTCTGTCAGTGTCCAAAAGTCCAATTCAATTGCTGCTCAACCTTCAGATTCGGTCTTTTGAGATTTATGGTTATTTGGTTTGTCCATTGAGGGGGTCAGTTGGAGGATCAGTTTATCTATCACCATAGCAGACTGGAAATAATAATAATAATAATTATCTACCTCTGCGGAAGCTTGAAAGAATAGGGAATAATATAGAGTTAGTATTTAGTGGAATTTCTGTATGTTAAAGATACAAAGAGACAAATGTATTTTAGCCTTATAGATATTAAAAGGTCAAAAATTGTATGGATTGTAAATCAACACTGTTAATGCAGTGTTTTCTTTAAAACCCCCCTCAGCTCCTAGGCCCTCAGGAAGTCTTTTCAACCATACTAGCAATATCAAAAAGTGCCACCTCTGCATTTTGCATCCCTTCATGGATTGGAGCCAGGAGTAATAAGTCACAGCTACAGCAAAAAACCAACATAATAGTCCAAAAAAGTTGAATATAACAGCAGTGATGGAAACATGAGGGCATCTAAAATTAAAAATAAATGAGAGAGGACTAAAATAGAGCATTGCAGCTCTGGAGCTCTCGACTGTAAACTGGGGAGACACAAGCCTTAACTGTGGCAATAAAAAGATTATTGGCATATCAATGAGGTTCCTGCATCCATGTGATTTCAGACAGAATTTTTGGCTCTGAGAAGTGCATTGTGCTCTCCAGTTTTAACCTTATAAATCTGTTTGTCCATAGAGTTCTTGGAAGATGTTCCTGGATTCAGCTAGTACTGTTTAAATGGCCATTTATTATAAATCCTTATTTTTAAATTCCTGTGAGATGAATAACAAAAGTTCTGTCCATGTTTACAAGATACCTAATGGCAAGAGCTTAAGTAAATATTGCTTAGCATCAATAATATTGTATGAGGAAGACAGCAGGAGAAATGAAAAATGCAATTAAGAAAGAGTTATTAAAATTAACTGGTTCAACTCTCCAGAATTGGCTGAAGGATCATAAAAATAGCCAATGTTATTTTAAATATGAAGTTAGAGGAATCTCTCTTTCCAACGAAACTCCCCCCAGGAATAGCAAAATCTGTAATCCACCAGGAGACACACAGGCTGTTGAGAATTGTGAAATGAGGCAGCAGAGCACCAGAAGTGTAAGGGAATTCAGCTTTGAATGAGTAAAATTCCATACATGTCTTGCAGTGATATGACTAAATTTTCAGCAGTGCAGAAACTTGGATAAGAAAGGCTTGGACACTGAAATACAATACACTCTGATAGAAAATAAGATCAATTATGAGAATGTTAGCTGATTAATCAAGTAATAAACTATAAAATTGAGCTGTATTTGTGAGACTTACAAAGTAAAAAATAAGTTCTCATGATGGAGATGTGGTAGCTGTGCTGCTACTCCCCAGCTGTTAACTTAAATAGAGGCAACTCTCTGGCTTTCAAATTTAATTCTCAGTTCAAAGACATATTTTATTTTTGCCTTGAGGAGGGGGGGCAGAGGGACTCTCGGAGCACATATATGCCAAGACTGGAAGGGGTGGCACTGGTGAAATCAGGGGGCGGAAAGCAAGGGGGGAAATGTAGCAAAGTATGTCCCTTCTGCAGCCTCCTTCCTTCTAGAATTCATTTTGTCTTGTTACAGAGGGAGAGATTTGCGTGTTTGCTGTGACTGCTGAACTTGCTGGCATCAATTCCTTTTGATCAAACAAAGTTTTCAGTGGCCTTCTTGGTTCTTCACTGTGAATTTGCATTTTTCAGCCCTTTGGAAAGGCTTCAAAATTCTTTGAGTTGTCTTTGCTATTCAGAAATTAACCCCATGTGCCTGGTAAATTTGGCAGGTCTTTCTTTTTGTTTATTAAAGCTCAAAATGCCTGCTGAATATCTATTATGCCTAACTTTCAAAAAGTGTACTCTGTCCCCTCTGTTATAGTGAATTATAATTTGAAATTATTTAATTCAAAAGTAATGTTATAGAAATACAAATTAAATACAGGATTAAAGCATTTAGTTGGGATGGTCCTATCATTGCTCCTCAGCACCTTCAATAGCAATTTACCAGGAACCTTTAGTATATACTGGAATTTTCTAGGCATTTTTTCCTGATATATGTGAAATTAGGATTGCAAACACTGGATCCTGGTGTACATGCTCTATACATTCTTGCTCAAAGGGTATCTTTGCCTAACATTCCTAAATTGCCAGAGAAACTGCCAAACTTAAAATCTTGTGGGGTTCCAGAGCTGAATGAGGCTCAATTTGCTGTTCTCAAAGTCCACTCCTCGTAGGTGCTGCACGGGAATGTGATTTTGATAAGAAATTAACTTGATAACAGATTCGTATTTTCCCTATTATTCCTCCTAATATTCCCTGTGGAGAGATACCCAGATTCTCCAAGGCACCAGATGAGGGTTTGGTTAAGGAGAAAGCTTCTCATGCTCTCTAGCTCTTTCTAACTCACTATCAATTGCCATTGTCTGAAATTTTGGGAATGCAGAATACTTTGACGCAGGTTTTTACCCATCATTAATGTTTGTATTTTGTAGACTTGAGATCATCTGAGAAACATTACACTATGTTAAACCTGCATTTTTATTTTCAATTATATAATAGGCAGGACATCTGGTATGTGAGATCAGCAGGTGCACGAGGTAATTCTTCAATTATTATTGTTATTTGCCTTAGCTTCACTAAGACAAATATCTTTGCTGTCCCTCCTATGAAGGGTTTAAATAACCTGCATTCTGATTGCCATTAGAATTAGCATAATCAAACAGAAACCCACGTATTTTTCAGAAGCACGCCTCTTGATTTTTAGTTTTTGCTGGATTTGTCTCTTTTCATTTGTTTGCAGAGTCTGTGCATACTTTCATCTTTTTGCATAGCATAAAGGCAGTGGCACTGAAGGGAAGGGAGGACAATCCATTGATCATAGTGACAGTAAAGCACTCAGGACATCCTTGTCCAATAACTAACCTGCTTCATCACTTCCCTTCCTGGCCAGCCTTGGCCAGCCTGTTAGATTTACAAGGCTGTTTCAGGGGGAAATGTTCCCTGATAATCTGTTTTTTAAATTATCAATTTCCCACCTGTCATGCAAAGATAATAACGCAGGATTTACAACTGTGGGGATATTTGACCTACACGTGGAATTGCACAGGGCAATAAAGTTCTGAGGTGGCTGTTCAGACCTCAGCTTCACACAGTTTATTCCATCATGTCTTTTCTGAAAAGGAAAAAGCTGTTTTCTTCAAGTTTTGAATGTGCCCTGCCTAAACCAGGAGTCATTTGGGCGAGCAAAAGTCACTGACTGATCCTGAAGTTTAATTCCATGAACACATCACCAGTGCCCAGGAATATGCCTGGGCATGATTTAATTTCCTACTCTAGGTGTAGTCTTTCCCCACTCTGGGATTTTTTATGAGGAGAGGATGTCGGATGTAGGTACAGCACATTGAGGGTGGAAAGGATGTCCCATTTCCTGAGACAGAACAAAAGATCCCTGGGAAAATCTACATGACCTTCACCAGTTTTTAGAAGCTCAGATTTCATAAGGATGTATTGTGAATTCCATCATGTTCCAATGAGCCGTATTTGAGCACATCCCAAATGCAAATCCACAGTTGAAAGGCTGATCAACCATTTTCTGAGGAGTTGACTGAAGATCTTTGATATTTTCCCCAATTTTCCCTCCCTGGTTAGTTTGAACCCCAATCCTCTTTTTTCTGGCAGAATCATGCAGAAAGGATGTCATGGCAGTTCTCAGGATGAGGTGACTCTTCACCAAGAGGTCCCTGTTGACTCAGTTGTGCCCTGAGGAGTGTGAATGAGTGTGAATTACCCCAGAAAGCCAGCAGATTCCCGTGTGAATAGGATTGGGAAGGACTTGCACAGCTGTGACCACTATTGTGGCTATTTCCATTCTTACATTCCACGGCGTCACTGCCTACAAAGCCTTTTAGGAAAAAGATGCTCAGTCGAGAGCTTTGAAAAAGGGAGAGTCCTATTTTTACAATTTGTGTCACCGTCCTGTGTTTGAAAGTCATTATCCTGTTTCTGAAAACCACTTTTTTTTATTACTTTATGGGTCTTGCAACACAGCCAGGAGGTGAGTACACTGTGAGGTGCAATGTTTCAACAAGGAGTACAAACACAACAGGGACAGGTGGGGAAGGAAGGTAGAGCCTCTTCTTTCCTTGTTTGTGAGTTTACCCGCCATGAAATTCCATCTGTGCCAGACTGGGGGATGATCTGCTTCCTTTTCTTGCAGGAGGCTGCTCTTTGCTGCAGAGATATCTGATTGGGATCCTAAATTACTCCAGAAACCACTCAGGATTGGGCTGCTTTATTTTCCCAGCTAAGCCCTGACTCTTGTATAAGTTACCTGCAGATGCAACACAGTTTCCTTCTCTCTCACAGGTACAGGAATTGCTGGAGGCAGGCAGTAAAAGAATCACAAAGCTGGCAACCCTTGAGAAACATCTGGGTAAGGGAATTATTCAACAGCACAGTGATTCATGCTCCCCAGTTCTGCAGAGGAGATGGTCACAGAGCTTTTTTCCACTGGGAGGAGGGAGGCAAGGGGCAGACAGGCTTGGCTCCACACTCAAGAGCAATGACTGTGAATTTTCTCATCTTTCCCTCAATATTTTCTTCGCTCCTGGATGTGTGGGAGGAAAAGGAAGTTATTCAGGATCTAGTATGACTTTCCACTACGTTGCTGCATTTTGGATTAGTGTTTGTCTTACGTCTGCAGCCCATTGTCTCTTGAATGAGCTGATTCCTACCTCCCCATTCTGTTATCTCTCCATCGAGGCAGCTGAAATTGCCTGTGAAAAGAGTGCTTGGCTTTGCTTATCAGGCCTGGCTAAAATTCCTTTTAAATGTACAGAATGATTTCCAAGATTAAAGCATGCCTTGGTTTGGGCCTATGCTATCAAAACCATATTAGGGAAATTTCTGCATTTTAAGCTCTGGTGTCCAGTCAAGAGCCATGAGATAGGAGTATTTGGAGCCAGCCTTTCTCAGAACATTTAAGAAAAATTAAACGAGAGCTGAGACCCTGCTTGGGAAGAATACCCACATACTTTTTAAAACCCCAGTTTGATTTTAGTGTAGTTTCTCAGGGTTCCTCCATTAACAATATCTTGATGGTTCCTCATATTTTTAAATCTTTTTAGCCTCCTCACATTATTTATACTGAGGGAATTCCCCTGCCCCTTAAACTCTGCATAACTAGAAAGATGTGTCGTATTAATAAAGTTTTATTGTTAAAAGTATTCCCTATTCTGCATAATCTGTTATAAATTCTACTTGAAGGAGGAGAATTTATTTTTTTTTTCCACAAAATGGAGACTAAATACTTTTAAATCTTTTCCAGGTGTGTAAAAGCAAATAAAAAGGCCGAACTCTAATCTATGTTTAACATTTTAAGCAGAATCTTACTGCACATAAAAGTATGCTGGGATGCTGACCATTAATTCTCCAATTTTCAAGGTGTGTGGCCCTATTAAGCTGGGAAATTCATCTACAGCTCATACATACGTGCCTCTGTTTCTGGTAGCAGGGGTATTTTGATATGTACCAAACACCAAAGCCTGACATCATTTTTTGGCACGCATGTGGATATTTTGGGTTGTAATTGCTGGCTTGCATGTCAGTGCACTCCTGCTGTCTGTTAACCAGAACCATCTCCTTGTGCTTCTGGGGCCTTTTTGCCACTCCTTTCTCAGCAAATGAAGGTTTTTTCACCAGCTAAAAGGGTTTAATTTCTGTGTACAGTTTGCTTTTGTGCAATGCAGAGGTACCCAACTCTCTGTGCTTCAGCTGGAGAATCATATCCTAATCATATCCTCACGTTCTCTGAGCATTCCCTTGAACACTTTATTTTTACTTCCTCATTTAAGTGAACATTCCCAGTGCAGTTCTGCAGGTTAGGGTCTTCTAGGGGTTGTAAACAGAATCCCTCTATATAAAATACCCTTTACAGCCATAACTCTTCCTCTGTAGCTAAACTGGAGGGCTGCTGCTGGTGGTGGTGGCAGAGAAATATTTTGCTGTCAATTAAGGCCATAAATGTGGAAAAATGTTGACATCATTACCACAAAACGGGTAAAATTTTGGTGGGCAAAATTATTGGCAGCAGTATTAAACCAGTTTGACTTCAATATTTAGAAAACAGTGTAGGTACAGTGAAGATTTATTCCTGCTCTTGAGCAGCAATCTCATCCTTATCCTAGAGTTTCCTTTTTGATAGAAGGAGCTGCAAATTATCCTGTAAAGGTGGTGAGAAGTGCTTATGTTTTACACATTATTGAACCAGATAAATATATGGCTTAGAGGCAGCCTAACTGGAAAAAGCTGAATCTTTTCAGGGATCAGAACCAAACTAATTTTGCTGGAGCGAAAGTTTTCTTCAAATCACTCTGACTCCTTCAGCTTTGATGTAGACATGTAAATCACTATGTGAAAATATCATTGATGGATGCTTTAATTCTTGTCTAGAATTCCCTCAAACCAGCTTGTAAGTTGATATTAGTATTTCTTCTCTGGTTTCTGGAAACAGCTGTTTACTGGTAAAATAGGACAGCACTGAGGAGTTCACTGGAACTTGCCCAGTTGTGCAAACCAAAATGCAAATAATAGGCAATATCATATGTAAAAAATGGTATTTCTGGATCTAGAGTAGTTATAGGAAATACTTCCTGCATTCCCAAAAAGGAGTATCTTGGTATTCTGTCCAAATTAAAGTACTAAACATCTTTAGGGGTTTGACATATCTAAAATCTTCAGACAAAGTGGAATGAGGAGGTTTATAAGGTTAGTATGACTGGTACAGAGCAAGGTTTAATTAGCAAATAGGGAAGGAACAGGTTGGAGAAAACAGATCTGCTCGTTTGAATTTGATTGAGCCTTGTAATCTTCTTCTAAAGAATTCGCAGGCACATCTCCAGTCCTATTTTTGTGGAGAACAGTGAAGGTATTTAAAAAGGGAAAGGAGTCCAACAGCTGATGGACCATGTTCCTAATAAAAGTACAAGCACACTGGGTGACACAAAGAGCTCACAATGACCCCTAAAAATGCAGGCCATGTCCTGGAGAAGAAAAGAGCATTATTAATTAGAACTAAACACTGTGCAGAGAAAGGAATATCAGCAAGTTTTTCATCAGAAAGAACCTAGAAGCTGTAGGAGATCTTTAGGTTATCCTCCAAAAGGATGTGATGTTGTTACAGGGATGTGGACACCAGAGGTTGGTGTGAGATCCAATACGGGGAAGTCCTAAGGGATGGGACCCCAAAACCACACCCTTGCACTGAGGCAGCTTTTTCCAGGCAATTCCTGGCATAGCTGGAAGTTTTTACATTCAAATGAAAGAAATTAGGGTTGCTCCAAAGTTGCTGCCCCAGGTAATTGAAATCTTGTGCCCTCTTTCTTCTCAGTCTCTTCCTCTTTAGAAAAAATAGGCCAATTTCTATCATTTGTCTCTTGAAAGGCAGATCTGTCACTCTGGCACTGGCACATCACCCCCAAACCAATCTCTGCTTCCCAGCTTGAATATTTCGGTGCTCAGCAGAGAGAAATCCTGAGGAGGGACCTGAGCAGTTCTAATTCTTGGCTGAAATCTGAGTGGAAGGGAGTAAGGAGCTCTTAGTTTTGGGAGAAGGCCTGTATAATTCCATGTAATGTGATAAAAATCACTTCAAAATTCTAAATGTGCTGATTTTTTTTTTTTTTCCCCCCAAACCATTGGTTCTTTCACAACATACATCCTAGGGGCTGAGTCCAGTGTTTCTCAGAACAGTGACCACTGTTCCTGTGTGCTTCCCACATCCATTACCTTTTTTTTTGTTTCCTTCCAAGTCCACCTAAAATGCAGGCTGGAAAAATTTCCAAAGCTCTTGCCTAGAGGGAGCTCTTGCCTTGGATTGGAAACTGTTTCATCGTGAAAAGTATAGAAATTTGTTTGAAAACTGCATTATTCCTGGGTTTAGATGTTTAAATAGACTTGTCATTTAGAGGAAGACTTGAAATGATAAGGTGTACTCAGATCTGATGTTTCCTGCATGTATATGGATATACATGTGTCCATAATACACACGTATATATAAGAGCTGAAGTTATATTGCAGAGTTTAAGGATTCTACAGGTCTATACACTGAGCTCTTAGAGTTTGATGAAATCATACAGTTCTTCACTAAAGCAGCTTCTGACAACATTTTAACTAGCTTAGCCAGAGTTGAAATCAGTATATTTCATATATAGATATAAATAGATATTTCTCCATTTTTGAAAGAAGTAGATGAACTGACAGGCTTTTTGTTTTAGTTGAACTAAAGAAATTCTCAATTGCCAAATTGAAATATGCACATCAGCCTGGTCTGAATATGTTTTTCATATTCTAACAATGGCAATTATCAATTATCATTTGAAAACCTTCAGCCTATGAATGAATTTGAAGGGACAATTTGTTCCTTTTGCAAGGGGATGTCTTCTGCTGCCTTGTCAGCCCTGTGCTGCTTCCTTCGTGTCTGGACATACTGGGTCAAACTAGATTTCAAAATAAAAATGAGAATTTTCTATTTAGTTCTCATTATTTTCCAGCTTTTGTTCACTTGTACAAACCAGAAAAGTTCATCTTATCAATGTGAATTTAAGGAGGAGTTTCTTTATGTTTCTCTCTTTCCAAAAAATGAAAAGCACCTAGAGATACAATGTCATCCTTATTGTGGTCTCAGCCGTACCATTTTCACCCTTGTGTTTTAAAAATCCATTTTTTCCCGTATTCCAGTTACAACTTAGTAACAGTAAATGTGGAGTAACAGCTCAGGCTGTACTGACAGCTGCTTGTGATGGATGTGAAAGTGTGGGGTAACGTGATGCTTGCCATATAAACCAAAGCTATCTTAGAGCACCCGAGAATCTGGGGCTGCGTTGGTAGAAAATATTTATGGTATTTTAGAAAAGCACACCAAGAGGGGCAACTGCTTCTGGTTCTGTGTGGGGATTAAGTGCTGGGAAGCGTGCTCGAGTGTAGCACATGAGAATAGAGGAGATGCAGGCTCAGAGAGGAAATGCGCGATAACTGCGAGACATTTCCCTCCAGAGCTCCGGATGGCATCGCTGTGCACAGGCCCACGTGGAAGTGGCAGGGAAGAACCTGGGCAGGCATTTCACTACCACTTTCATTGCTTCACCACTTTCACAGCAGGCCTGGGCTGTGAAAGTCCCTGGAGAAGAGTGGGATACTGTCCATTCCCTAAATTCCCTTTGTGAAAGTCACTGTGAGGCTGATGCTCTTTGTGAGGATGTTTTTCCTCAGCTTGGAGTTAGCTCAAATGGGCATTCTCTCCCTCTCCTTGCCTGCTGTAGAATCATAGAATCATCTTAGAAATCATCCATGGCTCTAAATAAATACATCCATGGAAAAGCAACTGGAGAAAGCAAGGGAACTGGTCTCCAGCAATGCAGTTCTGTACAACACAAGCCCACAACTCTGGGCCCACAAGGAGATTTGGAAGCCCAGCTCTTACTGCCTCAACTCTTTTTTCCTCATTCAAGGATGTGATATTCAATGTTCTGTGAAAAAGATTAGTGCAGGATGCTCTGGTAAGGAAATGTATGAGTCCAATTTGTATTTTCTGCTGTGTGTGTGATTGGTTCCCTAAATAGTTCTGTCATTCTCACTCTATATAACGTACTGTGGTTTAATAGGAATAATTTCTGACAGGTTGGTTTCTAAGTTGCACCCTCAAACACTGCTCATAGCAACAAAGTTTTGCAGATAGTTGAATCTAGATATCAAAGTCTAGATCTGTTTTGGTGACTAAATCCTGAATTTTCATTTCTTTCCCAAGCAAAACACTGTTATTTGAGGAATTTGTCATACGATTCAGTTCCAGAGAGTAGAGAAAATGTGGTAACAGTCATAAAACCTTGTTAAGTGCATAGCACTGACAGGCTTTTCCGAGCTTCACTTTTCCAGATCCCTACGCTTGCTGTTTTTTTTTTTTCAAGATAGAGCAAACCTGTGCCAAGTTTATTAGACCCATATCTCCCAGATGCATTCATTAGCCAAGATCCTTCCTGTCTGGAAGGGTGTTCCCAGCAAGTGTAGTTTGGCTTGCAGTTGCTGTGACCTGATTCAGAACAGGAAACTTCCAAGCATTATTCCCTCCTCTGACAGCAGCTGAACTGTTCTGGGACAGAGATGGTCATGAAGAAATCATTGATGACCTTTAATTCTTTGCTTGTATGTTTTAGGGTACTCAATTATTACTGTGGTTTCCCTAAGTCCAGTTTTTATTAAGAAGTCCAATAATTGTTGCAGGAGTCCATATTAGCTTTTTCTTTTCCATTTTGAAATCACACTTAGCCGTGAGTTAATGGCAATAGACATCTCTCACATGATTCATAATATCAATACATGGGGCAAGGATGAGACAAACTTTCAATCACCACACTCTTAGTTAGCAGTCAGAAGTATATGTCTCTAAAAAAAATGAAAAATTAAAACTTCTACTAGCAAATAGTGCACAGAAAGGGTTTAGAAAAGGAACTTGAGAGTGGACTTGCAAATCTGACTGTGGTTAGATGGAAGAGAGAAACAAAATCTGTGTTTATTAACTCTGATAACATCACTGGCTCAGGACTAGAGCCGGTGATTCCAGCTGCACAAGTGGGCAGAACCAACCTCCATATTCCTAAACCTGCAGCACACAGAGGAACACAACAGGAATTGTTTTGTAACACCCTGTCAAAGACTTTACAATCTGAAAAACAAGTACCCCAAAAAACCTGAAGAAGTAGGCTAAGTGAAATCCTTCATGATCTTTGTAGTCTTGCTGGTAGATCCTGCAATGCCCAGGAAAATAGCACAGAACAGCCTTCAAACTCTACGTCTTCCTCCTGAGGGGAAGGCACTGATCCCTGCTCTCTGGGACAGTGACAGGGCCCAGGGAAGGGCTGGAGCTGTGCCAGGGAGGTTCAGGTTGGATTTAGGAAATTATTCTTCTCCCAGAGGGTGCTGGGTGCTGGGCACTGCCCAGGCTCCC
>VYXF01010179.1:259019-292420 GCA_013397295.1 Polioptila caerulea | reverse complement strand
CATCTTCCTTCTGAGGGGAAGGCACTGATCCCTGCTCTCCGGGACAGGGCGCAGGGAAGGGCTGGAGCTGTGCCAGGGAGGTTCAGGTTGGATTTAGGAAATGATTCTTCTCCCAGAGGGTGTTGGGTGCTGGGCACTGCCCAGGCTCCCCAGGGAATGGTCACAGCCCCACAGAGCTCCAGGAGAGTTTGGACAGCGCTGCCAGGGGTGCCCAGGGTGGGATTGTTGGGGTGTCTGTGCAGGGCCAGGAGCTGGAGTCGATCCAGTGGGTCCCTTCCAACTCAGCATAGTCTGTGTTTCTGTGATCCCACTCTCCCTGAAACCTGGATGGTTTTACTGCAGGGAACAGGGACCAGTTGTCACCTGAGCTGTGTTAGCTGCTGATCTCATCCCAGCACCAGCTGTGAGGAGTTTTACATTCTTGTTAAGGTTATTGAAGCCCATTTGTCAAGTGAGCAGAGTTCTGCACATGACCAGGCAGCAGTGCTGCTCTTAATGCTGGGCCATTTCAGTGGTAATGTGGCCAAAGAAGAGTAATTCATCTTGATAAGTTTTCAACATCACTTACCAAAACATTGCAGCAGCATGACACAACCCAAAGGCCTCAGTGTGCTCAAATGGACACAGGTGCTAAAACTGGAATAACCCAAGCAGCAAATGCTGACAAATTATTTGCATTGGGCTTCAGTGTTCCAACATCAGGGATTTTCAATTAAATTTGAAAATTCTAAGCAGTTTGGTTTGGTTTAAGTTTGGTTTCCAGGTCAGCACAGGATCTGAAATATTACAGGCCATGTATCAAAAAAATTACTGCTTCACTCTTTTAAGGGCTAATTAAAAAGTCAACATTGCACCAAGATACATTGTATCTCAGTCAACAGATATGTTGTGGGTTTTTTGGGGTTTTTTGCTATGCAGGAATATTTAGAGGTAATTAACACCACATTTGTTTTGTTGACTGCCCTGAAGGAAAATAAACACATCCCATTTCCTACTATAACTCACTTAATTTTGCTGCTTTCCTCATCTGTGAGGAACATAAACAAAATAAACTTAGTGACAGCAGTCACTATCTAGTTGTGGAGGCTGTGATGGGACATCCCAGGTGAGTTTACAGAGCTGACAGACCTGAGGAGCAGTTCTGAGAACATAAGGAGCTCATCTTCCCGAGCAGGAAGAGCTGTGAGGTGCAATTCCACACCTTGATCATGTTTGTCATGTTTGGAGTAGAGGAAAGACTTCACCGAGGATTGATCTTCAGCTCTGCTCGTGTAGCTAATCCTCTTCCCTGATGTTAAAACATAAACATAAAAATAGAAACTTTTCTACATTTTACACACACACTCATACACAGAAACAAATGCATTTATTATATATGCTTGTATGCAGAGTAATCACTACAGAATTTAAAGACACAAAACACATCATTTCATTCTGCATTGGCCTTGTGTCATTGTGTTTATCCTTTTGTTGCCTGGTGACAGCCAAGGCTGAACTAAATCTCCTTCCTCCCTCTCCAATCCTCACTTGAGGAGATGGCCAGCAGGAATACTGGTTTTGCTATTTATGTCTCCAACTCAGAAGCTGTCCCAGTAAAAATAAAGTTTCTTGGCATGGTACAAGAAAACACTGCACTCACAGAACTGGACAGTGCCACCCCTTCCCTCATTCCCACCAGGGGTCAATGAAATTCAAATAAATTTTGTGACTCATTCCTTGCCCTGAGCTCCCTCGTTCAGTAAATCAGGGATTGATTTAGTGAGTGGTGTGGCAGAGAGGGCTTGGAACACGTGAAATGCATGTGCAGGTGCACAATGGGGCTGAGTTGACCCAAAGCTGATTTACTAACATCTTACCATTTAATGGCTTCACATTTTTTCCCCAGAAGTGTGTGTTCTTATGTAAACACATGTTTTTGACACTGAAAGGACTGTAGGCACTAAATTTTTATACATCCTCTGTGTATCCTTTTCACTCTCAAATCAGGATTTATGAGCTGAAAATGAATTGCATGCTTCATCTGCACCATGCTTTTTATTTTAATTCATTCCCTGCCACACCATCGCAGGGTCCTTTGCTTCATCTGGGTTTCTTGGGCTTCATCATCATCAAACAGGAGTTGGAGGAAGTTGTGTTTCGTGTTTCCATGAGTATATGTCATTTCACGGGGTGAGGAGAGTTGAAAAGATGAAGGGGTGCATACAGTTCCATGCAGGAAACCCAGCATCCTGACTGGGCACGTCTCTGCAGGTTTGTCTGGTTTGTCTTCAGGCCCCTGCTCTGCTGATCCACTCTGAGCCGAGCAGAATTCTACCTTAGAAATAAAGGTGTCATTTGGCAAAATGCACCTGAAACCAACACATTTGAAAGCAAAGCTAATGTAGCGGAAAATGTTGGTTCTCCAGGGCTTCTGAGGATTTAGGGTTCAGGTCTATGAAAATCTGAATACAGGACTCTTCCCTGCACAGATGTGACTGGTAGCCAAAGGAGTATTTCCTTTCCTTAATGAGTTTTTCAGTCTTGATCTTTTTCACCTCATTGAGAAATGAATTTAAGGATTGGGATGAGGACAGGATGATTGCTTTTTGGTTTATAACCATGTTATAAACTTGAATGACAATAAACATGCCACCAATCATTGTTGGGGTGAAAAGGCTGAAAAACCCCGAAGACAGAACAAACAAAGACTAACTCAGGTGAAAACCTCTCTGAACATTACCTGATGTTCTTCTCAAAGGAAATTTTACTATTTTTACTTCAATTCTGCCCCCCTCCCACTGGGGTGCTGAGCTACCTGCTGGGCTAAACCACAGAACTGCATCCTTGAGCTATTGAAAATCAAACTCTGATATCACACTGGAGCTCTGAGGTGTGGGATGAAATGTGCACTGGCAAAGCAACAGGCAGCTTTTAGCAGAAGGAGTTTATCGCTCGTGGGAAGGGACAGGGATGTTTGGAGATCCATCCTATTTCCTCATGCTCTCGTTCTTTATGAAGAGTGAGGTCTCGGCCCAGGCTGCAGCTCGGAACTGCTGCAGTTGGGTGAGGAGCAGCTGTTCAAACACAGCAGAAATGATGTCAGCTCCTGGCACACAGCAGAAAACACAGTAAAGAATTCTGGGTATGTAGGTACACTCTGAGGGTTGACATTTTTATAAGGAGAGCCAATGCGTGGGACATCCTAAAACCCTTGCTATTAAAAGGAGCTGGGTAAGAAATGAAGCACAGTGATAGAAATGTTTGACTGTGCTTTAAAATGAGGTTACCATAACACTTGATTACTGCTGCTTGAGTCATACTGCAATTGCAGTGCATATACAAACTGTTTTAAGATTTATTGTGCAGTAAAAAGGTCTCATTAGAGAGATGTGTGGATGTTCAGTGCCATGTATGTCTCCTTTTAGCTCCAGGCCAGCCTTGAAATCCTGTTCTGTACTTTTTTTGGACAGTTGCAAATCCAAACACTTGCATCTGACAGAATTTAGGACAAGTAGATATTAATAGTCAATTTCATATCCTTTTTTTAGATTAAGGAAATAGCATTATAATCCTTTTAAAATTGGGGGAAAAAGAAAAAGGTTTTTACATTCCTGATTTTTATACCCATTCCTGCTCAAGTATGTTGTTTGGGAAATAGGGGTTTTTTGGTGTTCTTTTGTGAAACATTTTAATGTATTTCAGTGCAAATTTGCTATCAGAATTTTTTTTTTATTGGGAAGATAATGGGATACAGTTTCCTTCATCTTTCTTGGCAGCGGTAAGAAATTTTGGCCTCAGACCTGTGGCAAAGATTGGAGTAAAACATTCAAAAGTCAATCTATATTGACACAGAAAATCTACCACAGGTCTGAGGCCAAACACAGGTCACATGCTAAAGAAATTAATTGCAACTGACTGTTTGTAGTAAAACTGGTTTCTCCATGACTCGTCTTTTGTGGAAGTGTGAAGGTTTCTACATCTTTTGAAGAAGATTTTAGTAGCAATTTATAGATTTTATACCTTATGGGAGATGTCAGGCCATGTTTTTATTGTCACAGAATCTCTGCCGTCCTCTCCAGTGTCAGGTCAGTCCTCATCTTCATGAAATTCATGGGAGCTCCAACCCCCATGGTCCCATTTGTAAGAGAGACCTGTGATCAGCACTTCCTATAAAGTTCTGAAATCCCCTAATAACTCTTGAAATAGTTTTCTGTCGAGGAAAAATAAACAAAGTGGTTGTAAAAACAAAAGGAGCCTCCAATGACAGTGAGCTGTCTCTGCTGTGCTCATCTGCTGCCAGGAGCACTTTCCACTTGGTTTGTTTATGTTCTCCCTCTGGTTTTGTCTGTGGGGTTCATACACATGAAATATTTCCTGGAAAAAAAAACCCTAAAGCGTTATAAAGCTTTTGTAGTAATATTTTTTATCTTTTTCTTATTTGTTTATTTTCCCAGCAATAGATTTAGAGGGTATTCTGCTTTGAAATGCTAAATAAAACATACTTTTCTATAAATTATATAAACTAAACCTCCAAGATAATTTCTTTTTAAAGTAAAAAGTAAAAATAATTAAGAAACGAAATCACTTGAGAGAAAAAAATTTTCTCTTGTGCATTTTTCTTTCTGCCACACGTCACACATCCCTTATTTACCACAGAAGCTTTTGCTATGCTGTCTGCATGGATCATATTTCAATTTCTTCTGCAATATCTGCTTCAGAGTTACATGAGAAAATGTATACATACTAATGGCAAGGTAGAAACCCCCAGGGTTCTCTTAGGTTGTTTTTATTGTAGCAGCACTCTAGAACAAATAATCCGTAAAATTTGTTTGTACAGAAAATGTATTCCCTTAACATCACTGCAACCTTCAACTTTATTTTTAAATTATCTCTAAATAAACTTCCAGATGTAGCTGATTTCTAGAAAACACAAAGTTTCTAGGATACTTGGTTGAATACTTCCAGTAGCATGAAATCCTGAATAATTTAAATGACTTAAAGACGTTCCATCCTTTTCCTTAACTGCTGTAGAATGCTTAAACATGAGAGTGAAAAATGGGCAAAACAAGTGTGGTTTTCATTTTGGTAAGGGAAATTATGGCCACTATTATGAGAAACTGAAAGTGAAAACTTTACTTAATTTCATGTTTTTGAAAGGTAAGTTATTCAGGAGTGCTGGGGGGCTGGTACAGGTATTTAAATCTGGTGTTTAGTGCAGAAAAGCAGGATTGCACACTCTACAGCACTGTTCTATGTGGAGTTTTTTGCCTTTAGGAAAGGAGATTTGTATTTCAGTACTGAAACATTTCTATGGTTGATTTTCCTAATAGGAATATTTAAATGCTTCGTAAAAAGGGAGAGAAAATGGTATTGTATAAATAGTTTAAACCAAAAATGAACAGTGAATTCCTGGCCGAGATTTGTGAATTTTAGCAAACTTTCCGCCTACAGTGAGGGCTCTAAATAGAGTTTTTTGTCTCTCACAATTTTGTGGAGAGAACGTGGAAATTCTAGGCCAGGTGAAGTGATTGAAAATTCCCGGATATTCCACAGACTTTGTGACAAGTATCAGGCGTCACTTGCCATTGTCAAGTCCTTTAATGCCAAAAAAAGAGAAAAGGCACCATGCATTTCTGATGCTGACAGACCCCTTGTTGTCAAATCTCAGGAAGGAGCTGCAGCTGGCATTAAATCTGGGCGTTTTGTCTCACCAGTGCAGTCCTCAGTGGCCTGGAATGTCCTTGGAATGACCAGTGTGGGGTTTAGCAGGAGCCTCATGTGGTAGCGTTTTCGGAGGAATTTCCCAGCCTGCCCTTTCCCATCCTGCCATGGAGCGGGGCACAGAGCAAAGAGCACTCTACAATTTCCTCTCAGCACATTTGCAGCTGTTTTTTCAAGCTCAGCATGTGTGTTTTAGAGGCAGGAGAAGGCCAGGGCACTCCAGGACTGTTGTCTGAAATGAAATTCCAATCAGTCCAAGGGCTGGCTCTCCAGGCAGCAGTTAACTTTGCAGGTGTGCTGGACTGAAATGTGCAGTGTGGTTACACAAATGAAAATGCCTGTGAGCCCTGAAATGCTGCTGGATGTGAGGAGAAACAAGAAAGATAGCTATGCCAACTTCTTTGTATGTACACACATCACATTAGAAGGGAAATGATGAGATTTTTGGCCAGTTTCAAACCTGCTGTGCTTAAATGATGGGGTATCAGGACACCTCTTTTAGGCAGCAGAATCTGACACTTATGGGAACTTTGCCTGTAAAATTCCTGCAAAGTACCATGTTGTTTTCTCTACCCACTCATAACATCCACTGGTGGGGCATTAATTTAGACCTGCTTCCTCTCCTGACTGTTTGCTATCCCTGGATTGTAATTTCTCTGAAATTAAGTTTGTTTTTGAGAGCACAGTGAGAGCTCTTAAATCCATTTTGTGCAGCACATGAAGTGGCCCTGAGTGGCTGACAATGACTACAAACTATGGGCTTTCAAAAGAATGAAGAGATCTGTGAAGAGCACAGAAGCTTTCACTTATTAGGAGTGTATTTCCCATCCCAGGCCAACATCAATAATCCCAGAGCTGGAGCTCAGCCCTGAGATCTCCTGCAGTTATATGCAACACAGCTGGCCCTCTGCTGAAGATAAGGGTGGTTTTGCTGAGGTAATACTCAGTACACGATGTCTTTCTCCTGTTTTTCTTTGCCATCTGGTTCAAATGGGTCTCTTTTCTCAATGCAGGGTTATTTCAGATATTTGCCAGGAGAATTCTGATTCTGTAGCTTCTTGCCGAATGTTGTTGCTGCCTGCTGTCTGATTCAAAGCCATCAAACAAGCAGTTTGCTTCAGCTTCCATAAGACATGGGATGTGCATAATCAGCACAAGACTCACAGGGATTTGAGGACAATTCCCTAAGAACTGAACATAAACATTGCTGAGGGTAAGCACATTCCACATGGTGGTGAGACCTGCGATACTGCTGTTCATCCAGGTGTGTGTGATACCTTCAGCCATAAGTGAAACTGTCCTGACAAAATCACCATAAAATTCAAACTGTCCCCATTTTTCAGTTCAAGAAACTCAGATAAATTCTGTGACCTGTGCAGTTCCAAGCAAGAGCCAAGAACTGAATGAGAAATTGAGTTCCAGTCAAGTGCCTTAGTCACAAGCACACCCATAATCAGAACAGGCTGTTTGAGAGACCATTTGTGTTTGTTTCTCTCCTTCCCATCAGTCTGCTTGTCATCAGAAATGAACCAAAGGAGGAACAGAATGCAAAAAGGAAATCTTGAGGTGGATTTTTTACAGTAAATTCAGATGTCTTTAGTCTGTAATAGATAAAATATAAATAATTTAGCTTATTAGAGGAATGAAATGGTTACATCAAAATGAACTGATGTTTTTTGTATGCTCCTGCCAGTTTTCACATATTTTGGATGGAAAATGAGGTCCATACAAGGTGTTCTTCGTTTTGGTTTTTAGTACACAGTGAATTTCCTCCCCTGCACTAAAGTCCACTAGTCTTTTCCAAACATAAGGAAAAACTTTACTCTCCCATCAGACTCTCAAGTTAGCATACATGAGATCCATATTTACTTTCCTTGCCACTATGGAACAAAGGAAAATTCTCAATCTATGTGATAACAAATCAATCTTTGTGACAGCAAAAGCTTTTGTGGTGGCCTCTTTAAGTTTCCTTCCCACAAAAATTTTGGGAGGACATATTTATCCACATTATATTTTTCAAAACCAGCAGAAAAGCACAGATTTGTAATTACCAACTAGCTGGACGTACGATTGTAAAGTAGGATGTTTAAAGTAGGATGTTTACAATCCCTTGATAATATTCAGCAGGTTTAGCCAAAGGAATTTTTTCCATTGGTTTAAACTCTGAACTGATGAAAAACTTTTATGGAACAACATCTGTGAGTAAGAGAGTTTCTGACTATTTCTTTAGAGTTGAGTAACTTAGACCCTTTCTCTGCAGCTTCAAAGCTTTTAAGGAATCCACCATGGGGAAACTCTGCAATGCCAGCTCCTGGAGGTGAAATCCTGAGTCCTTTTTTCCCCTTTATCACTGGCAGCTGTGTCGTGCAGATGTGCAGCCTCCTTCCTGCCCTGCTAGCTGCCATTCCTTTCCTGCCCCACCAAATCCTCAGGCTGGGGAATGGTGACCCAGCTCAAACCCTGCATCTCGCTACTCCTGCCTTTGTGACCTTGACAAAGTGCTTCCCTTCTGCTCAAACTCTCCTTTTCCTCATGGAGTGATTGTGTTTTCAGCTTTTGGTGTGAAATTTATGACCTAAATACTAGGTCTGGATTTCTACTGATTTATGTTTTAACAGGAAGTAGTGGCCATTAATATTAGGATTGCCCTTTTACAGATCACTTGGCAAAATCCCAGAGTTATATTTACTTACCCAAAGCATACCAGAGGTGTCCTGATGAGGCAGAAATTTAATAAAGATCCCCCTGACCCAGCCTTGTTCCTTAGAGAAAAAGAAATATTGCTGGGTTTTGTCTCTTAGCTCTTCATCTTCTCTCCTCTGTCTTCTGCTGCTCCGTTCTACCTGGCTGTATACAAACAATCACTGTGAGTAAATAGGCACGAGTCCAAATCTACCAGACAAGAGGAGTAGGTCAAATGTTGGACATTTTTTACACAGTGACAACGAGTGAAGGGAAAAAAGGAGACCTGGGAAGCAAAAGAGAAGGTAACCTTCCAAAATCAGCATATAGAATTCTGATGCAGAAGCAATGATTTAGGAAGCAGACTCTAGAAAAGTCTGCTGGTGTTTGACATCTGGTGCACCCGGAGCTGTCAATATGAGATATTTTCCCACTGTTTTTTCCTTCCAGAACTACATGGGCCTCAGCTGGTAACAAACATTTCTTACTGTATTGAGGGCAATTTCCCATGAAGAACTTCTTGTTAGTCAGAGCAATTTTGGTTTCTGAATGTGTTTCTAGAAGATGCTGGTCAGCTGTTTTGAAAACTTTAGATAGCTGAGTTACTGATCCTCATATGTAGGGTTTTTTCAAGAAAAGTGGAAAAGATGATTGTGCTTTTTGTTTTCTCACAGTAATAGAAGTGTTTTTGAAATGGCAGATCCCATGGCCCTCTGCTTGTCAAGCATGTTTGATCCATGTTTTTGCATTCAAGTCCTCTGAGTCATTCAGAGTATCACAGAATCATCACAGAATGGTTTGGGTTGGAAGGGACCTTAAAGCTCATCCAGTGCCACCTCCTGCCACAGGCAGGGCCACCTTCCACTGTCCCAGGGTGCTCCAAGCCCCATCCAGGCTGGCCTTGGACATTTTCAGGGATCCAGGGGCGGCCACAGCTTCTCTGGGTAACCAATTTCAGCTTGACCTCAGCTCCTTTCAAACTTGCCAAAAAATGCTGGAAATTTGGAACTGGGATAAGGGGTGCCCCATGTTTGTCCCCTGCAATTCTGCCCCATTTGCCCATTCCAATCTTCTACCCATGGGCGATCTCTGGTGTGAACTCATGGAATTTCAATGCTCCAGATAGAAGGGCTGGTCCTTGCCATGCAATGATTCAATCCTGCAAAGTGTGCACCTTGTTTTGCCAGTGGTTTCCTACTGACATTTTTGGAGTTGTTAAAAAAATGCCCCGAATCACCTGGAATGGATCAAAGGAGATACTTAGGGTGCTTCTGTAGGGTACCTCAGCTCAGGCTGCTGGAGGTAGGTCTGTAAAGTGGAAAGCTCAAGGAACTGATAAGAGCTTAGCAGTTTTGGTGCAGAGCCTGCCAAAGGCTGTAGACTTTTCCTTAATATATTAGATTTGAAATATTCCATCTGACTACACAGAATTGCAGAATATCCTGACTTGGAGGGAACCCACAAGAATCATCCAGCTCCTCGGCCTGCACAGGACATCCCAGTAATCCCACCCTGTGCCTGTCCAAACAATAATATGTTTAGTGATGCAGAAAAACACTAAAACTGAGGGGAATTGTGGGTTGAGAGTCTTACCTTTGCTGCTTCTTGGAGAATTGTAATATTACAAGTTTTGGGTAACTGAAGGATGCAGAATTTTACCCTTTACTGTTCTTACCTTTCTGTTACATTTCACTGCCCAAGGGGTCTTTTTTTCCAACATGATGCAAAATATATCAGGTGAGAGGAGAGACAGAGAGTCATCTCCAATGTTTCCATGCAATGGGAAAATAATTTCCTATTTGTATCCAGGCATAAAGTGGATTTCTCTCAGATGCCTTGGTTGTGTGCACTACGAGAAGGACAGAGGACCAGCAGTGAAGGTGGTGTTCATCTTATTTCCTCCACCTGTGCTGAGCAGCCACACTCTGTAGCACTGAACAAACCAGGAAGAAGATTGCTGGGCAAGTGATGTAATCTTATATCCACATCATTATGGGGTGATTAAAGATACTGGACTTCAAATCACTTTACAGCCTAGGGGGAAAATAAACTCTCTCTTCTGGGCTAGCAGTTGCATGAAATGCAGCCTTTTCCTGCAGGGTTTTGCCCCTGGAAGATTTGTTCTCTGTTTCCTTTTCATAAATCCCAGATGAACTTTTAAATCCAGGATAGTTTGAAGCCACTGAACTTTCATAAGCCTTGTTCTAGCAGCTGATTTGCATGGAACACAGAAGTCTGAGGCAAGAATGACTGCAGACTACAATGTACCCTAGATCTATGCCAGAAGCTTTGAACTCAGGTACAAGTGAATCATTTCCAAGCACTCTGGCCCACACAATGGAATATTTCCTGTCTGGATGAATTACACACTGCCTGGGTGGGCTTGTGAATGGTGAGAAAAAAAAAGCCCCAAAGATTACAAAGGCCTTGCTGCACTTCTGTGAGGGAAGCAACCCAAGGAAACCTTGAAATGCCAGGGCTGCTGCAAATGTTTTGAGTTTGTCCTTCCACGAGCTGGTTGAAGTGTACATGAAAGACTGCAGTACAAAACACCCTCATTGCCTCCTTTTTTTGCAACAAACACATAAAAGCAATCATTTAAACTTGCCCTCTCAGGATCTAGATTGAAAAGAAGGAAAAATGTATACAACTTTCCAGTTTTTATTATTGTAGCACATCATTTGAACATCTGCTATCCTTAGGTGGAGACTGAGGAAGGGAACCAAAGAATTGTGTCAGCTTCCAGTCTTCCCAATTCTGACAGAGGGAGATTTCCACCTGGGGAGAGTTAGAAAAAAGTTTCCCTGGACTGGGTTCTCCAGGTTCCAGCCCCCGTTGGGTGTGGGGTGATGGGCCTCAAGTAGCCAGTGTTGATCAGGGCTGTAGAGCATCTTTTGTTTTGTCATACAGCCTGGGGAGAGCCATCTAAGAACTGATTGATCCCACTGGGTGGATTTCTGGGATTGTGGCTGCAGGAGAAAAACAGCTTTATTTTGCATGAAATGCAGTGAGTCTTCCTCAGGGCTAAAAGGGAATTATTTCTCATGGCCCACTTTCAAAGTGTTTGCTGTGGTGAGAAACTCAAGTTTCTCATCTGTTGCCATCAGATCAAAGGTTTGGTTCCATTTAACGCTGTGCAAGCAGCTGATGGGCACCCAGCATGCCCCAGAGCACTCAGAAATCTGCATGTCCTATTCCACCACTTCCTGCACTAACTGTGCTGCCTTCCCAAAAGAACCCAGTTTATTTTGGATCACCTCCCCACAGTGGGGACCAGTCCCTCCAGTTGTTCATCCCTGAGAAAACAGGACCAGAGGGGAGCCCCACTGCAGCACCCTTTCCAAGGGAGGAGGTGGAAGTCAATTTGTTTAAAATCTGTGAACCAACCTTCGAGATGAGCTCATGAGGAATGAGGCCTGTGGGCCCCAAGGCTCCCAGCCCTCGTGTTATCCTTCTCAGTTTATTATTTTTTAAGCTAACATTTAATGTAACTCAACAGTTTGATCCAAGATTAACAAAAATCTATCCCTCCTGTAACTCCATTAAATGCATTGGAGTTGCCCCAAGCATGACTTTGGCCCATTCAGTGTTTTCTCTGAAGATGTGAATCATCCTGAACACAACTTCCCTGATTTAACATTTTGGACAACAGACTGATACCAGCAATTCTACAAAACCTCAGAAGCCATCCTCACAAATCTCCATGACCCCATTTTTTTTTCAAAACCACATGGCAAGTCTTGTAATTGTGCTGAATGAAACATCAAAACTTGTATAGAAAACTCATCAATATCTCATTTTAAGGCATTGCTTAGCACTGAAGTTTCTGGCAGTCTTTGTCCTCTGAAATAAGGGGGCTGTTGTTCCTGAATCTTATTACTGTGATTTTGAATATTGTCTGTCTAAATGATTCTCTTTCTCTTCAGTTTTGGTGCTGAATGTGATCTACCCTAGCAGTAGGATGGTCTAGTCTGACTTCCAAGAAGAAAAATTACGTCAGAGTGTAATTTTTGTTGGTAGATGTTTGCAGCATTTTTTGCTGAAACATCTCAGCCAGGTTTTCTAAGTCCAAACAGATTTCCAGTTGTATTCTTTTAGCTCTATCAAAATGGTTTAATTCAGGTTTCACTGACAGTGACCTCAGGATCAAGTTTTTTCCTGATTTATTCTGCAATTTACCACTTTATCTGATAATTTGGCCAAGATGATGAATTTTACTCTTTTTCATTGCAGAATTAATATTTCTAAGTACGTCTAACAGTATATTTATAAAATCATAACTTACTAAAAGGCACTCATTAGAACTTGAACCCTTCAACAAATGTATTAAAGATCATTAGACTGAGTGCACTAATGGTGAATGTCTTTAGCAGAAAGAAATCTTTCATCTTGGGTATGGCAGTGAGGAGTGAGTGCCATAAAATAATACAAAAAAATGAACCAGTTTTGCTTCTTTTAGGACAAGATTTAAAAGAAGCACTGAGAAACTGGGCAATGAATGTTTTAAAACCAAAGAGATCTCCATAGCAAAATCAATTGAAGAGTTGCATAATTTGTTTGGAAAACCACCAGAAGAATTGGAAAATCTTTTATAGGAAGGAGGACAATTTATCCTTGGCGCTTATGAAAAATTCACTGTCCTTGTCTCCTTGAGAAGTAAGTCCTTTCTTCTTGACACAGCAATGAAAATCATGGCAAAGAGCTGGATAAAGTGTATTTTGTCATTATGAAGGGAAGTTCATTAAGTCAGAGTTAATTTAAGGATCATTTCCTCCTCTGAAGAAAAGGCCTTGATCTAGAAGCAGCCTGATTCAATCTATGTCCCAAAATCTTCTTGCTCAAGGGGAAATCTTTTTTTCCTAATGTTCACATATTTGGAAGCACTCTTGTGTACTTATCTTTGTTCCTGTAATGAAAGAGGAATTCATTCAGCACTTCTTCCTCAAGCTTTCAGTGTCTCTTGTGAGTCACAGTTAAAAATATTAAAGAGGATACTTAGGAGAAAAGGAGAGTAATGGGAGTATTTGAGATAGTCACCCTGAATTTCGGATGAGTTACAATAAAGGAAGTGTATGTTGGATCCCATTGAATCACTGAAGGAATCCCACTTAGAACTAAGATGGGTGCTGATGTGTTTCAGCAAAGCAGGGGGAGGAAAAGCAGTACCTTTATCTCACAGAGTTAATAAGTGAGGATTGATATTTTCAGGGTAAAGTCTCCCTTGGTACTGAAATAATTTTTAACTTAAATGTACAAAATCATTTACATGGCACATCATAAAAGCTCATCACAGTATTATCAGCATCATGCACTTTCAAACTGCTTTTTTTCCTAACCTGCACCAAAGATCTCACAGATGTGAAAGTAGTAAAACTAATCTGAGCCTATATTCTGATCAGTATCCTGTGTTTAGGTTATCTAATATTATACTTTTTAAAAAAAATCTATGACTAAACAGGACCTTTCCCTGTGTTATTTTTGGACATCCATTCTGTGATTACATACATTAGGATTGCCAACTCCAAGACTCAGAATTCATTAATCACTAAACCCATGATTAATTACCTGAGCATGTTTCACATTTCCTTCCTTCCTTTTTCTTTTTGAACTTCCAGTCTCGTTTCCCTTTTCTCAGAACCCTCCTTCCAGCAAAATAAATGCAGGTGGCTCCTGGGCTCCTCTATTTTCTCCTCCTTATTTGCTAAGTTGACTACAAAGAAACAAGAAAACTCCTGGAGCAGAGGTCACTCCTGCTTCTGCCCTGGATTTGTATCTGGTACTACAGTGTCTCACACAGCTGATGGAAAAATCCAAGATATTCAGCAAAATAACACTTAGTTTAAAAAATAAGTAAAAAATTAGTTTTTACTTATCTGGGAAGAATAGTTTAAAATGTCCTAACACGTGAGGCATGTTAAAACAAAAGAATATGTGGTGGTGTCATGACCAGTGCCAAGAGCTTCCTCTGAACAGTGAAACAAGTGGAACTTTTGCACGATTTGAAAACTGGAGGTGGTGAAAAGACTGGTATGGTATGAAGTGAAGGACCTTTGATTGTAAAACACAAATTTCATAAGTAATTTCCATGTCTATTCAATTAAGGTCTTGTTTTTCTAAAACTACAGTCAGAAAGCTACAGTCCTCCTTCAGTTTTAGCTGAAGGAGGATGATGATTATTTAAATATTTGCAATAAGGCAAATTAGCTAAAAATTTGGGTGTTTCATTTGAGTTCATTAGCCACAACTTACTGATTCTGCATATGACTTTCCCACTCTTCCATGATAAGCCCACCCCCACATATTTCTCTATATATTTGGGGGAGTTTGAGGCATTGCAGTTGCCACAGTGTAATATCTTAAATGTTATTTATTTAGCAAATAGAAGGGAACTGCTGCCCCACTTTTTCCTGTTGCGCTGGAAGGATTAGACATGGAAGGTGTTGGATCTCTTTAAAATAAGATTACAGGCGTGGCTTTTGCTTCTAACAGTTTGCAGAAGTCTGGATCCAACTGGGATGGAAATGTGATGGGAATTTTTGAACTCCAGTAATGCCTCAAATGCATCAAGATAGGTGGTAATGTACAACTGGGCTCCACTGAGAAATATCTCACAACTTTCACTTGATTAATTCAAAACAACTGCCTTGAGGGGCTCATTATGATGAAATCCATCAGATGTTAAAGACTTTAGATCAGAAGGGAAGAGGGTGGTGACTCCAGCCCTCGATGTGTCCCCAGTCCAACTGGTTTCATAACAGCTGCGAGTTCAACGTTATTCACACTTATTCACAACGTTATTCAGGCCTTGAAGCCCTTCTCAGATATGTCATCTTTTCCAGCCCTTAAAAACCAGTTCTTCTGCCATTTGGTTCCTGATTTACACTGGAGACTGTTTGACTCATCACTAAAATATCTTCAGGCTGTAGTACTGAGGGGATTACAAATAACTTCCTTTATAACTATTAATCCTATTGCATATTGTGTTTCTCTTTCTCAGACATATATATTTTATTGTTAAAAACACACAAATCAGTAGAAAAATGTACATGGATGTCAAACCAGATGCATTCTGCATTGTGGACAATCCCTGGACCTTGTAAGTCACCATAAGTGTAATGAAACTCATTTTACCTGACAGAATGCAGGTTTGGATCTGGCAAATCCATCTGGATTAATCTTCAATTCCCCTGACACTGGAATTTGTAACCATTTCATTATAATGCAATGCCCAGGAGTTTTTCATCTTCCTCGTGCTTCTGCTTCCTTCTCACAGTTGTGCAGCTGTGCTGCAGTTTGGTCATTTTGGTCCAATAAACCATATTGCTGGAGGAAACATGGTCTGGAAGCAGACCTGCCCCCTGTGTCATGTGCTTTGATCCTGCACTGTCATTGGTTTTGCCACTGGATTTTGTGTTACTCTGATGCAACTGATGTAAGCAGGTAATCTGTCATTTATTTGAATCAGCACTGTTCATCACTGGGGATGTTTCACTGAAACCAACTTCTTCTATTTTTAGCAAAGAAAAAACAGATCAAGATAATTGGATACAAAAAGTTCATGACCCCTCTACCTCTTCTTCTGTCCAATTTCAGAAGCTGAGTTCTGTCTTTTTAAATCCCTCCATGGACCCGGTGTTGTGTTCAGGGCACAAACCAGCCCATTTTTTCTATTTGCTTCACTAATCAGAGTCTGATTCAGAAAGCCTGGCTCCAATTCTGTCTGCATCAGACACTGATGAAGTGTCTACCAGCACTGTGTGCTTGGTTTCATTCCCCAGACGTGGGCACTTCATGCCCTTCTGCCTCTTTACTGCTGCCCCATAGGGCAGGGATTTGCTGCTTGTCCCCCACTTGGAGCACATCCCCCATGAGGAAAGGCTGTGAGAACTGGGATTGCTCAGCCTGGAGAAGAGGAACTTCAGGGTGACCTCAGAGTGGCCTTCCAGGACCTGAAGGGAACTGCAAGAAAGATTGAGAGAGATTATTTACAAGGGGCTGGGGTAAAATGGCTTCCCACTGACAGAGAGTGGGTTCAGATTTTACATTAGGAAGGAATTGTTCTCTGGGAGGGTGGGCAGGCCCTGGCACAGGGTGCCCAGAGCAGCTGTGGCTGCCCCTGGATCCCTGGAATCCCAAGGCCAGGTTGGATGGGGCTTGGAGCACCCTGGGACAGTGGAAGGTGCCCCAGGGGGTGGAATAAAACGAGTTTTAAGGTCTTGTCCAACCTAAACCGTTCTGTTTATGAATCTATGATCTGGCAGTCCCAGTTTTTCTCAGTCAGAGAGAGAATCCCAGAATCCTAAAATGGATCAGTTGGGAAGGGCCCACAGTGGTTCACCTGGTCCAACCACTCTGTTTAGGCTGGGTCATCCCAGAGCACAGGGCACAGAATTGTGTCCAGATGGTTCTGGAATATCTGCAATGAGGGAATAAGTTGATCCATTTTCTTTGGGAGTTATCTTTTCAATCTTTAAAAGTGTCAATTCTATAGGCTTTAGCATTGCAATCTGCAATGTTATAAATGACAGCTTTGTCCCCAGATCTTGTCTCAGTATAAATTCGGAATATTTGAAAACTTTTGAGTATGCACATTCTGAAGCAGCCAAAATGATTCACTCCTTCCTTCATCAAATGGATAATTTGTCTTAATTCAGAAGATAAAGTCGGGGATGAAGTAATCCTCTGAATCTTGCTTACTGATGAGATAGGTTGGGAGGTTTTTGAGTACTTTGTGGTGCTAGGTTGTAAATCAGAGGAACAATAACCAGCGGAAGTAACGTTGCCCTTTAATTGGGGGGTAAGTCATTCCAGTGATTAAATCTGAATCAGGCCCTGGATGAATGACATTATTATCCACTGCTCCCAGGGAGCAACTTGCAACTTGGACATGGCACGGAGGTTTGGGAGGGCTGGTTGGGGTACAGAAGGACTCAGTGAGACAAAGCACACACTGTTGGGTCCAGCTGACATAATCTGTTCTCTCCAACAATCAGGAAATGTTCACCTCTTTGACTGGAGAAAAGAGCAATTTGTGATTATTAAGTGAGACATTCTGGAAGTGCTCTGCTCCAAAAGACCAACAATAACTCTTGGATTTATAAGAGCTACAGAATGTCCATAGATGAGGTTGATTACCAAACAATGGATTAAATCATGCCTGTCACAAAGCTCAATGTTGCCACATTGGTGCGTTGATTAATGGCATTTGGCAACACTCCGAGGGGCCATTTGCCATTCATTCATGGGTGCCCTCTGGAGTACAATATGAGAGTGACCTGTTGGGAAAAGGAATTTTTTTTTATCATCTGTTCATTGTTTCTACTGTGGTGACAGAGAAAATCTGGAGGTGGGTGAAGCCAAGACCTTCTGTTAGCTGTGTCTTAGTGGGTACAAATTGAGAAACTGAGGGAAAATGGGTTGCAATCAAGACAGTAAAAGACAATCATTTAAATCATAGATGACCCAGTTGTTTCTTCCACAGCACTTCCAAATATCCTATGATGAAAAGTAATTTGGGCATTGATAATTTATTTTGATACAGATATGAAAATTTATGATGGAAACTTTGTCACAAGACTTTGCTGGTGTATTTCAGCTTTTAATTTCAGTGTTTCATTCAGAGCCCCAGAGGCTCTCTGGAAGGTGATGAGGTACTGCACTTGTGGGAAACACTCACACTGGAGAAGTTCCTGAAGGACTGTGTCCTGTGGGAGGGACCCCACGCTGGAGCAGGGGAAGGATGTGAGGAATCTTCCTGAGGAGAAAATCTGTGATGGACTGACCACAGCCCCCCTTTCCCCATCCCCCTGAGCTGCTGGCTGAGGGGAGGAGGGAGAGAATTTGGAATTGAAGCAAAAGTTAGGAAGCAGGGACATGTGGAGGGAAAGTGGGATTTTTAAAATTTTTTCTTTTCTTCTCATGATTCTACGCTCATTTGATTGGGAAGTAATCCAATTTCCCCAAGCTGAGTGTTTTGCCCACACAGTAAATGGTGAGTTATCTCTCCCTGCCCTGATCTCTATCCACGAGCTTCTCATGGTCTTTTGTCTCCCCTGTCCAGCTGAGGAGAAGTTCTAGAGTGGCTTTGGTGGGCACCAAACACTGCTTGACTGAGAAGAATATGGCTTCTCTTCCTGCAGAAAATCTCACCTGTCATGGAGGCGTGCTGCTTGAGCTCAGCTGCCAAAAATTTAATCCATAAAATGTTGCACAGGAATTAAAAAAAAGGAAGGAGAGAAAGAAAGAAACACCACAGCTTCACAAGTGACTCACAGCTGGCATTTCACTTGTTAATAATTTGCTAGCAGGCCTGTGTGATTGATAGGAGATGTAAAGATATCCAGAATATCAATAACAGTTATATCTTGCAGGGTTTTCAAAGCAATCTTCACTGACTTATTCTGAGAAATGGGCCAAGCTTTATTTAATTCGCTCTGTTCCTTTGGGATACGACTGCCCACTGGTCTGAATTGTTTTGCAAGATGTGGACACAGAAATTATGGCAGCAATGAAAATCTGAAACACCTTTTGAGCCAATTAAGCTAAGAAATAGGCAGCTGAAATGAACATACCCCAAATTTTGTTAGTGTAAGAGTGTAACTTATATCCCCCAAAAGGGATGTAGTCCTAGGATTTTTTCAGCCACAGGATGTCTGAGGGTAATCATGGAATTTCAAATGAGAGTTCTACCTGGACCAAAAGTGTCTTCTAACAACTGAACCACATCAATGAGAAAAGACAATTTCATGGCACCCTCTGATTTATCAGCACAACTGAAAACTCAAGTATTTAAATACAAATTAAAAAAAGATCAGAAAGCATTTTCTTCCAAGTAGCAAGACTATGCATATTACCATAGTTTGCATTATCAAATAAACATAAGTATTAAAAACATAGCAGTTGGGATTATTGAATCACATTTTCAAATTTGAATAGCATGCAAAGTGGAAAAGAATGTTGCTTGGTGTGAAGTAAACACCATCATGTAGAAAGAAAATGTTTTGGGTTTTTTCAGGAAACACATTCCTGGAAAAACACATTCCTGAAAAAACATGTTTCTCCAAGCTTTCAGAGGAACAGTCTTATGGGCTATTTTTAATGTGTAAAACTCATCTAAAGTTGGCTGTCTTTTCTCTACAACCTGTCCTTGAGACTCTACAGGGATTTTGTGGCTTCTGCTGATAGGAAATTTCTTTGGAATGTGCGATCTGTAGATACTCCTAGAAGCTGGGAGATATATCCTGAATTACTGACTTTGTTCTGGGTGTTGTTTAGGCAATCACCTAGAATTTTATCCTGTACCCTCCGAAGTCAATTCACAAACGAATGAAGGATTTTCCTCACTGTCTGTGTATGCAGCCTGCAAGCCATGAGGCCAGAATTCTCATTTCTGCTCTCAATACACAAAATACATTGTAGTGGGACACTGTTTGTGGCTGCAGACTGTAGGAGATGCATTAATATGGAATATTTTATCTCATTGAAGTCAGATGCTTTTAGCATCCTGCTGCATCTATGGGAGCATGCAGAGTTATGACATGAATTCTGCAAAATGCAGCTATTTTCATGGATGTGGCCACAGAAAGAATTCCATCTTCTTAAAAGATAACTCCATGAAGCATTTTAAGATGTGTAGCTCTCCGCTAAGTAGATTTTTGTTTTACATCTTCCAGGCTTGGCTGTATCCCAGTTAATTTGTTTCCAACTGGGTTCAATTTCCAGAGGGAGGCAACTTCCCATGATACTTTTTGTCCAATAAAGGTGAAAATAATGTTCTCCAACCAGCACTGTTTAAACTGGCATGCACATGTGGCTAAACAGTTTATTTCAAGCAAAAATGCACACTGGCTGGAAATAGTATGAAAACTGATATTCCAAATGGGGGGAAATGCTAAGTGTTCAGTGAAATGTAGGTTTTACATTGTCTTTATTATCAGGAATCTTTTCCAGCTCAGATTTTTTGCCTGAGGGGGCAAATCTTCAAGCATGAATTAAGAACAGAAATACGTATTCTGGAAGAAGTCAAGAAGAATTTAAATCCATGCTCAAGGAATCAAGAAGGCTCCCTCCTCAGAGCAGGCCCTCACTTGAAATTAAAACCTCAGTCTTTCTATCATCATGAGCCTAATAAAGACATTTTTCTAAACTGGAGAAGAAATGATATGCACCAGAACTGAGGATCTCATTATCCTTTCTATTGTCCTGATTTAACTCATTTAATTCTGGTACTCTGGCACTTCACTTTGCTTACATAGTGATAGGTAAGAGAAGCAAAAAAAAAGCCTTCCTGATATTGGTAAGAGTGGCTTAAACATAAAATAATTTTTAAGTTTTTCCCTTGTTGGAGTGAGGGCTGATGGGCACAGCTGTGATGAGATGGGGTGCACCTGTGGCCAATCACTGCTAATTGGTTCCTGGTGTGGAGTCTTTAAACAGCACCTGAAGCCATTTTGGGCAGTTACAGGTTGTCTTTGTTTTATCTTCTGGAACATTCTGCCTTCAGGTAGGAGAATGTCTCTTCAGAGGCATAAAATATTTTAAAATATCGTGTTTTCTCTTTTTTCTGTGGTGGTACTAGATTGCCTTCATGCTGAGTTATAATGTGGAATTTGGGTGTTTTGTGGGATTGCAAGGTCTGTGGATGAACAAGGGTCAGTTTTCCGTTGTTGTGGCTTCAGAGCCTGCAGGTCCTCTGGCCAAATGGATCACCACGGCTTTTTGTCACTCTTTTCTGAATGGTGCATGAGAAGATGGGGATTGTATTTACCCTTAATGTTTTTAAAGTAACACTTTGATTAAAAATAGCCTTTGAGGTTTGAAGTTTGCCATGTGTGGTAATAAATCTGTGGTTGTTTTGAAATAGGGGAAAGTGATTTACCCTCCATTTAAGAGAGGGAAAAGTCTAGAGGTTTTCATGTCCCTCATCTTTCCTGTCTTTTAATTAGTCCTCTGACACAGTATATGGTTTCTACATCTCAGCAATGGCATTAAAATAAAGTTTGGCTGCCCAGAGAGAAGAGATGTGATGAAATCTCAACCAGCTCTTTCCTTGTGCTTGCAATTAGTTAATGTTGCATTGCTCTGCAAGACACTGATCCTTTTGACCTTTCTCCAGAAAATATTTAGATCTTCTTTGCATTTCCTATTCACATAAAAACGATTTTAACTGTGTTGTTTTGTTTGACTACACAACTCTGCACGTTTGTATATTTAGTGTGGCGTCCCTGAATCATACATGACCAAGAAGTGTGAGGTCAGTTGTAAAAATATTTGGCTTGAACTGGGCTGGCAGCCACAGGAATCTTTGCCTGTGTTTTATTTACTCTTAAAGTAGTTTCTGTTTATTTCCTGTGCTTAATGGATACTGTACTTGACCTCCTTTTGATAACAACAAGCAACAGCCCTCTTTGCAGTGATATAATTTTCATTCAACTCTAGATTTAAATGGTTTTCTCTGTTTTGAAACAAAAGTAGTATTCTTAAGGTCAGATTGTACTGAGAGGTTGAAAGTTCTGCTCTAAAGGCTCCCTTCTGTGTAAGTGAGAAGCTACTTATGGAGTGTAGAACAATGTTAGAATCCCCCATCCCATAGATATTCATAAAAAATTCATGTTTACTCACTGAGGGTATTGTACATCCAGAACCCTCAAAGATTTTTTTTCTGTAAAGGCAGAAATTTATACTATTTAAGAGGAAGAGAAAAGCAGCATTGCACAGATTTTATTTTCACTTGTTCTGATATGAGATGTAACCCAGCATATGGAAGTGGCAAGGATGTATTTGTTAATTTTTTTGGTAAACTCTAGTGTTTGGTCATTGCTTTGTGTCTGCCCAGGTTTCACTGATATATCCATGATTCACCAGGACAGGTGTAACATGGTAGTTCAAGCTTCAGGTGTTTCCAAACATGTTCAGAGAGGTTGGAGTAGAAATTACTCCATATTTAGAAGAAAAGGCAAAAATTGGGGGTAGGGAAATCAATGAAAAAATTCCTTTAAACTTCTATGGGGATGGCATTTCAGAGAAACTGTCTACAGCTACTTGTCCTTCCAGTTACTGATTGTATTTAGAGTTCCTATCACTTTGATTTGCAGAAATAACTCTCAGAATCAACCTAGTTGTAAAAAATGAATTGATAAGTTCGTAGATTACATGGTGACTGTGTGCCGTGTGTGCTGTAGGCTGAAAAACAGCCCTGTAGAAATTACAGTTCCATTGAACACTATCAGCCTAGAAATATCAGAAAATACCCCCGTAAGAGTCCTGAATTTTGGCAGGGGACAACACCACCTCCTGGGTTCTGTTCCAGCTGTCCCTGAAAGGAGTTTTATTAAGAACTGCACAGAAGTTGCTGTTTTCTATTGTGGGTTTAGGAATGGGCCATAGTGTGAGAAATGCAGGCACAGAACGAGGAACTTTGGCCCTCCAGTGTTGGTTTCTGTGGGATGGAGTTGAAGATTGGGAAATGGTTGTTGAAGAGGGGATACAGGGCACTAATTCTGTGGGTCATGTTAGAGCTGTTCCATCTAGCAAGTTGTTTTCTTGGAACCATTTATTCAACTTAAAACTGGACAAAACTTGTGAAAGTTGATGGGGCCCAATGCTCCTTTTGTTCTGTCAGTGACATGCAAAACACTGTGTGAGGCTGATGTCATTGTTATGTAACTCACATGTGCAACTGCATCTCCCACCCATTTTTAAATGAGCATCCTGTTGGTGTGGGATGCTATCACACAGCATAAGGAGCTGTCATTAGAGCATATTTTCACACTTGGATGTGCAGAAACCCCTTGAGCAGAGAACGAGGGCTTCTCCAAATGTTATCTCGCAAACAAAATCAAATCAAGGACAGATTTAGAAACCATGTAGAGAAACATTGGAGGCTTGTCTCTCACCCAGTCCTTGGCAGATTGTAAATTAGGATGTTGTTAAAAACTGTGCAGAACATTGTGTATAAATGTGCTGCTTGAGAACCATGCCAGCTCCTCCAAAGTTAAGAATCACTGAAGAAAAATGTTCAGCATCCTTTACTGGCGTGTGTGTGTTTGTCTCTCATCACCTCCTCAGATATCTAAATTGTGAACAATTCTGTTTTCCAACCCCTGTTTAGGAACCAGTTTTCTGCGACTCTGGCAGAGAATTTTGTAGCTAAACTGAGATCACTGGCAAAGTAGAAAGGAATGAATTATTTAAAAGCTTGGCCTCTACCTTTAACTAAACACAGCCTAATAAGTATGTGATGGAGTGTCCTTCTGGTGGGATATGGAGGGGCTTTTTTAATGTATCCTCCTGCAAGCTATTTCTATATCACTGCAGATCCTTTTCTGTGGAGGCTGTAGCATCAGTTGTTCTATGAGAAGCTTCTTGCAGCAGCTGCAACAAAATATGGAAAGTCTTGCAAGAACATCTGCTGCCTTTGTCTCCTTCTTTTACTGAGATGAATGTGGACTTCAGCAAAATATAAGTATAGCATGCAGGAACTGATAAGGGATCCAGGGAAATACTTAAGAGTGCTCATATCTGGTGTTCTGTTTCAGGCTTAGCACAAATTTTGTTTTAAAATGTTTATGAGATGGCTCTTGGTATCAGATGACCTGGTAAATATAACCTGTAGTTTTAAAATAATATTTAGGAAGGCACCGAAAGAAATAATTAAAGGAAACAGAATTGTAAATATGTCAGCCAAAAGCTGAAAGACTTTCAAGTCGCACCCACAAGAAGATGAATTAATGCTAAATCTCAAAATGACATCAGTCTGTGTCATGTGGCAAAAAAAGTACGGAATGTTAAATGTTGAAGGCATTCTGGCAATGTTGTGTGCTGTAAGAATTGCAATACTTGCTCAGAGACAGCCAGCTGCTGGCAGATTCCCTAATGCACTCTGAAGTGATCATTACTTTTAGAACACCTTGCCCAGTTACTGGTGTTCTGTGACAAGAACTGCTTCCAGTACCATTTTTACAATATTGAAAGAGAGAGTCTCAAGAGCTGGGGATCCAGAATGATTGGAGGGTGGAGCAGAACATATCTTGAGTTGAAGTTTTTGGGGTCAAGCTAACAGGAGAATTTTAAAATATGAGGTTTGTTTTGTTGGTTTGTTTGTTTGGTTTTTTTCCTACTTATTCATTGACTAGTGCAGTGAAAATGTCATTAACACGATGAGTGTGTAATATTGGCACTCAGGAGCAAGATCCAAGCCTTTCTGAGCCGTTGTTGAAGGAGCAAAGATGGCACAACAGGCTAGATTTGCAAACAATTATCCAGTTTTCTATTTTTCCCAAGGAGACGAGCATCATCTCCCATGCAGGAGGAGTGTGTTGTGCCTATGCTCTCACCCAGACTCAGGAGTGAAGTTGTTGTAGGCTTCCTTTTCCCTAAGCAGACCTGGAATGTGTAGGAAATGCTGGAAAAAATAATTATGAGCAGGATAATTGTTCCCTTAGACAGTCCTGTAGGCTTTGTTTTGCCTCCAGCCCTTGTGATGAACTGGTTGAGGGGTTGTAATGTCCAGTCACATTTAGACTCTGAGCCACAGCATGGGAGCTTGGGACAGACATCCTAGAACTCATTGGTAGCATGGGAATTTGTGTTTTCTTCCCTTTTTTCCTACTTTCATATTGCAAACTGTGAGTAACAAGAAGCTCATGTACACTCCTAGGTACTCCAGGAACACTCCTGTGTCAAAGGCTACATTTATTTATCCATTCTTCACTTACTCATCTGTGTTCAAATGGAAAGAAATCCAACATGTCCTAGTATGTGAGGAGAATTTTTCTTTTATAAAGCAGTATTTGGAGCAGTTTGTTTGGCTCATTCTGGGCCCTGTGACCTGATCCATTTGTACACAATTCCTCTGTATTTAGCTTGGACACAGCGGGGTGTGAAACATCCTGCAGGCTGCACACAGCCCTGACATCATCTAAGATTTCATTTTGGGTCAGATGCAGCAGTGCTGGGTCCCCTCTGGAGCCAGGGCAGGTTGAGTGCAATTCCCTGTCGGACTTTCTGGTTTAAAATCCTGCAAGGCTCATCCCAAGGCAGCACTGGGGAGGATCTCAATGTTCCATCCCCTGCCCTGATCTGGCAGGAATAGCACTGCAGCCCTCATCTAGGCCAAGCCATGACAATCCCTCTTCCTTCGTGCATCGTGGTGAGGACAGAGGATGTGAAATGTGACACAACCACTTCTGTCACCAGCTGTGAAAATATGTCAGGACTAAAACTAAAGGAGCAGCTTTTTTAGACATGTGCCTTAGTCTGTGTGAGGTACTGCTGTGGCAATAAACCTCTACATTGGGTGGATTTTTGTAAAATTTTTTTTTAAGTATATGAGAAAAATTTGCAGTGTCCAGTAAAATTCAGACTGAGTCACGGCATGGGGCCATGTGGAAAGACATCCTAGAACTGATGGGTAGCACTGTCATTTCTGTAGTAAGTGTCTTATAAGGACTCTAATAAGTACATGGAACTTTGCTGGACAAGTTGTAACAATTCTGTTTTATCTCTCACTTGTTGTCCTGAACACCCTCACCACCTTCCTTTGCTACTGATGTCCTGCACTGAGGCTCTGGTTTGGAATGGGAGCACAAAACATAAACACTCAGCTCAGGTAGAGGGTCCCTACTGCTCTGGGTTTGCCAGTGTGGAAAGAGAAAAGCTGGGTTGATTTGGTTTAAGTGCCTAAGGGCAGAATCATTGATGTAAACTGTTAAAATCTAAGAAGATGCTTCAGATGCCTACTGACATAGCACAACTGATGGTGGAAGCACTAAAGAGAACATGCAGCTCTGAGAAGAGAAAAAATCAGAGCTGGTTGTGGAAAATATTTCTAATTAGCCAACTAAATCAGCAAGAAAGCAATTAGTTGAGCAGCTCTGATGATATTGATTTTTTAAAAAAACAAATCCTGAACAAGTAAGATTTCAAGATTGAACTCTGTGTCTGTATATGCATGTAAGTTAGCATTCAGTGATGATTCATTTGCTGCATGTGAGGAATGTTTCCTGGGATTGATATTTCTTTGGAAAAATAGCATTACTGTGATGGCAACAAGCTGTGAGATGGAATAAAGTTGACTCCATCTGTATCATTGCTTGTTGAGGAGAGCATCCAATACCCCAGTGTTCAACAGCATCATTCTCAGGCATTCATTAACAGCATAACATCTGTGGCTGAGGCTGCTATCAAAGCCAAAGTAAATTCAAAATGTCTGGATCTAGATGCTGTGGTTAACATTTGAAACACGCTTTGCTCTACTTTTCAGTCATGGCTTTCACCATACTCCTGGTTCAATAACTGCACATGATGTGTTTTTAGTGTATTCCTCTGCTTCCACCTTGCTTTGCTTCATTTGGAAAAAGTGGCTTCATCCTAACAGCAGCATCATGGCTTTGCCAGGCGTTCTTTCTCATTCACACACCCAAAAAAAAAATAAAAAAGAGTTAAAAGGATGTTCACAACCTGTGATCTGCAGGAGAGGCTTCCTAGGATCTTAGCTGGTAGCTGGATGTGAGGGTGCAAAGAAGGCCTGGCATAAACCTTGGCTTAAGGTTCTGTTCATGATGTTCTAACACAACAGAAAAAAAAAACCAGAGAAAAATAAACAAATCACTGCCTCAGCTAGAAAAAAAATAACCCCCCCCAAAAGAAACAACAACAAAATAAACCAAACCCTGTTTGCTCACATCTGCATCTCGGAGTTTGGATCCAGAGTGAAAGCGAAAGTGTAGATGTGTTGAAATATCATTTGGGTGGCTGTCAGTCAGGAGGAGGAGGGTTTGTTTCCAGTACATCTGGGTCCTTGAGGCAAACCCAAAACATTCTGTTCCTCCCTGTGCTCTGGCTCAGGGTGTCCCACTTGGCAGCTCCGCTGGCTCCCTGCTCCACCACGGGAACTCTGGTCAGCTGTGTTTGGAGCTGTGGCAAATTCAAGGGAACATCCATAGGGAAATCAACCTCTAGGCTTCAACCATTTCCATTCTGCTTTCCTTTATGATGTTGTGCTGTGGCAGGCAGAGCAGCAGAAGGTTCTTTGGGGCTTTTAAAATGGAAATATCAGCTTGACAAAAGGTAGCACATTCTTGGAGAACAGAGGTGGGCATACATGGAATTTGCTCCACAATCTGCAGCTCAGCAAACCTGGCAGATGCTGCTCTGAGAGGTTTGGGATGTAATGGTTGAGTCTGGTCCTCACAAAATGAAGGAAGACATACAAATCAAGCAGCTTAAGCCCATCCAAATGTTCAGGTAGAAACCAAAGCTAGTCTGAAAGCAGTCAGTTCTCTTTCCCAGCTCAGCCTCTGGCCTTCATGACACAGCTGGCAGCTGTAAGTGAACGGGCAGTGTGTGCTATTGCTGCAAGTTTTAATGTCAAACATCCACCTGTATTCCTTCTTGGTCACTTTTAGATCCTAAAGGCAACAGAAGCATTGTGAAATTGAGTTCAATTGAGTTTCAATTGAGTGAAATTGAGTTCAGACACTGCAGTAGACAGAAAAAAGTCAACATGAGAAAAATAGTCATCCTGTGTTTGAAATATGGAAACCTTGTTAAAGTTTTCTGTGGCCAAATACACACTGCCATCAATATGGTGACATCCAGAGAAAGGAATGCCATGAGTGCGAAAATCCTGTCTTGTGAGCAGGTTTATCAGTTTGACTGTACGATGGAATAACAATGAAAATCCAGACTATTAGCATTATTCACTGTTTGCATTTTGTACAGCTCTCATCATAGTATTTCTTCTTCTGCTTTGAGTTCTTAATCTCTCCTTTTTTGATTTTGAATGTTCGAAGGATATTTTTTTTTTTATTTAAACTAACTGCTTTCTTTAAATACCAGCAGTGCAGTGTTCTTTTTTTTTTAATGTATTGGAGATACCTGAAATTAAGTTGACCAAAGCATCCTGTTTCCCAGAAAACAAAATCACCAACATTCTGTTAACATCAGCACACTTATTATAAAAAAAAAAACAACAAAAAAAGCCCTAACCAAATGACTTCCTTTTCTTGTACTAGTCATGGTGGTCATGAATTAAAAACACACTTCCTTTTCCAGCTGCTGAGGGGAGTTCACTTGGCAATGTTTCTAAGCCTTGCTGAGTTCTGAGGTAACATTGTCAATTCCTAATATAATTTTATTCTGGCATTTATGAGAAATACTGGACAGTGTCTTTCAGCAAGGAAATTTTAGAAACCTTGAAATTTCCCAGTACTTTATTGAAGTATTACGTAATATTTTGCTTTGTGTTTTTCTTATTCTTCTAAAAAGATGAAAGTCATGCTGAGTTTGGGATCCAAACATAACAAATTTACTCAGAGTGCAGCAAACAAAATTCAGGAAATTAGATTTATTTTTTCCCCATCAGGGTGTGTATTTTGAATTATTTGTGTATTAATTTGCTTTTCATGATGAACAGTTCACATTATGATTTTTTGCCCACATAGGTTTAATGTAGATTTAAACTTCATTATTTGGGGTTGTTGTTTTGTTTGGTTGGTTTGTTTTAGCTTTTGTAAGATCCTTGTGCCAGTCATCTTTCCTCTGTAATACCCTTGAGAATTCCAGGGTTTGGGTATCCATGTGGGTGGTGCAAGTAGAAGAACATTTGTGGGTTCATTTTGGTGATTGATGTGAACTTCTGTATCATTCAGTTAATCAGAATTTATCAGTTCTGATGTGTGATTCTTATTCCATTTCAACCAAGTTCAACTTCACTGATCCCACAAAATCACAGAACTGTTGGGGTTGGAAGGGGCCTTCAGAGATCATCTGATCCAACCTCCCTGTCAAGGCAAGATCCCTAATAAAAAAAAAAAAATCTCATCATTCTTAATCTCATTAAGACCCTTAGATGGCCCCACTGAATTTAGTAGTAAAGCTGTGAGTGAAATCAGCAGATTAAAGAGAAAATTAAAAAATCTCCCTAACTGGAAACACTTAAAATTTGGTTCCAGCCTGAATGTGCTCTTGGAAAATCCCACAGAGCTGCCTGTGGTGTCTTGTGCTTAACCAAGTGTCTGGAAATGCTGGGATCATCAGCCTCCTGTCCAAGAGCTGTGTCACAGCTCCATGGCAGGCACAGCAGCTGCCCCCAGCTGCGTGGGGCTGAGGATGGACACCCTGGAGCCACTGGGTTGCTGTGGGCTTGGGAAACCCAGGGAATGGCTGCAGGACTGGGCATCCCACGAGTGCTGAGAGAAAACCCCGGCAGCTTTCCCCAGACGGGTACACAATTTAATGGCCACACTTCCCAAATGGCTGAACTTGTCCAAGGAAGTCAGGATTATTACATGTGTTCCTGTTTCACTCATTTTCAGGCTGGGCTTTGGGAGGAATTTCTTCATGGAGAGGGTTGTGAAACATGGGAATGGACTGTCTAGAGAGGTGGGGTCCCCACTCCTGGAGCAGTTCAAGACCTGACTGGATGTGGCACCCAGTGCTTTGGTAGGGACTGCTCAGGGGTTGGACTCAATGCTCCGGGAGGTCTTTGCCAGCCTGAATGATCCTGAGGTGAAGCCAGCAAAAACCTCAGGCAAAGGCCCCTGATGATCTTCCAATGGTCCAAGCAGAGCACATTAAACACCAATATTTCCCACAGGCAAAAAAAAAGCAGTTTGATATTTTCATCCTTTAGATTTAAATAGATTTCTTAATTTTTTCTGCTTTGAGACAAGTGGATTGGGAGGAGCCAGTGTTGCATGATTGGAGTTCAGATACTGGAGTCTGGTTTTGAGGAGGGACATGGAGTTACTGTTTGGCCCAGTCATTGAGAAGGCGATAAAATCTGGTGTTTAGTGTGGCTGGATTGCCTTCAGAACTTTATTATATATTTCAAGCCCAGGACATTGCCTTCAAAACTGCTTAGAGACAGTCTTTTGTGATCTCTTTTGTATGGGACCATCACTGTTGGCCGATGATTCCCTCTTTGTACTTCTAAGAATGATTACAATGGAAATATTTTTACTACAGCTCAAAATCTTTGTTTGTATTGCTTCTTGCAGATTAACACCCCAAGCAGTCTTTTCTTTTACAACTTTTAAAGGCTTTCTCCTGTAAATAGAACAAAAATGCTCATGGTACAATTTCCAGTCAAGAGCAAAGGCACATGGTAAATATTTAATAATTCATCATTCAATTAGCACATCATAGCAAGTGATGCCTTCGGAGGAAGTTCAGCTCAACCTTTTTTTTCTTTCCTCCTTCTCTTCTCCCTTTCTTTTTTGAGAACTGCATAATTCATCCAAATTCACTTGCTAAGAGGAAGCACTTGAGATTTTGTGAAAGTCTGTTCTGGTGAGCTGTGACATTGCACAGGGAAAAAAAAAAAGACAGTTATTAGTGTAAAAGAATTTTTATCCTTGTTCTCATTGAAACAAAAATGAGAGTGTTGTTCTCAACAGGGTAAACAAGTTGGTTTCTTCCTCAAATAAGACTTATTTATCAATTATAATGGCTGACAATAGTGAAAGAAACCAACAAAATTAAACATCTTGAACACTGAATTTGGAAGACAACCTAGGACTGGGGTCAATGCCACAAATATTTCTGAGAAATGCAGAGTAGTAAATACCTTTTGTATTGACTAAAAGACAGAGCTCCTGGGTTTTTAAAAAGGCATTAAAATATGCAAACTCATGCAGTGTTTGGACCAACAGAGCATTAAAGGTGCATGAGAAGCATCTGCACTTGGCGTGGGTCTTTTAGGACATTGTTCTGATCTTCTTCTTCTTAGGATACCAGTGAATGCCTCTGCCTCCCTTATTTTTCATCTTTTCTTCTGAATTTACAAATATCAGCTTATGAAAAACAGTCCATGAAGTGTTTTAAAGGGAATCCAGAGTATTTGGGAGGAATCTAGACAAAACACTTCTTTACCCCGTAAGGTGGAAAAAAATTAATATCCTTGGTTCATTGAGCATCTGAAGAAAAAAGCCTGAAACCTTTTCTCCCTGGCTTCTTCAATTCTGGCAGATTTTGCTGCACAAACCCTCAATGTGAGCCTTCCAGAGAAGCAGTGCACCAAATAGAGAGACTGTACTAATAATTAGCTCAACCTCATTAAAACAGAGGTTTAGTCGTCTCAAATATTCACCTTTGATCAAGGTGAGTAAAATGGGCAAGCTGGAGACTGCAGCATATTGTTAGAATTTCATGTCTATCTTCTTTTCTCCCCCTAAAAATTTGATTTTTTTGACACATACACTTCTTTTTTCCTTGAATTTTTGTCTCAGAGTTCTATTTACAACATTCACAATATCTCTTTTTGATAGTTTAGTTTCCCTCTGTTGTGCTGGGCTAATATTAAATTTCTTGTTGTAGCTTTTATCCCATGTAAAGTCACGTACACTTGGTGTTTACTGCTACCGTAAAATTGCAAGTAAATCGTTGTCCATTGCTTTGTCTATTTGTTGGATGTGAGAACCAATTCTTTGCCAAAAAGTGTGACAGTTTGACACCAATATGGAAAGAACCTGATTGCTATGTGCAGGAGTTATGTTTTAAAGATATGAAAACTGTGTGGTTATGAGGGGTCTGATTTTGCTATCATGCATTGCTCTATAAATTTGCTGTTATGAATTATGGGCCTACTTCAAGAAAGCAGAGAAATATAAGAAAATAAAAAGAAATGTGATTCATTTAAAAATCGGAATGTGCTCAGGATAGATTGAATTGTTAGTAAAATGTTACAATATTTGCTAAAGCCACTGGCTAGTTTGAAATTTAGAATCAGTTCACATCCTGAGCTGGAAGGGACCCAGAAGGGTCATTACATTTGAAATGCCATTTTTATGTTGTCCAGTGTATAATTGATCCTTAAGCTTCCCTCAAGTTTATTGATGGAGTTGCTCTTTTTAGAAGCAAGACTTTGCTGAGTCTTAATAAAAAGCTCCCAACAAAGAGCCTTGTGTGGAGATAAAGGAGAGCTCTTAAATCCCAACAAAGACAGAAAACAAGAGTGCAGTTGCTAATATAATGAAAACTTGGAAAAATCCTGAGGTCTTTGTGGAGCTTGGTAAACAGCAGACAAAGTGTTCTCAGCTAAGTTCTAGAGTGTGCTTCACTCCCCTTTGGTCTGGAGAAGGCATCTGCTGCTTGTGACTTGATTATTTATAGAATTTTGTTTTCTGGGCAGGCTGGAAGTTGCACCAGAAATGTCCTTAAGGTTGTGACTCATTTGGGCTTGGCTGAGTCACAGGTGACAAACAGGATGCTGCCAATGCTGGACAATATTTCACCTCAAAGGGCTTGTGTTTGGGCATTTGGTTTTCTTAAAGCCACAATCTTCTTCCTCCATGTCCTTCTAAGAAGAGAGCTGGACATCTTAAAGAAAAGGAACGAATGATTCCCATAAAATCAGGCATTTGTCCTGCTGTGCTGAGAGTGATTTGACAAATTGCATTTCTTCAAACAGAGTAAAAATTAGACAGCTTTGGGAGACAAGGCCACAGGTTACTCGAAGCAATCAGTATCATTGCTGCCTAACAGTTGTATGAGATCTTGAATTGTTTTGGAATTCTTAATTTCACCGGCAACCAAAATACTCTCATAGCTGTTCAGATCCATTCCATTAAGAAGGCTTCTCTTTGCATTGATGATGAACAGAAAAGGGGATTGGAGCTCTTTCAGCTGGAGGTAGAAGGTGGCAGAGTTGACAAATTAGGTGTTCACACTTTGAAATGTGTATTAAACTCCAAAAGTAGGACTTGATATCTCCAGAAATACATGAATTTTTGCAGGTAGAATGAATTCTCAGTGAATTAAAGCCAAGGGGGCAAGTTTCTTTGCTCCTGTGGCAGAATGGTTAAAACCCAGATGTTGACAGGGCCTTTAGTCTGCTCTGTAGGTGCTCTAATGACAGTATTTTATTGCTCCACAATGCCTGTGCAAAGATGGGTTCATTTGGGGATATACAGGAATGGTTTGATGCCTATTTTAACAACTCTTTTTGTACTAAATGTCTTTCTTTTACCTTCGGGGAGTTTTCTTTAAGAAGCAGACGATGAGAAATGCTTTGATTT
>VYXF01010179.1:84931-258738 GCA_013397295.1 Polioptila caerulea | reverse complement strand
CCCTCTGTTGTGCTGGGCTAATATTAAATTTCTTGTTGTAGCTTTTATCCCATGTAAAGTCACGTACACTTGGTGTTTACTGCTACCGTAAAATTGCAAGTAAATCGTTGTCCATTGCTTTGTCCATTTGTTGGATGTGAGAACCAATTCTTTGCCAAAAAGTGTGACAGTTTGACACCAATATGGAAAGAACCTGATTGCTATGTGCAGGAGTTATGTTTTAAAGATATGAAAACTGTGTGGTTATGAGGGGTCTGATTTTGCTATCATGCATTGCTCTATAAATTTGCTGTTATGAATTATGGGCCTACTTCAAGAAAGCAGAGAAATATAAGAAAATAAAAAGAAATGTGATTCATTTAAAAATCGGAATGTGCTCAGGATAGATTGAATTGTTAGTAAAATGTTACAATATTTGCTAAAGCCACTGGCTAGTTTGAAATTTAGAATCAGTTCACATCCTGAGCTGGAAGGGACCCAGAAGGGTCATTACATTTGAAATGCCATTTTTATGTTGTCCAGTGTATAATTGATCCTTAAGCTTCCCTCAAGTTTATTGATGGAGTTGCTCTTTTTAGAAGCAAGACTTTGCTGAGTCTTAATAAAAAGCTCCCAACAAAGAGCCTTGTGTGGAGATAAAGGAGAGCTCTTAAATCCCAACAAAGACAGAAAACAAGAGTGCAGTTGCTAATATAATGAAAACTTGGAAAAATCCTGAGGTCTTTGTGGAGCTTGGTAAACAGCAGACAAAGTGTTCTCAGCTAAGTTCTAGAGTGTGCTTCACTCCCCTTTGGTCTGGAGAAGGCATCTGCTGCTTGTGACTTGATTATTTATAGAATTTTGTTTTCTGGGCAGGCTGGAAGTTGCACCAGAAATGTCCTTAAGGTTGTGACTCATTTGGGCTTGGCTGAGTCACAGGTGACAAACAGGATGCTGCCAATGCTGGACAATATTTCACCTCAAAGGGCTTGTGTTTGGGCATTTGGTTTTCTTAAAGCCACAATCTTCTTCCTCCATGTCCTTCTAAGAAGAGAGCTGGACATCTTAAAGAAAAGGAACGAATGATTCCCATAAAATCAGGCATTTGTCCTGCTGTGCTGAGAGTGATTTGACAAATTGCATTTCTTCAAACAGAGTAAAAATTAGACAGCTTTGGGAGACAAGGCCACAGGTTACTCGAAGCAATCAGTATCATTGCTGCCTAACAGTTGTATGAGATCTTGAATTGTTTTGGAATTCTTAATTTCACCGGCAACCAAAATACTCTCATAGCTGTTCAGATCCATTCCATTAAGAAGGCTTCTCTTTGCATTGATGATGAACAGAAAAGGGGATTGGAGCTCTTTCAGCTGGAGGTAGAAGGTGGCAGAGTTGACAAATTAGGTGTTCACACTTTGAAATGTGTATTAAACTCCAAAAGTAGGACTTGATATCTCCAGAAATACATGAATTTTTGCAGGTAGAATGAATTCTCAGTGAATTAAAGCCAAGGGGGCAAGTTTCTTTGCTCCTGTGGCAGAATGATTAAAACCCAGATGTTGACAGGGCCTTTAGTCTGCTCTGTAGGTGCTCTAATGACAGTATTTTATTGCTCCACAATGCCTGTGCAAAGATGGGTTCATTTGGGGATATACAGGAATGGTTTGATGCCTATTTTAACAACTCTTTTTGTACTAAATGTCTTTCTTTTACCTTCGGGGAGTTTTCTTTAAGAAGCAGACGATGAGAAATGCTTTGATTTTTTTTTTTTTTTTTTCAGAGCAGTGGTTTCAAGATTTACTAACATTGAAAAATTATGTAAATTCCATGACAAAAGCTTCTAATGTAGTTTGAACCATAAAATCCAACCTTTCTGAGACTTTACCTCCAAGTGACTGCTGATTGTTAGTGTTGTATATTTGCGAACATTTTACAGGTAAAGAGAGAAGTTGTCTTTAGAAGGCTCTGAAGTGTGTTCAGACACTTCTTCCCTCTCTGGTGATGAACTGGGTATTGTACAACCCCTTTTTTGGGTTTATTTTGCTTAGAGAAGAACAAGACTATGATGAAAAAAATAGAGCAATTAGGAGCACACTCATGAAAAGACCTGGTGTTTAGCAGATTGTATTTTTTATGAGTTTGGTTTAGACACAAAATATTTCACAAAGAAATTGACATTAAAAAATAATTGGAAGATGAACAGAGGACATCTCAATTTGATATTCTGGCTGCTAGAAAGGCTGTACCTAAAGCAGCTGAGCTCATGAACTATTTTGCTTAGAACTGGGAAACTTTACATTTGCCATTTTCTGTTTCTGAGGCTTAGAGTGATAATATCATTTAACATTTTGGTGTTCTTTTTTGAATTCAAAGTAAAATTGTAAAGTTTGTTTATTCAAGTTTAGGTCACTGTACCTTAGAAAGGGAAGAGTTTAAAAATCTGTTGGGTTTTTTTAGTATTAATAAGCAAAAATATCAATTTTGGTAACTATGCTGACAATAGGAAAAGTCTGATGACATTAAAGTAGTTTCCCTTGAAATTAAGCTCTTAAATGTTTGGAAAGCTAGACATTGTTTCTGACATATTCTATAATAATACTAATTCTAGTAGAAACTGGTCTTTTGAGATAAGCTGACTTGATAGAAATTGTCAAGAATATATTTTCTGTTATCTTCAGACTTCTTTGATTGTCCTAGGACTAGGGAGCATCCAAAGCCTCTTGAACTTACTAAAAAGATGTAATATTTAGTTTCTTTTAATATAAGGGAGCTCTAGAGGAAAATGAGTAAAAGTACTCATAAAATCATATTTTCATCACTATTTGACAACACAGATGAAATTACATGAAGCTTTCAAATTGTTTACTCAGCTGACAAGAATGGCATGTGCACCATTGTCCAGCTTCTCCACAGATGAACTCTGCTTAGGCTACCCCCAAACTTTCTCCCAAATTCCTTTGGGATTTTGACTAAACTGCTTCATACACTCACCACATTTTCTCTTATACTCATCTCTCGAGCTTCACTGCTTTGAAATCCAAAGTGGCATCTCTTGTAACCTAAACAGAAGCAGGGCAATGGAGTCTCTTCAAGGTTAGGCATTTGGAGATGTGGAAGGAACAAACACCCCAAGCGTCCCCAAACTGCACTCGAAATAACAAGCAGTAGTGTCCTGCAGTGTGAAAATTATTATTTGTTTTTTCATTCTACACAGCCTTTTCCTTTTCAGTAGTTGGAGGAAGGTGCACCATAAAATGAGAAAGCCAATGTAAAACCAGGACTCCTTGCTGTGTCCTACAGCACCTTTACCCACCTCAGAAGGAAGAGTAGTAAATAATTTGTTATTTGACAAAGAGTTAAAGCAATGGTCTGATCACACTTGGGTATTGCACTCTGTAACAGCTCTGGCCTCAAAAATCTTGTCCAAAATGTCCTCAGGGGGATATTTTTGAACTCATGAACAAGCCAGGAGTGCACAGCACATCTTGTGATAGTGGTTTCTGTAAGGCAAATAACTGCTTCTTTTGCTATTACATAAAATTATGTCAGTCTCCAGTCTGATTTCACTTGTACAAGCATAACTTGATTCTGGAAAGAGATTCTGACCCAAAATCCAGTAGACTGCAGGCATTCTCTCCGTTACAGCTGATAACCCAAACCAATAAGCACATAAATACAGATCTCAACTGCCTTGGGGACGCTCGTGTTTGAATGGATGTTTCAGCCTTGGACAGAAAGGGAAGCAAAGAATTTATCTGGACTTGGAGGTCACATGTAGGACACAATTTCCTTCTCCTGGAGTGGATCAGTGTACAAATCAGAAAAATGTGAACAGAGTAGGGGGGCCAGATTCTGTGCTGTTTCTGCACTGGGATGTGTGAGTGCTCCACTTTTAAACCTCAGGAAATTGTTGGCTGAGGAGGAGGGGGGAGCGAGAGTGGCTATATCTGTTTTTTCAGTGGTACTCTGCAGAAATGCTTTCCAGAGGTCAGGACTAAAAAACAACTTCTGCTCACATAGTAATGCTTAAAACCAGTGAAAGCTTTTGTCAAGGGCAAAAACTGCACATTTTCACTTCAATTTTAAATGGTGACATGGCAACAAAAGTATCCAACATTCATAGATGCCTTAAATGACAGACTTTTAGAATGGAATGTAGTTTTTCAATTCTTTTATAACCTGAAATTACCAAGAATTTGGATTGTTAGGCCTTGCCAAACCTTTATCATGAAATAGGACAACCTGTTAAATATTTCAGTGTGGCCCAGTGTGAGGTTTTGCTTGTAGCAGTAAATGTGCAGGAGTTGGCTACAAAATTTACAACTAACCTTAGATCCTGAAACCTACGCCTTGCCTAAAAATACTTAGTTTTGAATTCTTTCTTTCATTACTTTTTCAGTTCTTATTCATACATGAATAAGTATGTTTTGGGAGAGCTGATTGAAAAGTGTTTTAACTTAATCCAGTGACACGCCTTAAAAGCAGAAAGGACACTAGTATTAATAAATATTCCCATATAAAAACCATTTGCTTATGTGAGTACATTTTTAATTGGTTTTTGGCTTTTTTATCTTCAATTTATTTTTCGTTTTGCATACCCAAAGCTCCACCCTGTGCTTTACATTTATGGTACATGACAGAAATTTGACTTAGTTCAGAATCATGTACGTCAGAGTATGGGACTGGGGTCTTCATTCAGTCTGAGAGGAAATTGATTGGCAACAGCCACTGGGAGATGTTTAATTAGGGAAAAATTCCAGTGGGACATGGAGCTATGTGAAGAGGATGCTTTTTTTCATTTTTAATATGGGAAGTACCAGCAAGTGTTATGAAAATCATGGAATTGCAGCACAAGGGGGGATATGACGGTGTCTTCTGGACCATCCCATGGCCTTGAGCACAGGTGGGGTTAAGATGTATTTAGTTTGATTTTTAAAAAAGAATATCTTTAAATGTAAACTTTACACCCTGTCCAGGGAATCTGTTCAACTGCTTCATACTAATCACTGTGAAAATGGGGGCATTTGACATTTCCTTCCCTTGGGTCTATATTGAATATCTCTTGCTTCAGTTTTTGTCACCCCAAATCCTAATTCTTTTAGGTTATTCTCTTTCTTGCAGTGCCACTTTACATATTTGAAAATCTCTTGTTACAACCCTCCTCATCACTGTAGTCTTTTCTCATGCCTGTTGTTCTTGCTCTTTCCATGCCAATGTATTTTTTATTCTGTGCTCTGTTTTGCACAGAAATACAGTCTTTTCCATCACAAACGGTGAGAAACAGAATTTATATTCCATTTATCCTTGTAACTTCTTTACAGGCCTCTCTGTACATGGTTTTTTTTCTTATTTGGTAGCCAGGAAAGCAGTAAAGCAACAGTGTTCCCAATACTCAGTCTGTTTTCTGGGATAATTGTTCTCTTCAGGTTTAATTGCAAATAAATAACTGCAAATATGTGTTTAGCAGAATGGTCTGCTCTTTTAGGACATGAAGAACAAGGTGTTCACACCATTTTCAAATTACAGCCCAGGGAAAAGCTGCATTGGGTCAGCTCCATCTCTGAACCAAAGGCCAGAGAGGGACGGATACGGGTGGGTCGGGTGCTGGAATATGCACAGGAACTCCAGTGTGCTCATTCATTTACAAGTGTGAGTTCCTAAATATCCATCCCATTTCCAGAGACAGAGCCAGAACTCTTAAACTTCAGGAACAAAGCTGTGTGAAAACACTGTGTACACAGACAGGTCTTTCCTCCTTCTCCTTTTCCCTCCCTATGGCAAAACCACTCCTGATGTGGCCTGGCCTCTGCCACAGTTTCTCCCACTTTTGTTTTTCCAGTGCTTGTGTAGACTTGGGTCAGTCCTTTGACTTCCACATGTGTTTAATAGAGTCCCAACCACCTTCCTGCCCTCTCAGGAGTTTGCTTTTCAGCTTAATTGTGCTTTAAAAGAACTTTTCTTGTTTTACCATCAGTCCAAAAGGTAACCAAACCCAAGAGGGCCACCTACATGGTTTATAGGATATGTATATATGTATGTAGGGCGTACAGAATTTAACTTCTGGCACTGCTTTGCATGGATTTCATCTGAAGTGGGATTCACTGGAAGGAAATCAGGGCTAGCAGGAAGCTGGGAGAGCTGTGGTTTCTATTGACTCACTGCAACAACAGTGACGCAGATTTGGCGTCCCCCATTTCCTGCACTGAAGAATTTTGCTTGATAAAAAACCTGCCAGTTGTAGGGAAGAGGGCATGTTGTGTGTTACTCACCTCTACTCCTTTCCTCAAAGCCTGCACATACGGGGCAGATGAAGAATTGAACTAGCACTGAGCCTGCTGTGGTTATACAGAAGCATCTTCTGTGTCACCTGAGGTTGGCATTGTGTTCTTTTGATGATGAGTTTTCCTGACTTCAGGGCTTCCTGCACAGATACAAAACTGCAGATGAGCGCCCACCAACCATGTGTCTGTGGCCCAGTGGTCATAGAAAGATGTGTCTGGAGTTCACTTCCTTTCCCTCTGGGCCAGTTTCTCCAGACATCTCCACACAGTCCTTTGGCAACCCTCTGCTGCACAGGATTTGAGCCTGCCTGCCAAATTTACTCCACTTTTGGAGCCTTTCACCTGCAGTTTCTCTTGAGAAAATCCAATTCCATTCTTTGCCTTTAGTTTTCTTGGCAATCATGGGCTCTATAATCCTAGATGGACTTCTCAAATTTGTGAAGGTTAAGTGAAGTGTGCTCTTCTTTCTTTTTTTTTTTTTTCCCAACATGTAATTTGTTTACTGGATGAAGGACAAGTGCTGCAAAAGCTGTGTTATGTCACTTGCTTCTGTTAGATTTGGGTTTATTTCGACCTCTAATGTGCCCAATCAAAAGCCATGGAGGTGCAGCACAACATTTTATCCTCCCTGTGGTTAGCTCGAGTCTAACATTTCTATCTCTGCAGACAACGTTTTCCTCCCTTCCAATCTACCACCTCAAAACTAATTAATGGGCTAGCCCATAATTATTATGTGCTTCCCTTTCCAGTAAAGAGGAAGGAAGCCTCCACATCAGACAGACGTCACTTGGGCTGCAAATTCTGCAGAATAAATGTGGATTTAGAGCAGGAAAATGTCTCCTGGTGCCAAAACATGGATAGGAACTGATCTTCCTCTCTTTAATGGGCAATCTAAAGGTCAAAGCCTGGACGGAGACAAAAGGTGACTTGATGCCTGATGATTGCTTTGGTGGTTTGAAATGTAATCCAGGAAGTCACTGCAAGCTGCCTGCAAGCTGATTATTGCCATTTCTTTGCCCTCCTCTCAACAAAAACCAGCAACATGCAGGTTTATTTGCTTGAAAAATATTAGTTATAATGGAGAAGTTCTCAATAACCATTTCCCCACCCCGTTCAGCTGATACATTATTTTCCTTTCCATACAGCATTATATAGAAATCTATAAAGGTTTACAGGAGATGGTAGGAAAAAAAAAATTAAAAGCCATTATATTAGGTTAATACTCCTGCAATTCTGAGAGAAGTAGTAGATGAAGTGATCACGCTGGTTAGAATATTTTAAAAAATAATGATTCCCTGAAAGGAGGTTGTAGTCAGGTGAGGGTTGGTCTCTTTCTCCAGGCAGCAGCTGACAGAAGGAGAGGACACAGTCCTAAACTGTGACAAGGGCTGGATGTTGGGAAAAGGTTTTTTAATGAAAGAGTGATCAAGTACTGGAATGTTCTGTCCAGGGAGGTGGGAGTCACCTTCTCGGGATGTATTTCAAGACTGGATGTGGCACTCAGGGCCATGGTCTAGTGGAGGTGTTAGGGCTGGGTTGGACTCGATCATCTTGGAGGTCTCTTCCAACCCAGTGATTCTGTGATTTGTGCTTGAGATGATCCTAGAGCACATGAACAAGATGTTCACGGAACTCATCTCCATCTCTGGGCTTTCCATCCAAATTAAAAGCCAGGTGTTCAATTAGTTTGTGATTAATGGGCTAATTCCACAGTATCACTTCTTTTTCATGGCCAGCTTGGGAAAAGCTGTCTTGTGCACACCACTGCTCATTCTCCCTCATCCTCCCCCCAAAATTAGCTCTGTGTTTCAAGCTCCAGTTCAGCCAGATGATTTTTTTATGTTTAAAATACCAACTCCACTCTAAGTAGAAAAGCTAAGAAGCTTCCCCACTTTACATCTGTTTGATTATCTCATAATAGGTTTTATTAATTTTGACATGTTTGGGTTAGGTGTGTTTATCAAGTCTCAGTTTGTTTTGGAGGTGATTAAAACACATTAGGTCATACAGATTTGAGACCCCCCACCCTCACGTTGAGGTTACAGAGTTCTTCAGTTAAATCTGATATTGAGTCTAAGTGATAAACGACGTGATAAACAAGTGATAAAGCTTGACTCAGTGGGACCACTCCAAAAAGTAGAGTTTCTTTCTGAAGGGAAAGGAGCAAAAGTGATCGAGTTGTATAGTTGTGAACTGAAGGTAGCTGTGTCCTTTGTGCGCTTGGTTCCAATTCTGTTGCCGCATGATTTGACGAGCAATAGGAATTTGGAACATGGAGAAACAAGTCTGAAACAATATCCTTCTCCCTAGAAACCCAGGAGGATGGAATGCTCTAAGCTCTTGCTCCCTGTAGAACAAATGCCAGCACCCTCCAAGTTTCCCCGTAGTGGAGCTCTCAGGGTTGATGTTTTGGCTGATCATGAAAGGCCAGCAGTTGTCAGAAAGAAAAGCGAGTTAATAAATCCGCAGGCCACATTTATCTTGCTGAGCATTTCACAGCCTCTCAAATTGCTTGTCTCCCTCTCTTATGGATGAAACTCTGGGAACCAGCACGGCCAAGAGGACTGCGGCTGGCACAGTGCCCTGGCCTCTCCTCTGAAAGGCAGCTCTGTCTGGAGGGCAGAGGGCAATGTAGCACAACCAGAAGAGTGGTTTTCACAACTGGGCAGTGTTTTCTGCTCTTTCTCTTTCTGCTGTCAGCACTCGCCGTCTGGGGGGGTGTGAAATACAGATTGCAATTATAGCTGGATGCTATTTCCCACGATTTGGGGCTGCAGGAGCATCCATCATTTTGCATGCTTGTTTGGCACTGATGAGCCATTAATTAAAGGTGAGCTTTTAGCGCTGCTGCTTCCAGGCAGTCCTGACATTTGAAACATCTGCTGGTGCTTTTGGCACCTGTGCACTCACCATAAGGCAGTGCCTGCTGGTGTCCACACAGGGAGATTTACGGGGCTGGTGCAGCATTCTCAGGGCTTCCTGGGCCTCTGACTGGTGGCCACGTGAGCTCCAGAGAACTGGGACCTCGTCTGCTCTTGGACAGTGCAGCTGGAGGTCCCAAAGTGACTTCATTCTCTTCCTTGCCAGCCCTCTGGTGCTGTTGGGGCTGTGGAGTATCCCTGTTTTTATCTATTTGATCTTATTTGCCAAAACTCTGCTTGCATCCATAACTGGCACATGCTTTGGGATTTGTATCTTTTAATAATGAATAATTGATTTTCATTGGCATTAATACTCATTCAGTGATAGTGAGAACTGGTAGTCCTTCTAATTTCAACATCCATGAATTATTAATCACTTGCTTTTGTGGCTATAATTTCTAAGGAATTACAAGATTGATTGTGTTTTGTTATACAAATGGCCATTAATCCTTCTTATTCCTGCCAAGTGTGTTTTATAGTTTATATTTCATATATTATTTAATTGTGATGTGCCACTAAGGGAACAATGCTTCAGAGGGATGAGTATGTAACTGGACTGTACAACTACAATCTCCTCAGACCAGCTGTGAGAGGAATCCACCTGCTGCTGGGGTTTTCCTGAGGATTTTTGTTTTCTTGGCTTTTCCTGTGAAGTTTGTGTGACTCACTTCTTCTAAGCAAGTAACCTGATTTAGAATGAGAAACCAAATCTGTCTCTTCCTAGCAAAATTACAAATCCTGGAAGAGGGAACAGAGTCAAGACTTGTAAAACTCTCTAAATAAATGTTCAATTGGATGTCACTGGAGACACTTGGACTAGGACTCACCTAACACAACTCGGGCATCTGAAGTGAGGATAAATTCCTCTCTGAAAAAAAAATTATTGTGTTTAGTTACTCTGCAGTTTCCTTGCTGAGATAAACTAATTTATTTACAGACCAGCATTAATATTGCAGAGCATTTTCACCCAAGGGCTGAAGGGCGGTGAAACAGGGAATTATCCTTTACCATCAGTCTGGGCCTAAATGGAGAATTTGTTGTGCCCGTCTTGTCTTTAGAAGGGAAAGGACTACCAGGAGCTGTTGGGGACCCTGTCTCAAGGTAAATCCTGTCCCTAGGAAGCACTGCCTGCCTTTCCTGCTCAGTCTGGGCAGAGATCCTGTCCCTGGGGTGAGGGTTTTTCAAGATTTCCTGCTGCACAGGCAGCAGAGCAGGTTTAAAGGTACTGCTCCAAGACTGGGACAAAACACATGGAGAGCTCAACTGGATAAAAACTACCCAAGTTCATCTCAATGAAGTGTTCTTATCTACACAGAGCAGCTCCATCCTTTGGGAATGGTCCTTGTCACCTTCTCAATGTCCAGCTCTGCAGCCCTGTTCCAGCTCCCAGGCAGGTCAGGGACGCTCCCCAATTTGCTGGCCCATGTGAGTGGTGGGAAGAGAGGCTGTGGGGAAAGGGGAGATGAATCTGAGAGATTTAGGAACGTAGGGCTGCTTTAGGATGGTAGTGCCAACAGAAAAACTCAATTCTTCACGTTTCAGTGTAGTCTGGTGAGTATTTGTACACCAGAGGACCATCCAGAAAGGCTTCCTGGAGGTCAGGTCTGTTGCAGTGGACTCAAACCACTGGAGTTTTGGACAAGAGAGGGTTTGTGTGCTCCAGCTGCAGTGTAACTCTGTCAGAGGGCAGCTTTCTATCTGTGGGACAGCTGTCTGCTGTGGGGAGCAGCAAGGTCAGTCCTGGAGAAATCTCTTCCCCAACTTTAATACACCTGAGGGGAAACACAGCAGTTTCTTTCCTGAGATAAGAAGTTCACTGTTTAAAATTTGTAGAAGAGAAAATATTTGAAACCTCTGCCTGCTTTCATTCTGAAGATGATTAGGTGAGAAAACCCAGTCCTGAATCTCCTAGCTTCACAGTTTTTCCTTTAGTGTCTTGGGGATTTTAGGCTACAAATATAAGAAGTGTATTTTATATCTACATAGTTAGATGTAATATTATATTGATAAAGCATATCTAGAAATTATGTGTAAGTTTAGAGAGGATTTGAATGACCTTCTCTAGTCATATGATGTAGTTTTGGGCAGTGCTGTGGGGAGCAGAGAGTTGGACTCAGTGGTCATTATTGGTGCTTTCCAACTTGAGATATTCTATAATTCAAACTGAGTGGGACCAGTCCCCTTCTTCCAGTATATAAAAATAGTGTGAATGTGTTCTAAGAGTGAGAGAGGACTAAATAAAATAGATTAAGAAATATTTAATATGATTAAGTGCCTGGTGAATTGTTTTTCACCATCAGAAACCCCTGATTCGTTAGGACTTCTTTCCTAATAGGGCAGATTTTCATCACATTGGGAATGGCAGAGAGAATAATTGCCCTGTTCCCCAGTATTCTAAAATTTTGTTTGGAGTTTTTTTGTTTGTTGGTGTTGGGTATTTTTGTTTAGAGGTTTTTGGAGGTTTCTTCTTTGTTGTTGTGTTTGTTTTATTTTTAACACGAATGGGCTTTTTTTTCAGTTGAGTGCTCTGCAGAAAAGGTCCCAGTCCTGTGGGGGGCTGGCAGAGCAGCTCAGCTGCTGTCACTGGGTGAGGAAACAGTGCACAGGTACCGGGAGTGGTTTTCAGCTGGCAATCTGAGAGCGAACACAGCCTCTCCCAAGAGGAATCCAGAACATTTGATGTTGGGGTCTTTTTTGTTTGTTGGGGTTTTGGGGGTTTTTTGTTTGTTTTTTTAAATTCTTATTTCTCTTGCTTCCAGAAGTGATGATACAGAAAAGGCTGCCCATAAAGAGCATTTCAGTGAGGGATTTTAGTTTTTCTCCCATTTCCCCTCTGTGTTTTAGAGCACTTGCAGGCTTCTTTAAGCACCTATTAAAAATTGAAAAAATGAAGGCAGGGGGCAACTGTGAGATAAAGTGTGACTGGTACTTCATTACATTTCCTTGAAATGAAATCAGTACAATGAAAGAAAACATCAGCACAGCCAACATTAACATCCTGAATAAGCTCAGCTCATGTGGGTTTCTGACTAAACATAAACCTCAAGCTCCCACAGATTTGGGAAGAAGCTTTATCTCCCTCACTATTCCCCTTATCTCTCCAATTCCAGTCCAGAGGCACTGATATTTGACCTTCTCAGAGGTTGATGAATAATCTCGCTCACAATTTCAGATCCTGGGTGAAATCTTATCTCTGGCTGATTATTTCCACATTACTTTCACCTTGGAAAGCAGGAGATGGAAGCCAAGATTTTGTGTTTTGTTTTTGTTTTTCTTCCAGTAGTCATTGTGCAGAAATTTCATCATTTTTCTTTTGATCCTCTGTGGATAACACTTTTCTTCCCCGTGTAAAATCGTGCAGAATAAAATCACTTAGAATCAAGTATTTAAGTGTACCTGGAGAGCTGTTGAAATCAAGAAATACTCAGATGGGTAAATTCAGGCAAGCACTTTGAGGTTTTAAATAAACTTTTTAGGGCATTTTGGGGGTTTTAGTGAAGTTATCAAGAACATTCCCAGGTTGGGGAAAAGGTGGAGGAGGGCCTGGGGTTTTGAGGAGAAAGGAATGGAATCAGAATTTCCACCCATGAAAATAAAGGAAATTGTAGAGTGAGGTATCTTTTGGAGAAGTTGCAGATCAATTAAATACATTACCAGTTAAAAAAATAGCATCTTCCTGTTCTGAGTTCTGACTTCTTCTGGTTTTGTTGCTATTTTTTTTTTTTTTAATACTACAATGTTTTAGATGTGTCAATTAAAACAAAATTACTCTTATATTAATGTATATATTTATAACTTAATAACCTTCTCAACTTAAGCATAATTTAATGGATTAGACAAGAAGTAAACTGGTCCAAATAGGTTCTACCATATCTGCATGACTTTTACCTCAGAAATAAATATTCTTCCCTCAGTTTTATTGCTTGTGGAATAACTATTAATTTTTAAATTTCTGCCCAGAGTAGATTGAACTGTAGTCAAAAGTATCTTTTCTGTATTAGTGAAGAAGGGCTGTAGCTGCTAGTAATTGCCACTAAAGGAGATTTTCAGTTAGAAAATGAGTTTTTTAATGTATTCTGTAGTAGCTTTCTGCCCAGGGGTAGAACCAGAAATTTGCAATTGGGAGAAACTGATTTTCAACTCTGAGTTGAAGAAGTTTTCTACTTTGCCTACTAAGTACTCCCGGTAATTTCTGAGTTGGAAAAGTTTGTTTAGGGCTTGAAAGCCACCACAATATATACGACAGAAGTATGTCTTTGAATATTAAAAATACCTTGTTCCTCTTCATTTTCATAAATACCTTTCTAAACCTACATATTAAACAGGCACAGCTCGTTAAGGGAATGTCTCATTTTGTACAGTAATATTTTCAGGTTTGTTCCTTCTTTAAACAAGAGAGATTTCCTGGCGTTTGCACAGCACCATCTTCCTGCTTGTCATGGAAAAATGTGGAAATACACCCAACTGAAACATTCAACCCCTCCTGGTCCTTCTGAATCTTCCTAAGGTGGATAAGAACTTTTTTCCTGAGAGATTTTTTTTGTTTTGTTTATTCTTAAATTAAGTTTATAGATGGCTGTGTTAGATACTTTCTCCCTGTACCCTTCCAATCTCAACTGCTTGATTGTTCAGACATGCCCGGTGGAGAGGGCTCGGGCTCATCTGTGTTCTGTGAAGTTGTGGAAGGAATTAGTGGTGTGGTTTTTCAGACAGTTCCTATGTGATTGCCATTCTAAGGTACTGAATTAACCTGATGTTTTGGGGCAGACTAAGATAAAAAGACTGTGAGACAGGAAGCCCAGAAGAACCTGAGAGGTATTAAAACATAATCCTGCAGATGTTATGTGACAGGGTTCTGTGTAGATGAGGCTTTAGTCCAGAGAGATAAAATCTCCTGGCTCTTTGTCAACACATCCTTCCCCCACTCTGTGCTGCACAGCAGAGGCAATCTGCTCTCACGGGCCTGGGAAGGTGGACAGGAAGCCAAGCTGTTGTGTATCCCATATTAACAAAGCATTTTATTGAAGATCTAATTGAATTATTTGGCAATCTGTGAGTCATGACCAAAGCGAGAGGAGGTCACTCATAACCAGGATCTTGTAGTGGTAAATAAAGAAATTCAGCGTGGGAGCCTGCTTTGAAAAGAGCCAGAAGTAAAACTGAATTTACAACACAGGGTGTGCATGTTGGGGTCGTAACACATCTCACTTATGTTCAAACAAAACAGCATCTGTTCAGCAGAAATGCCTGTGCTTATGGACTGATTAATTTGGGAATACTAATACCTGTTAACAAACACCAGAGGTGCCAAAAGGACAAGTAGGATAAAATTGTTATGGTAACACAAGCTGGTGTGTTTAATTTTCCCAATGCTTTAAAGGAATGTGTTTGTATTTTTCTCTCTCTTTTTGTCTCTTCTTGCTTGCTGCCACCTGGTCTTTTTATTCCAGAAGCAGCTGTTTTGTAACCTGCTGGAAAATGGAGGAGGAGTGTTTGCTTAACATGGAAACAACTTAATGTTCCAACCAGATCCTGTGTATAGAAATGCCCTTGCACAGTAATTATAAGAAAAATCTTCATTTAAGAGCTATCAAGTAGAAAATTGTATGGGAAGATTTTTAAAGGGAGGGAGGAAGCTTCTGTTGTTGGATGATGGAATACAGTAGAACAAGCCTTAGAATCAGCCTGAAAATTAAATGTATTGCTGTTAAGTGAGTTGTTTCTATACTGTTTACCTAGAGAAAACAGAGAGCAAGGTAAACTGGTGGTGCAGTTCAGTCACTTGGGATTATCACAACTCAAATTCCCACATAAAAGCTGCAGTGCTTCAGTCTGAAAGAGAAGCAACAGGCTTGGAATCCTGGGTGCCAAAGTCATCTTGTTACTTCCTCTTTGAACTTCCAGCCTCGTTTTTATACAGGAAAAAAGTGCAATTCTCAGGCTAAAAACTGACAGCCTCATTTCCAGCACCTACCCAAATCTTGACCAAGTTTTTGTTGGGTTGGATACTCCAAAGAATGGTTTGCACTGAACTGAGAAGAGCTTGGGGGGATGAGATACCAAGGAATAGATCTGTATCTGTGTAAGGCTGCTGATGTCAGATATGATGCCAGTGATACCCTGCTGCTCTGCATGCTTTTCATGTGCTTGAGTGCAGCAATGAAATGAGGCTCGTGCCAAGTCTTGAAGCACACACTGGGGCAGAGTTTTATCTCCTCCTGCTCTTTGCATGTTGCTTTGCAATGATGCAAGGATTCATTGGTAGCACAGCAGTGTCCAGCTTTTTCCTTTACATTATCTTGCTCTGTCACATGTGCCTTTATTGGATGTAATTGATCAGTGGCTCTTCTTTTGCCTTAATTGCATTTTTACTCTAATGAAATCGGTCAGCCTGGAAAAGAGAAGCTCCAGGGTGACCTAATTGAGGCCTTCCAGTACCTGAAGGAATTGTATGATTCCACCTTAGCAGAAAATTTGCTCTTAAAGTGTGGCATGATCTGGTTTTTTTTTAAACACGTCTCAATTCAGACAAAACCAAAATCCTTTCCCTTTCATTTAGAGTCAGTGGAATCTTTGCAGCATTTTACATGCAGAAAAGCAAAAAAAATGCAGTTCCTGATGTTCAAGTGAGCTTGCATTCTTTAATAATTAGTGATGTCCAAAAACTACAGGCCATGCATGCACCTCCCTTTCCATCCAAACGAGAGGTAGCAGCATGTTGTAGGATAAGCCCTGGGGGTTCTCAGGTGTAGAATGAGTAAATTTCTAATCTACTAGTAAATCTAGTAAAATCTAGTAAAATCTAGTAAAATCTAGTAAATCTAATTTTACCTCCCATCACCTCACCCACAAAGAGAAAAAAAACCCAAACAAGAGGCAGTGTGGAAAAACAAAAATCTAGTGCAAGATAAAAGTCCATAGAGTGCAGACCTGGGAGAAATCATGTCAGTAGAAGAATTTTGTAATCCTTCTAAACAACCACATGAATGTTAGACGTCAGAAACTGGAAATTTATTCTTTAGGGTGGGGTTTATTGGACTTGTGTGTGTACAGACACGATGTAGACAAGTGTCAGGGATTTGCCCAGGTGGAAAAATGCTGTCTTTGAGATAAACTGCTGATAAGAGAGTCAGGAGCAGAGTCATTCCCTCTGAGATCAGTGTGTTATTCTGTCAGCAGCCCCCAGCTACAAATCCTGAGAGTTTATTCATAGAACTGCTGGAAAAATGCTGAGTCAAAATCATCAAAACACTCTCTGGGAAAAAGTTGTTTTTTTTCTGAGCTCCTCCTGGCAGAATCTAGCAGGTTTCCACGGAAACTTGCCTACCTCACCCCCAGTTTCCCTGTGTGAAACCAGAATTCCAGCCATGGGATGACCACAAACTGCTCGGCAGCTGCGGCTGTGAGGGTTCAGAGAGCTGCTGGAACATCATCCCGAGGTTATTTTGAAAAGCTGAGCAAAAATATTGCATCACTTGCTGTAAACAACGTTTGAGGCCTCTTGTCCTCAGAAATGTTGGAGTGTTTTCCCAGCAGGCAGCAGTTTTTCCCTCTCTCAGGTTTTCACTCAGAAAAGGAAGTTTGTGCCCTGGCTGGTTTATTAAAAAGCTGCCATGGCTCATACTTGAGCTATGGACCTACAAAACATTCCCAGTGCTTTTACAAAAGCCACAAGCTGGCAGAAGCAGGTCCTGATCCTTGTCTGAGATGAACTTGAACTCATTGATGTGGGATGGTTTCAAAGGTGTCAGTGAGGAGAAGTTCTGGCCTGTGGGAAGAAAGGTGTGAAAGCAGTTGTTGCTTAATAAACCTGTTGGGTTTTTGGTTGTTTTTTTTTTCCAAGTGCAAGTGTTTGTGTGCTGTGAAAAAAAAATTAGTCCTTCACCTGCCTTTTAAAATCTCTATGAGGACCATTGTTTCTGAAAATATGAGGTTTTAAAGTTTTTTCAAAAAACAAGGCAACGTTTTGTTATAAGTTTAGATTTGTTAAAGCATTAAAAAAAATTTCAAGTGTTTTTTGTAAGCACAGCAGCTCTTCAACTAATGGTCAGTGTGTTAAGAGATGCAGACAAAATCACGTTAGCCCCCCACCCTTTAAATTAAAGCACTGAAATCAAAAAGACAATCACACTTAATAGCTAAAATCTCTCATCCTGGCTGAGTTCAACTTCATGGGTTTTGTGTGAGAGTTCTTTCTGAGGCATGTTTTCATGCTGTCCTTCCAGATGCAGACTTTTCCTTACTCCTCATTGCTGAGGTCTGTTGTCACCAGTTTAGTCATCCTCCTGTTTTGTAAGCTGGGTGTTTACAGTGTGGTGAGAAGATTCAAACCTTGGCCTGTGAGGCAGAAGGCAAATGGAAAAAATCATCCTTGCAGCTGTGGAGGAAGCAAAATTCGGTCTGAACTTAGATATTTTCAACCCTGAGTAACAGCAAAGTGTTGCACATGGTCGTGATGTGCTCAGCATCATCTGGCAGAGGCAGCAGTTGTGCAGGAGCAGTGAGGAGTTGTTGAACAGGGAACCGAGGGCAGGTCACAGTCATGTTCCTTTTTTAGCACACAAACACATGTGAGTGTGCCCCACACATGATCTGTCTCATCCTGGGGACTCATGGAAAGCTCTAAGTCGCTGCTGTCACAAATTACTTCCCCATAAATTCACTTAACTACAGTGATCCTTGTTTTATTGTTTCCAGGCTTCCCTTTGCTCCCTTCTCTGAGTTGCAACAGGGACATCCTGGCAGTGGAAAATTAGGATTTCTGAGCTTTCTCAGTACCTTCTCTCCAGCAGGTTTTATCCAGGACTGCCCTGCCAGTATCTCACCCCAATGTTTTTCTTTACAACACAAACTAAATAAGCAGCTTTTGATGGATGTTTTTGTGGAGGGTGCTGAAGTACTGAGGGCTGTCAACTTTATGTTTAGACTGTGACTTGTGCTTTTTCTCCCCTATATAGCTATAATATTTTCTCTATTTTTAGTCTGAAACATATGATGTGATCACACTTGGATTTTTCAATTCTGAGCATATGATTTCTTTCACAGTCCCATCCTTTCCTTGCAATTAAACAGAACTTTGTCATTAAGACATATTTCTTCAGCCATTTTGCCTGAAGGGCCTCTCAGCTTTCTGGTCACTCTCCTGAATAGCTTAGTGTTGCTTTACTCTTTTTTAAATTTGCCTTTGTGGACAAACTGTGCAATATCCTTCACCATCATGGTTTATTTTTAACAACAAAGAGATGTCCTTTTATTAGGTGGTGGCCTGTGTCTTTTCTCTTTCAAATTTTCACATTTATGTGCCCTTGCTGTCATAAACCCTCTCCTGTTCTGTTTGTCTCATCTCCTTATTGCGCACTGAGTAGTCAGAGTGAATTTCTTGGGGTCAGGTGTTATTTCTTGTTTCTTTAACCACATCTGACTCAAAATATATTGTTTCCCAAACCTTTTAATATCTAATGTGACCTGACACACGATTACGAGTCCGAAGTGTCGTGTGTTATCTCAGCTTTTAGTTTGTTCCTTTGGGAGAGCTTACCTGCATGGGAAGGTAAAATAGGAACAATCTTCTTTTTTGGAATTTGTGTGTGGAAAAGGTTGGACATTCAAACTCCTGGTTATAAATTGGGAATGCATTTGACAAATGAAGTGCCAATGCCCTCGGGGAAATGCAATATGGGATAACATGTCAGCTGGCAGAAAATGTTAGCTACATTTCTATACCCTCTGTTATTTAACTGTGCATGTGGAGTGGGCCTGATTTTTTCATGTCCTTACCTGTTTGAAACACTCTGGAGTGGTATCAGGAAGCCAGATCTCTCCAGCAGATTACTCTGACGTGCTCACACACTCTGCTTTAGCCTGGGTTGGTAAAAATTGGGGCATTTTTAGAGCTGTGTCAACCCTTACCTGCAGCTGGCTGCTCCTTTTCTGGGAGCTTTTGTCAGGGCCAGGTCAGAAATGTTCAGGCTCCTTCCTCCACACTGTGGAGCAGGCTTTTGGTAACCAACTCTAAGCTGTGGATGATCTCCTGGTGATTCCTGCCCAATCCACTGAGGTACAGGGGCTTTGCTGGCTGTTTTTATCACCTTGTTCTACAGCTGTAAAATGTTGCCAAAAGCAAGAGGAAAGGCAGTGCATCAGCTGCTGACAGGATATTAGATGCTGAATGATGTGAGACTGTCTGCAGCAGAGAGAAAATAATTATTCTGTGAAAACCTGTCAGAAATTATTGTCTCAGGATCAAGAGTTATGGGACTTGGAGCAATTAAAAAGCAAACTGTGATGCCAATTCTCCTTTTTCTTCTGGTAGACTTTGTTGCCCTGATCCTAAAGGAAATCATGCAGTCTACAGGTTGCTGTCACATCCCGTTTTGGTTTAGAAGAAGAAAACTGGTATTTTTATCAGCATTTGACTGGCAGTTTGTCAGAGCTGCAGTTTTAACTACATTCCCTCTCTCTGGATTAGTGTCAGGGATGAATGATTTTTCATATGTAAAGTTTATTGTTTGAGACCCACTTCTCACCTTAGAAAAAGATAACACCCCTGCCCTCTTCTCCCCCTGGTGAAAGCAGAAATTTCCATATCTGGCTTTGTCCTGGCACATTCTCTGGAATAATAATTGCAAGTCGCAGGGCTTGAGCACTGCTTTGGTCACAGCACAAAGGGCTACAGAAGGCTGGGAAAATCCAAGTGAGCAGCAGTAGTACGTGCTAAAGGTCAGAGGGTGGGTTTCACTTACTTCCTGCGTGTTTGCTCTCCAAAATTCTGTTAGTTGATCAAACCAGTTGAGCGAGTGATCAAAGCATTCATCCTCCACAACTTCAGTGGATGTTACGGACTGAGAAATGGGGGGAAAGCCAACAGAATGGAAAGAGGCAGATATGTTATAATTTTTAAATGGGGACTTGAGGCGATGGTAAACTCTCATGTTGAAGAGCTCTATATAACACAACTAAAAACCATAGTTCCAAAGAGTAGCATTTGCCTAGCATAAATCTGTTGTAGCTGTTGTTCCTAAATGATGGCTGTAGTTTACAACAACAGCAAAACTGTTGTACTTGAATAAGATCACCCTTAGTTTGTATTTATCTTGGGGCCTCTGCGACTGTTTTATTGTCTAATCATCCTTTTCCTCTTTTTTGCTTGGATTCTGTTCCATCACAGTGTAGATTAAACAGCATTTTTGGTAGCTATGTATCCAAAATAATCCCAATGAAATTAGTAGAAGTAAGAAAGACACCTCACAGGCTTGGGCTCAGTTCTGAGTCCCTCTCTGCCAGAAGGACATGGAGGGGCTGGGGAAGGGACTGGTGCCACGGGAGAGGCTGAGGGAGCTGGGAGGGGCTCAGGGAGCTGGGAAGGGGCTCAGCCTGGAGCAAAGGAGGCTCAGGAGGGCCCTTCTGGCTCTGCACAACTCCTGCCAGGAGGGGACAGCCAGGGGGGATTGGGTTCTGCTCCCGGGGAACAGGGCCAGGAGGAGAGGGAACAGCCTTGGGCTAGGCCAGGGGAGGCTCAGGGTGGACAGCAGCAGGAATTTCCCCATGGAAAGGAGGGTCAGGCCTTGGAACTGCCCAGGGAGGTTTGAGTGCCCATCCCTGGAGGTGGCATTCAGTGCCATGGGGTGGGGACAAGGAGGGCATTGGGCACAGCTTGGACTCTGTGACCTCAGAGGTCTCTCCCAGCCTCTGTGGTTTAATGTGGCAGTGTTTAGGATGCTGATTTCCATCCCAGTGCTCACTGCTGTTTGTGCAATTCCTGATAACGACTTGCCGTCAATTCTCTGAGGCTTTATCACACTTTCTACTTTAAAAGTCCAAGTCCTTTCATATGACACAATATTTACTCTCGAGTTTTCTTAATAATTGTTGGGGGTGGGTGAATTAATGTTTAAAAAGCTCAGTGTATTGAATTTCTCATAGAAGATTTTTTTTCTGTCTTGAATCGAGTGTATTTTGCAGGAAAATATTGGTGAGCTGTACAGACTGAAGGCTAAGATGTAAGGAACTAAATGCAAACTGCAGAAATGCCTGTTTGGAATTTACTTAAATTTCTATCAGCGTATTATTCATGATTTTACAAGTGTAGAATTTTCTTTATTTTCAATGATAAAAATTCTGGCTTTGGGTCATGTTCTTGTTCTCATTGCAGCTGTGCTGTAACTCAAATATTGTAGAAAGATATTTGCCCTGGAATTGAGGACAAATATTTATCCACTTAAAATAATTAATTTTCTAAGAAACTCCTCAGGGTTTTTTTGGCATTCGCAGAGGTGAAATGCAGAGAAAATATATTCACATCATCCTTTCCCTTTCTGAACAGGTATGAAATGGTTTCTTTGATAGAAATAGGGAAAAATCCCCATTTTGAGCCATTTCCATTCCCTCCCTATCTGCAGGTATTATAGGAATAGAGAGAAGAAAGAGAAGGGGGCATGGTTGCATCAATATTGTTTCTTTTCCCCTCTGTACACCCCACACCATGTGTTAAAACTATTGCAGCTAGAGGAAATAATCTTGAGAAGAAAAATCCTGTTCAAATGAAGGCAAGGTTGGGACTTGCTTCCTAGAAGTAGGAAGACTACGATATGAAACTTTGCCAGAGCACGTGTCTGCTGTACAGCTCCAATCTCCAGTACTGTCACTCTCAAAATTGGAATTACTATACTGTAAAAATATTAGCTTTACACAGATGAATATTGCATTGGTGCTCCCCCCAGGTTGTTGGTGACAGTTCCGTGATCTGCAGACAAAACATCAAACCATTTTAACAGCAGCTCCTGTAGAATTCCATATGATCTAATTTATTTTCCATCTTTGCAATGAGTGTGAGATGCTGGTGATAAATCCCAAATGGAAATAGGTGGAGTCCCCCTTGTCCACGTGAAAATGTACAATGTGCCCTCCTGTTTTTTATGGTGGCTGGCTCACGTGGCTTTTTTATGGAATAAGTTCTGTGTGCAGTTTTCGTGCAGTCTGCCTGAACCGAGTCCCTCCAAATGAAGGGGCTGAATGTGCAAAGTTGAATGGAAAGCATGAAGAAGCAATTGCAAGGTTTCACAATGAACTGACCTCACTGAGGGGCAACAGCTGTGCTTTTTGTATCTGCTGTACATAACAGGCCTGACTATTTCCCACAGAAATCAGAGATTTATGGTCAGATAGGCTGGGTGGAGTTATCCATGTGCCTGGAAAATGGTGCTTTGGGTAGAGGGCATGATTTTAAGTCCTTTCTTTCACTTGTCCTGTGTTGAAAAGGCTGACATTGAGAAGCAGGGGTTTGCTTTGTATGATTCAGAAGGGCGTGAGGAACAATAACAACCAGGGCTCCTTGGGATGGGAAAACTCCTCTCTTCCCTAGTGAGCAAGGAAGTCTCTCCACACCCAGCATTTTCCAGAGACCATTGAGCACAGAGGGGAGCAAAAGAGGGCAGAGGAAACTGAATCCAGGATAGCGTGGGGATAAGATAAAGTGGGATAAAACACATGAGGTCATGTTTCTAAAGGTGTGTTCCTGAATGGTTGGGAACTTCTTCAATGGATATTCACTTGGTCAGGGTGCAGAGTTAAATGAGCAAGAAATCAAAATTCAATTTCCCTTAATATGTCTTGGGTATAAAATGTCTGGTTTATATATATTTTAATGTAATGAATGAAAATGAGCAAGCAGGAGCAAGGTGTAAATAAAAGGGGAGGGGGGAACTGTGCAGGAGTATATTTCTGCAAATTACAGTAATTTCTGGGTTTTATGAGGTGTTTCTAGTCTCACATCTCACCCATAAACAGGAAAACCCCAACTCCTCAACCCCCAAACCCAAACTACGCCAGTGAGATGCCACCAGGCCCAAGATACCAAATTCTTGCTTCAGGCTTTTGAGCAACACCAGTGATATTTTGGTGGCTTAGCTTAAGAGTCTTTGTTCCCAAGCTGCTGAAACTCATTTTGAACTAATTAGCTCAGCTGCTTTTCAAGTGGCTGATGAATCAGATTCCCTACACAAAAACAACACCTGACTGACTCCAAGTTCTTGGCATTCCCAATATTTTATTGTCTCCCTTCACTGAGGAGGCAAAACAAAACCAGGCTGGCTGCAAAGCCCAAATTGTCTTTACAACTGAAGTCAAGCTCTGCCTAAGAGACACACCAGGCTCTTTTGTCTGCCAGATATGGATCCAATACAATCAAAAATACCATCTTGTTCTAAAAGAAAGCTTTTCGACCTGGGAGCAAGGAAGGTATTGTGGAAAAAGCATAGGTTTTCCCCAGGAATGCCAGCTAGATTACCCAAGGACCTCTTCAACAAAAAGTGATGGATTTGACCTGAAACTCACTCCTGAGGCAATAACTACACGCTGGTATCAATGCAGCAGGAGCCTCCAAGCAGGAGTTGTGGGGATGAGAATTGTGGGCATCTCTTTGGAGGGTCTGCCACTGCCTGGTGATCACACGGGGAATCAAGAGAAAAGAAAATATTTTCCTGTAGACAGGAGCCTTGTGAAATCTCTCTGGATGGTCTCTCACAACTTACTAATGCTCAGATTTGGGTTTGTTTCAGTTGGCATGGTGAAAATGTAAAACATTTTTAACCTTCTGTTTTCAAGAATGGGTTCAGAAGGGTTCAAAAACATCAATCTGACTGAAATGTGATTTGAAAGCAATGCCATGCTTGATTTGTACTTCTTTTACAAGCCAAAGTAAAGCACTTCAGATAGCAACATTTAAAGATCTTATTCCAGCTGTGGTCAAAATAAACAAACCAGAAGTTTAGCCAGGAAAGAAACATGGGGCACTTAGTGTGATAATCATTCTTGATTCCTGTAAAGCTCGTGGGGATTCACAAACTGTAATCCCATTTATTTACCTGTAATTCACCTTGCAGGGTTTCCAGGCTGAGCCTTAGGGGCCTGGTTGTACAGAATTCCATTCAGGTGAGTGTATTATTATTCAGAAGAGAGCATTAAAAGCTCTCTTCCAATGGCATAATTTTCAAGGAAGAGACGTACAAGTGTCTGATCATGCAGAGAATATTTCTCCTGAAGAATTATGTGGTTTTGAGCAACATGCAAGCAGTAAATCTTAAGACAAAGATAACTCAAGCACAATTTTTCCTCTGAGCACCTGTGTATTGAAGTGACCAAGTTAAAATAAAACCCACAACTGCCTTCTCCCCAAAAAAACCAGCCCACCAAACCCCTACACACCCCAAAAAAGCCACAAACTCAACTTACTTTTTATTTTTTTTAATTAATATAAATGCAGCTGTAATGCAGACTGGGTAAGGCTTTTACCAATAGGATCCCTGATTGCATAGAGGGATTATTTTTATCTTGTTAAATGTAAATTGGTGTCAAACCGAGGAGTGATGTAAAAATTAGTTTTCAGCAAATAGAGTCAAAACAAAAAGGTAAAAAAAACACTGATATTCTAAGGAATTGGAGTTCACCTCTATGAAAACTTGATTGGTGATTGTACAGTTGATCTCAGTTTTGCAGCTACGGAAAAATAAGTAAATTATAACTTGCCTCATAAAAACAGGATGCCACATTACAATTAAGATACTCATTAAGCAGCATTTTCCCCCCCTCTTTTGCCCTCAAGAAAATGCAGAAATTTTGATGAGAAAAACTTCCTTTGAAGTTATTGTAGCCTTTTAATTCAGCCCAGAGAGTGATGTTGGCCTTCCTCAGCAAACAAGCACATCCCTGAATTTTCTCACTTTTAGGACATCCTAATACCATTCTGCAAAGGTAATTTCTGTCTTAACCTCTCAGTTTGAGGCTTTTTCTGTAATGGAAGAGGAGCAGCCATGTTTTTGGGGTTTTCTTAGCTGTTTTCTGGGGTTTTTTAAAAATAAAATCAGAAGGAAACTGGTTTTTCAGCCTAACCAGACCTGGCTTCTGCAGCTCCCCAGTTTGAAGCTTTACCAATGAATGGCATAAGTAACATAATTTCATATTTCTCTGCCAGCTGGTGAAACTCATTGTCTGCTTCCAGAACAAGGAAAATAAAATTGGGCTACATAAACAATAATCCAGGCTTTGGAGGAGCTACTCCAGCTGTCAAAGGCAGATTTTCCCAAGTAAAAGCTACTGGCCCATAGCTCAGACAATGCACTTGGTAGGTAAATTGGAGCCAAACTGATACAAATTAATTGGGAATTATTATTGTTACTTCCAGATTAATAAAAATTTAAAATACATGCAGATCATCAGGTTGCAGGATTTTTAAATGGAGGAGGTTTTGTCTGAGTCGGTTGAATAGTGCTGGAAGAACTCAGCAGTCTTTTTTGATTACCTCTGTTCCTGGCAGTTGAATAAATCCTGAAAGTTTGCAGCAGCCTCAGCTTCTGGTTCATATTTTGAGAAAATATCCTGGAGCACAAAAAAGCACCAGCTGGACTTTCTGCCCACACCCTTGTTTGATTGGGGAGATGTAATTTCTTTTCTGTTACAGGAGCCTTATTTATTGATGGATGATTGAACACTGGGTTCTGCTGGGCAAGATTCAGTTTCCAAAACTGAGTTGCTTTATAGGTTTTAAGCTATTTTTCTATAGATAAGTGGACTCTTCAGCTCATAAAGGGCTTGTCAGGGATTGTCAGGCCTTTAGAAGAAATGTTTTCTTAGTTCTATGAGGTGAAGGAATGATTTTCATTTCTTTTTTTCCTGTGGCTCCCGTTGAAGCTACTGACTCAGAATTTTGCTGTCATTTCATAGATTAGAAATGAGCATTTTATATTGAATTGCCTTTTTCCTGCTCTACTGGCCAAAAAGTGGCATAAATCAAATTAATAGATTTGGAACCAGTCTGTGCTCAAAGAAGAGGGTGACACCTACAAAGCACAAAAGTATTGTAAGGTTCCTATCCATTTCAAAACATGAACATGAAGAAACAACTTTAATGTTATTTTCATGTTCTTTGATAACATGATTATTTATCAAATTTGATAAACAGAACTCCAAAGGAGAAAATTCCCTGCAGATGTTTTCTAGTGTCTTGAAGTGGTGTTTATTCAATTTGGTCACTTGCTGATTTTCCTCAAAATCCAGAACATTTTGTGATTTCATTTTCCCATCTGAGATGACATCATGCATAACAACGTAGTGACACTTGATTGCCATTCTCATTGTGAAACCTATTGTAAGGACATGGCAGGCCAAAGTGTCTGCAGCTTCCCTTGCCATATGTGTTGATTCCTGCCTTTGAAAACATCTTTGGAATGCTATGAAAATATTTTGGTTTTAGCTAAACTGTAAAATAAATGAAAACAGAAACTAAGAGTGAATAATGAAATATCCAAACTAATTTGTTCCCCTCCCTCTGCCATGCACAACAGCTTCAGCATTTTCTCATACTGACTTTTTCATCATTAGTTTCTTTCTGCAGCTCCAAACAAAATTTTTGGGATTGTAGTATTGTGATCAAATCCAACCATTCCAACATCTTGAATTCTGTAGCAACATTTCTTTGATTTTCATGTTTTTTTCTTTATGTCTCTAAGAATCTTGGTGCAAGAAAATAGTTCCTGTATCCAGGTATTGTTGGCTTTTCAAGTAAAGTTATTTCTTGCCTGATTAAACAAACAAGTTTACAATGTGTGGTCAAAATATTGAAATCATTTGGCTTTCTAGTAAATAATTCATTTCATCCAGGATTCTGTGGAACACGTAAATGTGTCTTTGGCTGCAGGCATGTGCCAGATAATGCCAAGGCTTGGGTTTAAGAACAGCAAATTTAGGCCTGTGCTTGCCCAGCTCAGGCCCAGATAATTCTGTTCCATGATTCCTAGGCAGAGAAATGCTGGTCTTAGGCTGAGAACACAGGGAAGGGTTTATGCATTTTTGATCTTGTATTGAACCCCTCTTTGTACCCCTGACTATCAGGAGCTCTTCCCTGAAACCTCAGTGAAGTGGCCAGGCAAGGTTCAGCAGCTGCTCAGGAAGGGGATGGCAGATTTTGATGTCATTTGAGGTACCCTGTGTGTAGATTTGATAATGAGTTTATTGCTGAATGGATGTCAAAGATGATCTGTCTGAATTTGATCAAATTCTGGCAAAAAGTGCCAATCATCCCTTAAAAAAACCAAACCTCTGTGTGATTGCAAGTGTGGGAGCTCTCAGCTGGTTCTTTAGACTAACAGGTGAATATTTTAATCAGTTTTGAGTAGTACAGAAGTGCTGCACTTGCACATTGAATATATGGAGCTATGAAAACTTAGGTTATGTTGCCAAGGCAGTAATTTGTTGTCCTGTCAGAACATAACTTATCACTAATTAAATTAAATACATTTTAGCAGATGTTACTTTAATCCATTAGCACCTTTTCAAGGACTCCTTACCTGTTGTTCCAGCCAGTTTCATGAAGTGATGTTTTCTAGCAGATTCCAGCTCAAAAAAGCCCTGTGTAAATAGGGCTGTTTTTACAGCGAGGTGGGCAGCTAGAAACAAAAGAAAGCAGCATTGTTCCTTTTGGAGAAATAGAAAATGATCCATCTCTTTGAGTTCTCTCAGACTAACTCGAGAAAAAGCTGGAGGAGGTGTCCGTGCTGTTAGTGAGTCATGGCTTGTGGATAACACAGACTGAGGGGAGCCAGGGAGAGGGAATTGTGCAGAGACACGAGTGGTAACTGGTGACAAACATAGAAATATGTAACCCTACAGAGCAAGAGTGAAATGAGGGTTGGCAACAATCCTCTGACTGTGCGGTGTTTGTGACCATTTGTTTGGGAAACGTGGAATGAGAGGAGTCTTTGCCTGAGTTTTTGGATCCTTTTTGCCATTGCCATTCTTGTGAAGTATTTGGTGGTAACTGCAGTGAAACCTCAGGGGACAAAACCCTTCCCGAGCATCAGGGTGAAGTGCTTGAACTGGGAAACGTGTGGGTTTGCATGGGGAGCAGGGGGAGTGGTGCAGCATGATTAATGTGCATGGATACATGTGCTGTCATGGTATAAACCATATGAATTTGCTGATTCTCTTATCCTTAACTCAGATTATATTCCTTTTGAACAGCAGCCCAGACCACTGGCTCATTGCTACTCAGCCAGTGCCTCAGCAATTCTGGAGTTTACAATCTGGCTCCAGTGGCCAGATGCAATCCCAAGGTTAAATATAAACTTGAACTCTGCTTAAGATTCCACTCTCTTTTGTCCCTCAGCCATAGCTGGCATGGAGATCTTCTGGCATAATTCTTTCTAGAGCACTTTATCATGTCTTAGAGCAGATTCTTTCTGCCTTTTCAGTGGTGTAACTGAGTTACAGAGAGGCAAAAACCCCCAAACAGCTTTGTCTCCTGTCCCCTTCAAAAAAAAAAAAAAAAAATTCTGAAAAGTAGTACAAGAAAGGGACGATTTCTTTGGATTTATTGGAATGCTTCAGGTTTACAGCAATGTACACGAAAGCTGCCCCACATCTGCGTGACGTGAGCAGGCATCTCAGCTCAGTAATAAAAATACATTAGTTCTTTCTATTTGATGTTCTTTTTTTCCATAGAATTCAAATCTTGGTTCAGTTAAGACCCTCCAGGGAGTGCTCCAAAAGTCAACTTGAAAATGTAAGGGCAAGCACAGCTATCAAAGTTAGTGACAAGAAAGCTCAAGAGTTTGCTGATGACAGTGGGTGGGGGAAGGCAGTAAGAAATGCACGATAGCATGTTCAAATTGCATATCCAGTGCAAGCCAAAAAATATCTTTGCTCAGGGTTTAGGCGACTAAAGATATCAGGCACTGCTTTCTCAGACGTTTGTCTGATTTGGGATTGATTTCAACCCACTAAGCTTTGAAAGCATTTTCTTAAAATGTTAATGTCACTTTGACAATAGAAAATCAACTTCCTCCAAGCTGCCTGTTCCTGTAAAATTTCAATTGGTGTCTTTATATATACTTGAACTTACAAGAATGCATAATGAACGGAATATCCTGTGGGAAAATTGGACTTCATTTCCCATCCCATTGCCTTAAAGCACCTTCCTTTTCAAGCAAGCCGAGTGTGCTGGCAGCTACAGAAACTCCTGGCTAGAATTTCCAGAATTCTGGAATTCTCAGACTGAATTCTGAGCATCTGATTGACTTCCTGCTATAGACAGGGCAAATCACAGCCTGTGCTGTCACTTCTTTGTGGTTGTTTGTCTTGCACAGGAACTGTGGGACAGAATTTCCTCTGGCAGGAGGTTTTATTTCCATGAATTTGTGTTCCAGAAAGATGGACACTTCTGAAAATGAGGGATGGAAAAGAATTCTATAAGGCAGCATGTATTGACTGAATTTCAAAGTGATAAAAGAATAACAATTATTGCTTGAGAAAATATTAGGTACAGTTCTCCTTCCCCTCTACCTAACACTTGGATAAAGATAATTCTGAATTCAGGCAGGTGGCAAATGGCAACCTGGAATGTTTTTTCGTGTACACCAATGGTTAATGAATCTGAGGGAACTGATTTGTGTCTTGTCTTATGCAAAGTCTGGCATGACATGAAGGAAATTTGAGCACTGTGAATTGATCCAGCCTTGGGTCAGCTTAGCCAGGCTGGGGCTGTAGCAGCAGACATGTACATTATTCAGAGATAACCATAAAAACCCACACATCTGGTGGTGAGTTGAGTTATATTGCTTAGCTAAGAGCAAGGATCCTCTCAGAATTCCTATCAACAGGCAGATTTTGGGTTCAATTTGTCCCATTTTTGTGCATAAGCAAAAAAAATACAACTTCTAGGCTGCTGTCCTACTCAGGAGCTCTCCATGAGCACGTTAGAAATGTAACACAGGGCACTTTTAGGCCACCAACTCCCAGAAATGTAGGGGCAAATATGATTCATTTTTCCTGTAGGAGGTATAAGGAAAGAGCATCTATTTGTTCTGTGAGAAAGAGCTGTCATAACACCTCCCTGCCTCACTCATTTTTTCTACATCATCCTCTGTCTGTTATGCTTTTGACAGTTTACAAGTACAAAGGTGCTTTTATGAGAGATATTAAATATGCCTCAGGTTAAGTCTTTCTGTGTTGGGAACATCTGCCTTTGTGTTACCTTGTCATCAAAACAGGAATAAAAACACTGTGCTGAACATTGTACAGAGGTACTGTATAAATCATCTAAGAGACTGCCTAAAATGAATGAGGCAGGGTTAGGTGGAAGTGGACAAAAAGCTGCTTTCTAAGATAACATCAAGGAAATTTTGCTGGAAATGGCTGCGACTTTGCTTCTGAGAATTGATACCTTTGATACTGTTCAGTACCATCTCAAGTCTTCATTTGCTGTTACTGCAATATCTCCTCCCACTCTTCTTCCTGCCCAGCTGAAACCTCTGGAAGTGTCCCAGCAGGAAATAAGTCAAATGTATCACCCCAAATTTAACAATCAGAGAGGTGTTTGTGTAAGCAGAAGTCACCCTTGGCTGTGACAGCAGCAGCGTGGCACATGTGATTCATTGAATTTGGCTTTCAAAGCCCAATTCTGGCAAACCTAGCAAGAACTATTTTCATTTCCTTTTGCAAGCCATAGTGAAACTTGGAAATTTCTCACTGTTTTCAGATGGGACAAAGTAGATATTTGAAAGATTGAATGGTGTACAAAAAGGAAATCAAGTTTATTTCCAACACTCGTATTTTTAACCCTTGGGACAGACACAGTTTTATTTTATGTGTCCAAAGATAAGAAAATAAACTCCTTCTTCAATAGGAAAATATAAATATTTTAAGTTTCCAGGTAGAGATATTTCAATCTTGGCTATTTTTTTCATGTTCACCTGGAAAATAAGTAATTATCAAAATAACTTAAGTTGGGTCAGTTGTTATTTTCCTGATTTGTGCTGGAGATTTAAGATGGGGGATGTAATCATATTCTCAATTGCTGCAGAATTTCTGGTGTGACTAGGAAGAAAAGCTTGGATCTTATGTGGGTAAACAAGGATTTGAATTAGATCTGGCTTAAGTCTCTTGATTTTGAGGGAGGGGAGTTGGTTTTGAATGGTTGGCCTCAATTTTTTACAACTTGCTTCGTATTTAAGACACATTGAAAAATGAAGAGATAGAACTCTTTGGACTTGTCTCATTTTAGGACTTAGCCTAAGTTTAGTTGGCATGAAATAAATAGAAGAATACCAAGTAAAATTTGTTGAAAATGAAATTCAAATATAAGCTAGGTCTTTGCAATACAAGGGTGTAAGAAAACAGTTTAGAGATATTTTTTTTTGAGTCGTAAAAAAAGAATATTCTCCAATAACGCTGTTGGTATCTATGGCACAGCAGTTTCTTGTTCCATCAGAAAGGAAAGTAATGAAAGCCCAGGATAAATCTGTCCTGTCACTTGGCACAGCATCAGTTGTGCTCCCTCTTCTATCACGGCTTTTGAAACCAGGCAGACAGCAGCTGTCTGGGGGGAAACACTAACTCAGCAAGGAAGCTTTCCTAGCCAGTATTTCATATCTGCACTTGAGACAAGCTCCAGAAAATTCCCTGCCTTGGAAGTGCAATCCTCCCCAGAAAGTCTCTTCTCCCTGTGGTGATGGAGTTGGCTCTTCCCTGCTCCTCATTTCCCTCTGCCCTTTTCCTTGTGGAATATGGGGATGGTGAAGACTCTTGCTCTCAGACATTCCACACATAGCCATAAGAATGAAAATAACCCCATGGAGCCTTTATTTGGGTCCTGCCAGCACAAAGGTTGATTTATGGAGTGTTGCTGTGTAAGTCACCTGAACGTTTGGTGGGCTGCTGCATCCTCTCCAGAGCCATGAAGGCTGATTCAGCTCTTTTATACACAAATATCCCAGTTCACATGTTATTTATGGAGTCTTAGGAGGACTTTTTGGCAAGTGCTCTTGGCTTGCAGTTGGGAAATCTGTGGTACAACTGCTGAAACTGTATTGGCTTTCTTGGAGTGTACAGTAACATCCTTGCCTGCATTGCCAGGGTCTCCTTGCAGAGCTTCACGTGTGCGGCAGTGGCATCACCTGCGTTGGGTCAAACTTGCACCTCCTCCCCTGAACCATTCTGGCATCAGAAAGGGAGCTTTCATGTCCAGCTCTCAATAACACATCCATCATTTGCCTCCCCACATGACCAGAGAGGAGGGATCTTCTAGAGTTGTTCCTGGTGATCTCCTGCAATGTTTGAAACACCTCCCACTGCAGGAGAACAAACCTGTAGCACCTTGTCCTCCTGGTGCTTTATCACCTGAGAGCAATAATGATTATTTAAGAACAGCTCTGTTGGAGAGTGATCCAAATATTTCGGCTTCTAAATTTGTTTTAACCTGTAATTTTGTTAATTCCTACCTGTCAGGATGGGCAGACCCTGGCATAAGGTGCCCAGAGAAGCTGTGGCTTCCCCTGGATCCCTGGAAGTGCCCAAGGCCAGGTTGGATGGAGCTCTGAGATAGCTGGGCTAGGGGAAGGTGGGCCTCTGGTATTACAAGATGATCAAAAGTGGTGAAAATCAAGAGGTTTATGACCCTCAGTGCCCGTATGTAGAAAATTCTGACTAAGTGCAAATGTGGTTTGGTCTGTAAAAATCACAGGTCTCATTCTGGTTTTAATTTTAAGGGTGTAACTTCAAGAAATTCTTGGCATTTCAATGGGATTAAGGCCAAAGAAGAAAGTAAATGAGAACAGACTGTGAGCCATGTTGTTACAAATCTGTTGTTTAATGTCTCATCTGGGTCATTTCCAATGAGCTTCCCTTTCTTTGGAAGAAAGAATAGGGAAAGGGAAAGTTGCAGGCAGGAGTGGTGGCATCAGCATCCAAGGCCTGCCAGGTTCAATGAATCCTGTTAATATTAATTAATGAATTGGTTACCATCAGTATTTAAACTTCTTATTTCTTTTAAAAAGAAAAAAAGGTGGCATAATGCTTTCACCTTAGTTTAACACCAGCAGCTGTTATACAAATACTTTATGGGAGATATTTTTACGTTTTCCTCTTTTCATGTGTACTATTTGTTGTTTCTTTCTGGAGGTGGTGTGTTTTTAAGGAAGGACCCTCAGACCTGCAATGCTGCTCTTCCTTGAATTTTGAATCACAGAAAAAAGCAGCAATTCAGGCCTGTCACCAGTCGTGTCGTTCTCCAGCACAAGCTAATAAATGATAGTTGTTGCTGAGTACAGGTCCATGGGCAGATAAGATATCAAACTCTTCTGTGACATCACCCTGTGGTTACAGCTAGAAACAAAACACTGCACGTTGTGGTTTGCTTTCATGGATGCCATGAACATTCCATTGTGCACTGCGAGCTCTTCGTTTTCACATTAGCTTGGTTACCATGAAACTCTCACAAATAATAATAATAAATGTAATCATAAGAAAGCCTGAGTCCACTTGACAGGGTTATGTCCTTTTTTTAGCTAATCTGGGTCTAGACAACTGACTAGCACTAAGATGCTTTCCAGTGGACTGTCACAGTCTTCATTTGATCCAATAGCTTCAGGGTTTGGTGCAGATAAGAATAAAGTTTTATATTGGTGAAATATTTGCTGATGTAGTTATTTCTTTGGTTTTTACCCTTAATTATGCAGAGAAATCATAACTCCATTAGTTCTTCCTTCCTCTGTGCCCTCTCTGAGCTGAAGAGACAATATTGAGACAGAAAAATGCCAAATATATGTGGAGGTAAAGCTAACTGGTGTTTGTTTGGTTAACAAACTCATGGTTTCAGGCTTGTCAGCCTGTTTCTGATGAGGACAGAAGTGAGCAGAGTTTGTAAGTCAGAATATCCCACTTTTGCCACTGATGTTTGTCAGATCAGTGGGACACACTTCCATTTCTTTTCCTCATTCTGCAAGGCCCAATAAAACACTCTTGCCCACTTTTTCCTCTTCAGAACTATGGAGTATTTAGTCTGATACTTAGAAGCAAATAAGCTAAATAATAAAATAAGAACCTGAACTGAAAGCTGTCTCTAAACATGACAGTAAATGTGTTTCTAGTGGAGTGTTTACTGTCTGGATTAGCCAGAGTCACATTCATCCTCTGAATTCCGCTCTGCCAGGGGAATATGCAGAAATGTACCTCCCAGTTCAACTCTGAGATTGGGAATATGGGAGCTCTTCTTTGATATACAGGCTCTGCATCACGGATTGAATTGGCAATCCAAGCATCAGCTGTAATTTTTGCACTGTTTCTATGGTAGATGTGAGGAACAAAGTAAATTGGTTCTGCATTCGAGTGTATTTTCCAATTGCTTCTTGAATTTTTTTAATTTTTTTTTTTTTAATTTTTACAGTCATGTCTCACTTCAGTTAGGGAACACTATGGTTGGATTTTTTTTTCCCCAGCAAATATCTTTTTTTATTTGCCATTGAAAATGAAGGGAGGGAAGCAGCTTTTGTAGGAAACTGACAGGTCAACCCTCATCTTTTTTGTGAGTCTTTCTTTGTAGAAGAAATACCATGAGGAGAAACTACAAAGTCAGCCAGAATGGATTGGATTGGGCCAGTTCCAGTGGAACAATCTGGAAAAAAATAGACAACACAGGCAAGAATGTGTTTAATCTGGATCTACCCCAGGGTTTATGTAAGCACATAGTAAACTGCTGGATGTGAGGATAATTGATGTCACAGTATAGAGAACATCCTTGAATTTTTGCATGTTTAGCTGTATTTACCCCAGTTATCTTGCAGTTCATGCAGCCTTTTTATAAAACAAATACAAACCACTGCAAGCAAATGTTGTTCTGCTCACCCCCTCTGCTCAGGCCTTTCAAACCCCAAAAACCTCTGGCAGGGTCCTAGCACAAATCTATTGATATGATGAGCCAAGGCATTCTAGATTTGCATTAAAAAATGAAAACATAGTGTCTGCAGAGCTTTTGGGAGCCAAGGAAAATTGCCAGCACCTATTCAGTCCTTGTGTTCACAAACCGTGGTTGATGCAGTGAGAGCTTGGCTTATCCTGGGGTCTGGTGGTTTCGTGCTGCTCAGCTCAGAGCAGGACAGGGGGATGTTTGCTCTCCCACAGAAGGCAGGAGGGTTTTCTCCCCTCAGGAACGTGCCTCCAAAGGGCTGGTCTAGACCACAGAGCCAAGTGGAGTCTGGGTTTCTCCATCTGCAAACACACAGACCAGACAAGAGGCTGAGAGGCCAAATTCTGCCATCCCCTGGGAGCCCTTCCAGCAACCACGACCACTGGGATTTGTAATTTATAGTCCTAGAGACTGCTGAAGGGTAGAACAGACCTAATCATGCATCACTGTGACCAAGACACTGCAAATGGTAAATTCCAGAGCTCCCTGTCAGACTGCTAAGCCTCTAATCTGGATCTTATCTTTAACCTAGGCCAGCATTTGGTAAATATGAGCTGTTGGCCACTTGGACAGACTTTTTCCTAATCAGCTCTGTGCCTTTCGTGACAATGGGAATATGGAGGGGAAAAAAACAAAGATATTTTCACTCTCAGCACACAATCCAAACTCTTCTCATCTTATCTGCCAAGATAGAAAGGAGAGATGTACGGTGACGTTCAAGGTCTCTAAGTCTAGGATTTGAAATTGTTTCAGGTAGAACTTCCATGCCCAGTGCAAAGTTGTGTTCCCAGAGAGTTCTGATGTAGTTTTTCCTGTCCTTACTGCAGAGTTTGGCTGTTTAGAGTAAAATTGATGTTTCTACAATAAAATGCAGCATTGACATAGCATCTTTTTACAAAGGCTTCTGGAAAGAGAGAAGTCCTACACTGTTTTCACCTACTACAAAAATGTCTGCCTATAAATATAATTATAGCTCAAGTTCAACATTTGATATTTAGAAATTTCTAATCTGTGCAATTTAGACCCCTGAGACATTTTGAAAACAGGACCAATTTATTCAGATATTCCAGTTATTTTCAGTTGATGGTCTTTCAGTGGTGGAGAAGAATGTTTTTACTGTGTTCTTAGAATTTTTTGCTGTGGACTTGCGATGTTGGAACAGCTGACTTATCATAGTGAGAAAAATGAGTTATTAAGGTAAAGATGTGGACTCCTGCCCCCCTCTGTAAAGCACTTGAGAGAAGCAAGGCCTGTATTTATGGTACTCCTGTTAGAAATGGATGAGTGACATTTTATGACATGAAGTAGTTTTGCCTGGGATGCTTTTCTAGACAGAACATCACTTGCCCTACCTCCTTTGCTGCAGCTCCAGGAGGGTTTTCTATACCACAGAACACAGTAATAACAGGGATGCTCTGATGGAGTACTGGCTTTTCTTTCTGTGCTCTAAAAATGTGTATGAAATGTGATTTTTTCCAAATACTCAACTTCAGAAAGGTGAACCAAGTCACAGCACATGACGGCCAAAACGTAACTTGTTTCCAGGCCTGTGCAGAACATTTGTTTGCTCAGAGGGATGCATTCATAACGTGTTGGAGGCAAGGACATTTCCATGGAACAATGCTGGATGTCCATAACTTGCAGGGTGTGCATTTATTCCATGAATCCAGCTGACAGCTCTGTATAATTTCATAATTTAGCTGACAGAGCTGAAGACATCAGCCAAAGAGGGGGGAGGGAATGTCTGGCTCCTCCAGCAGCAGATGAATGTGTCAAAGGGAGAGGAAGCAAATATTGACAAGATCAGGGGCCCTGGTGAGCTGAGTGTGCCAGAGGGGGGACCTGCCCAATGTGTCCCACAGCCAGCATTATTACATCAGTGCTCACAAGTCAGCTCTGCCCTCAAAACTCCTGAAACTGAGGCAGCGTTTGGAAAAGTCTGTGCCATACACGCTGACATAAAGGCACCCACCCATGCAGACCCTCACAGCTCAGGAGGGATGGCATCAACTGCAGGTTTGCACCATCAGGGCTTGGGCTGGAAGGGACCCTAAAGCCACCCAGTGCCACCCCAGCCATGGCAGGGCCAGCTCCCACTGTCCCAGGCTGCTCCCAGCCCTGTCCAGCCTGGCCTTGGGCACTGCCAGGGATCCAGGGGCAGCCACAGCTGCTCTGGGCACCCTGTGCCAGGGCCTGCCCACCCTCCCAGGGAGCAATTTCTCCCCAAAATCCCATCTACACCTCCTGTCTGTCACTTTGAAGCTGTTCCCTCCTGCCCTGTCACAGGCTGTTGTAAATTCTCTCTCTCCATCTTTCTTCCAATTAGATAAGATGGGCAAAGGTGCCCTGCAGGAATCCAATGAGGCTCCACTCTGTTCAACTTAGATATGTGGAAATTTCAATTTTTTTTAAAATTTGCTTTAAGGTGAGCAGATGAACAGCTCCAATTCTTATAAATAATATGGTTTACTGATATTTTTTCTTCATTGTCTAATTGAGCAAAATTCCACCTTTAAAAATACTTTTCCTTCTGGCAAAACCCGATATTTCCTATGAAAACCTGACTCTTCAGGAGTCATTCCTTTTCCAGAATAGCTACTTATTCTTGTATTAGATATTGTGTTTCTACATGTTACAGAATTGAAAAAAAAAATTAAGAGGAATAAAAAAAGATGACTTCTCATAATATTTTCTTTTAAAACAAGACCTAAAATTGCTGCTAATTCAGATGTCTTCTGCTGTAGCTGTTACAAATAATTGTTGAATATAAACACTGTTTGGATATAAATTTTACTCCATCTCAATCAGTAACCCCTGATTGTAACATGCTTTATGAGGATTGGGGAAAAAAAAGCTTAATTAGGAAATTTGAAGCCATGCTAATTGGCTGATGATTCAATGTACTATCTGCAGCAATTGTTAACAAAATCTAAGTGCTAATTTGCAGCAGAAATTCAATGCAAAAATATGACTTAATTAAATCTCCTCAACAACAGCATGTATGTCTGAATCTACCCCATGCTAAAGATGGAAAAATGCCAATGCCTTCAGTGAGAATGGAATCAGAAACATAAATAATTTCTGCCTGAAATGTGTATAAATCAGAAAATTTAATCATAATATTGACTCTGAAACAGGCAGCACAAATAGGGAATGTCATTAGGTCCAGCTGATTCTGATCCTGGTATTAAAAACACACTCTTGGTGAATTGAGGACACTATTATGGCATTATTTAGGTGTGTAGTGACTCGCTGAAAAGCAACAACTGAACAAAAGCTCCTTCCTGACAAAGCTCTGCCTGAGATTTCTGACCACCTGGGTTCCTGGAGGATGGTAGAGCCTCATCCTGAACACCCCGAGTGCTGCAGGTTTCCTTTGAGACACAAGTGGGCACCTTCTCTTTGCCCTTCAGCCGCTCAGATCCCTTGGCTGGTGTCTTATGCCTTCTCCTCTTATTTCTTTGGAGGACAAACAAATGCCACTCAGCTCTGACCCAATGACCCTGGGTCAGCTGGGAAAGGATTATAAAAACCAAGAGGTTATTCTTGGCTCTTTGCCTCACACGTTTCCCTTTTCCTTCCAAGGTTTTATTGATATTTTCCTTTAAGCCTTTTACCTTGCTCTAAGATCCTCATGCTCTGTTTCCCAGGAGAGTCCTTCTCACCATCTTCCTCTAAAGCCCAGTGGGTGCTCCCTCTTCCTCTCAGCAACTGACAGAATTGGAGACTTTTCCTTATATTCCTGGAACTTTGAGTTCCCTCTGCCACCTCTAAAGCACCTTTCCTAGGATATGGCTATTTCCCCAAGACAAGGCACAATCTTTGTGCATTTTTTCCAAGAAATCCTCCATGATCTACTGTGAGCTCTTTTAAAGAAGCATTACAAGCAGTTGGAGAACAAAAAATAAATTAGGCAGTTCGTCATAAATCAAAAATTTTGTCAAAACCAAAGTCTGTTTTCTGTGGGTCACATTTTCAAGCCAATGTGAATTAATTAAGTGAGAAAATCTTCCTAAAAGCAGTGATCCTATTCAATAACTTCTAAATGTCCCAATTGAAGTGCTTTTAAACTAATGGTCCATCTAGTAGGATCAGGATAATTTAGTGTCATTGCACAACTAAAAAAAAAAAAAAAAATCAAGAAAATTATTTCATAACTGTGGCTGTTTTAGTTGTGCTTTTTTTTTTAAAGTGAGTTGTTTCCCATTCTAAGTTTGAAACAAGGAACTTGTGTACAGCCATATGAAATATTTTGTAGTTGCCTCTTTAATGCTGTCTTAAAAATATTGATCTTCCTTTAACTTATTTTCCAATGTCAATGTTGCTCTTTTCTTTACTAATTCACCCACTCTGTTGTAAATTGCTTTATTTCCTTTATTGATTCCAGGTCCTATATCCCTCTACTCAATTTATACAAAAGAGCCTGAGCCTAATGACATGGATATATCCCAATTTTCTCCACCACTTCTAGCATCAGTTGAATTTGGCCTACTTTTAATGAAATGAGTGGAAGCACAAAATAAATACTTTGTGCTCTCATGAACAGTTTGTTTTTATTTCTGTCAAATAATGAATGGAAGAACAAATTCATAGTGTCTGAGGAATCTTAGTTCAGAAATATCTATTATTGAAGCAAGTTTTTATTAAGCAGGCTGTCTCTCCACAATACTCCTTGCTGACTATTTCTAAAGACATTTTTTGAGGAACATCTTGTTTTGCTGCACATTTTTTGGACAGAGACTGGGAGATCCCTGGGGCTTCAGTATCTCCACACACTGGGTAGTGTTGAAAATAATATTTGTGAAGAGAATTCAGCCTTGTAAGTGACACCATGTGTTTTATAATGCAACTGAAGTCATGAGTATCTTGAAATGATCCCTGGAGGAGTTGTGGTGCATTGGTGAAGGGAAGAAAAGGAGAGGAGGAATGTCATAGGTGTTTTTATGTAAAACACAGCTTTTGTTCCCTTCCCTGTTCCTTTGGATTTCCAGCCTTTTTCAACAACTTCGAAGAATATTGGCTTATAACAGAAATATGCTTTGTGTTAATATGTGAGGAATTTAGGTCACTGAGCATTGTTCATTTTTGTCTGGCCCTTGAATTACACGAGGCTTCCAATAGCCACTGCAGCTAATGAAAGTTGTTTCTCTTTTCATACCAACTTGCAGACAAACAAATGCCAGGGCAAATCTGCAGGGCTGCTGCTCTGCCAGGCCTCGGAGGAAAATGTGCTGCTGTCTGATAGCAGCAGTTCTGTTCTCCAGAGAAATGAAATTATCGTGAATTCACTGATGGACTGATTTGGAATACATTGTTCCCTTCTGAAAGTAGATGTGGTAGAATTCTTCATGTTCGTTGCTTTGTCCCAAGATGTTCAAGTGCCAAAATGGTGTTTAGCAAAGCTGACAAGGTAGTTTAACAAAGTTCTTAAGTTTTTTGGCTGAAACTAGGCAGAACCTGTGGAGAAAATGTTGATATATTGAACCAAGAAGGTGGCCTTGAAGCAGTTGTTTTAGGAGAATATTGGCTCAGCTGGATACTTTCTGGGAGGGTTGTAACTTCTTTCTTTTTTTTAACCAGTTACAAAGGCCTTCTTTCACAATTGGCACTGCTTCTAATGCAGGGCACTTAAACAAAATCAATACAGTGCCCACAAAAAAAAGCAAGCTTCAAACGACCCTTGTAGTGTGTTCTTACACCCAGGTGCCAGAAATTGGTGTGATGGGGGCCAGAAATCCTCAGCAACGTTGTCAAAAGGAAAGAAGTTCATGTGCTGCTGTGAGCACGTCTGCCCATAGAAGATGATGTGCTGCAATTCCAACATTAAATATGAGCAGCTGCGAGCCACTTCCCCAAAAATGAAGCTGTTGGCAAGTAATGGGAAAAGGACAAAATTGTCAAGTCAAAGCCTGAAAAGCAGGAAACCTAGAAGCTCAAGTTGGCCACATGAGTTTCTACCTCTTCTGCAGGGGCTCTAGGGGAGTTGTTTTCTTCTCTTTCCCTCACAAGATTTCTGCCCAATTCTGTGCACAGACCAGACAGATTGGGATGGCTCCGCTTGGTTTAATTAGCAACTGTTCAATAATTCTTCCTTCTGCTCGTTGTGTGGCCCTTTTACTGCTTGCTGGTCAAAGCCACATCTGAAAACAATGCTATCCATTTTCTCCTGAGGTTTATTAAGGGATATGTCAGTGGAGAAGAACCACTTCACACACATTTCATTTTCACAGTGCAGTGTTTTAGTCATAGCCACAGTGAGAATTGCAAACCGCAGGACAGACACAGAGATTGACGAGCCACTCCTTTCTGGTGCCAAATTTAAGACAGGCAGGATCTGGGGGTTTTGGGGTTTTTTTGTTTTGTTTTTTTTTTTTGTTTTTTGACAGATGTGGAACATTCCCAGTAAAATCTCTACCACCTTCAGCTGTCACCAGGAGAGTGCAGTTGTTTTGTGGGTCACAGCCAGGAACGCCAGTCTAGACAAACAAAATGCAGAACAGCCCAGCAGCAGCTGACCTAGGAAAAGTTCAGCTTCAGGGAGTTGTCCAGCACCACACTCAAAGTCTGGAGCATGTTATTGTCTCATCCCTTTCCCCAAGGCAGGATTCAGCTGCACAGGTCATGAGACCAGAACTTGGAGAAACTTTTGAAATCAAAAGGCTTCTTAAGATTTTATCTTTATTTTGTCCAAAGTCTCTTCTCAGAACATGGGGTAAAACCAGAATAGAGTTTCAGCATTTAGCAACAAGTACTGTTTGATGTGTTTGGATTTAAGCATTTCCAATTTTTTATTGATGGTTTTTATAGTAAAGGGCTTCCCAATATATCTTCCATCCTCTTTGAATATTATCGAACTGAATAGAAAGGGCAAAGAAGTTGTCCTTGTCATTTGTCAAATGAAAAACATTGTGAATTTATTTAAAATCAGAACTGCAGAAAACCAAGAAGACTACCAGGTTTCAAGGGAATTGAACTTGACTGATTTTGGCGTTTCTGACCAGTTTTCCTGAGGTTTTGCCTCCCTGGCCTTTTCATCTCTGTAGGTAACACCGCTGTCATGTCCTGCCTCTGGTTCTTTCCCAGAGCAGGCTCATTCTTTGTCCAAATGACACAGCAGTTTTAGGAACTGTACCCTAAAATCCCTGCACAAAAGCCTGAATCAGGATTACGTGGGAAAGGATAATTGCACCATTTCCCAGCTTTCATCTGCATGCCTTGTCAGATCTAATTTTGCCCTGCGTGTGTGTGTGTGTGTGTGTGTGCACAAGGGAGAGAAAAGGCCACAAAACAAGCCAGGGAGGCCCTCCAGAAGTCATGTGGAAGTGGTTCTAGTCCGTGGGCATCTGATGGCAGCAAAGAAAACCTCTGGGAGCAGCCAAATCCAGAGCTCAGAGCTCTGCTGCTCACTCTGGAGGCAGAGGGAGCCTTGAGCAGTGACATGTCTGCTCTGCACGGATTGGGGACACTGGGAGACACTTTCCAGGCTGTTTGAAGTATAAATAATATGTAAATAAATCTATAATTGAAAGCCTTGAGCAGGTTCTGGGAAGTAAATGTGGCATTCAAGTGTGGGACTTGCTGCTCCCACACCTGACCAGTGTTCTAGTCTCCAATAGACCTTTCTCTTTTCCTGGCTCATCCCAACTTTTTCACCCCTCAGCTCACTCCTTCTAGTTTCATTTTCTCCTCCTTGCCTCAGTCTGCTTGCCTTAGGTAGTGCTTCTTCTTCCTGACTCATAATCCATTTTTCCCTTTTTTGTTTGCTTGTGGTCACCCTCCCAGCCCCCTCAGCGCTCTGCATTCCCAGTGGCTCCTCGTCTGATATTCGTGTCCCATCCCTGTCCAGCTCCAGTTCCCAACAACCCAAACATCTTTCAATTTTATGCAATTCCAAGATTTTCATAGGCAGGACTAATGAAATATTCACCCAGTCTGAAGTGCTTTTTTGTTGAGAGGAAAAGTCTCCTTTCCTGTGCAGGAATCTTCTGCTGGTCATGTTGAGCTGTATTTGTCATTCCTTCAACTTGGTTAAATCTGGCTGCATCTTATTGGGAATGATCAGGACAGGCACATCTGGCCTTCAGTGGTATCATTGTGAAATTGGTTTTCAGTAAAGCCAGGGCTTTTCAGCTGTTCTGTTTTCTTTCTTTCCTGCTTTCAGTCATCATCATCATCATTATTATTGCAATTTATGTGGGTGAAACAGTACATTTTCTCTTCTCTTGTTCTTAGGAATGGCTGGAATATGAAACAATAAATCAGCCTTGGAGTGGCATAAAAAATACCAGCCTACATCTGACTGTCAAGTTTAAGGATCTGAAAATGGGTTTTTCTAACAGAAGCGTCAGGCAATTTCCATAAGCAGTCACAATGTCATGCATTAGCAGAATTAATTCTGGCTTGTTCCTCTCTATCCAGAAGAATTAAGAACAACATAAAGGCCCTTAACATGCAGAGTGACAAATCCCAGCATCTGAACATGTGGCAATTGCACAAAATGGAATGAGATGTAATTAGTTTTTATGTGCCCGTAACACCCAAAGTTAACAATTTATTATATTTTTGTTAGTTTTATGATGCAGTGCCTTTGGGGAGTGCAGGGCACTGCTATGCAAATTACCAACACACAGTAGCACGTTGGAAAGTGTCAAACAGTTGGGGAAGCTTTCTTCTTCCCTCCCTCCCCCCCTTTTATTTTTATTTTTTTTTCCATTTGCCTTGGCCTGATTTCAAGAAATTTGGAATTTTGAGGGTTTAACCCATTTATGAGCTTTGGAAACACGTCTCCACAAATTCCACTTGGCTGTCATGTTTCTCAGGAATGCTGGAGTTTTGTTAGGCTGTGACAAAGACTTTTTCTTCCTTGCTGTGTTCCCATAGTAAGATTTGGATTTCATAGCTTGTAGTTTCAAAGCTCTTCAAATAATTTGAGCTACGTGCCTCTCTTTTATCTTTCATTTTTATAAAAAGTATGTGTGAATGTGTTGTGGATATTTTGAGACCCGACAATTTTGTTTCAGTGACAAAGAGGCACCTTTAAGCTAAAACACAAGTGTAAATCACCATTTCCAGTTTTACAAGTCCTGTGGAGTAAAACATTTCCTATAATGCCATTTTGCTTTAAACATCTGGTTTCAACCTCTGCATGGGTATTAAGATCCTGTAAGACTAAATGGGGGAGCTCTGGTTTTGCTGCAAGCATGTGGGCCTTCAAATTTACTGTTTCACTGAATATTTCCCTTCCCCTCTGCTCTCATGTTCTAAAGCATCCCAAGGGAATCCCTCCTTCCTTTGCATTCCTTGTGGCAATGAGGAATCAGGGGCACAGTTTTTAAACTTCTGAATGGACATTGGAGAAATGAATTGGAGGGTTTCTGCCATCCAATATGAGGTCAGTGGCATCTTGGAGCTCTATTTAGTGTTGACAGTCTGCAACACTTGTGTTTTCTGGCAACAAAGAACAAAAAAACGCTGACTAAACACTTTTTTAAAAAGTAGCAGAAGTCTGTAGAAAAATGTTTAGTAGAATATTTCTCATTTTCATATTAAAAGCTTAAAATTTCATGTCAACTGCTTGATTATTCCAAGAAGGTTTTGTATAGTAAAGGTGAGGTTTATGAAAACATTGGGCAGTCTCCTGAACATCACCAAAAGTCAGTCACTCTTTCATCCAGGGAGTAGTTTAGTTTCTAGATTTTGTCTCACTGGAGAGGAGAGATTCACCACCAATTAGCTTCATCAACTATTGACAAAATCTGGGGATGAGTAATGCATATAATAAAACATAGTTTTATATCATAGTATAAAAGTAGATTCTCTCATCATGATCTATTTGAATGAATTTTTTAAAATTTTATCTTTGTCTCCTCGATCATTTGACATTAGCTCTTTTTTTCCCCTTAACAAGTCCTTTTTGAAATTATCTTATGCTGTCTTTATTTGTAAGAACTTACTCCCAGCTTTTATTCTTAACATCCTCTGAGGTTCAAAGTAGTGTAATAGGGAATTATTATTATTAAAATATCTTTAAACTGCCCTTTCTTCAGTTTTGTTCCACCTCTCTGATGTAGTGCATGGCAAAAAAAAATTAATTTATTGAACCAAAAATGTATTTTCTTCATGAAATTCAGACTTCCTTTCCCAGTGCACAAAGATGGCTCAATGAACATATTATCTGCAGAATCCCAATTGAAATAAACCTGCTAACTTGTTCTTGCTTGCACAACAAGAAGTTGATTGTGGTTTAGGAAGGAGAGGGCACAGGCAGTTTGGCAAGGAGAACCCTCTGGGGGTGGTGGTTGTGCATTTCCAACACCCAGCAGGCACCACAAAGCAAAGCCTTATTTTCTTCTCTCAGAAAATTCTCTTCTTAAAGCTTCTCCCAAGACATCTCTACTCTTCCTGAATTGTTTCCACATTTAAAAGACTTTAGGCTCTGATTTCCTTGGTTTCCAACTTGATCCTGTTTCACTTTTACAGTTGTGACATTCAGAGTTTTCTTTGGTTTACCTCATTCTGTGCGTGGTTTGTCACTGGCCTTTGCACCCTTCTTGTACCTGGGCGTTTGTTCCTGTTTTTAATCACTCACCAGGTGCCAAAACAGCAGGATTCAAATCATCTTCCTCAATAGCTGATAGATCTTCCAGGAATATATTCCAGACAAATGTGATATGAAAGTCAGAGGTTGGACACTGTGGCAAACAAGACTGGTCTGTCTGAAAAGTACTTTTTGTAGTGCAGAAATCATTATCTGAGCAGACTAAGAAATGATCACTTCTTTGGTGTCATGAAGGGATTAATTCTAGCAATTTGTCAATAAAGCCCTGCACAGTAGCAGCTGCTTTTGAAGCAGGTTTTTTATCTTTTACACTTGTCAAACATAGTTCATTAACGAGTGCCTTCTGCAAGTGCTTCGTTCATTAATCATATTTTATATATATTTAAAAATTACAGATGAACTTAGGTGCAAAAGGACTCAGAAGCACAGCAAGGTAAATGTCACAGCATCCAGCAGTCAAAATTTTACAGCATTAGGCACAGCTTTCACTACTTTGATTCTTCCCATGCAGTTGAGCTTACAAATGCCTGTGACCTTTTTCCCATCTTGTGCATTCAGGCCCACCAAGAAAATTTAATAGTCCTGCTCTGAGCTACTCTCCTACCTTTTTTGGGAAAAAATCTGTGTAAGACAGGAGCTGTGGATGTCCAAATGTTGATCATCCATCCTCACAGGGAGGCCTCTCACAGCTTTCTGGACTAGAGAGGAAATGAGGGCAATAGGTTTCATTTATGAACATTTATTCATTTATGAACCACATCTGTGGTACTTCCCTTGTAAAGGATGAAAAAGTCAGCAGAATGGCTAAAGGATGCGTTTCATTCTTCTTTAAGAAATGCTTAAAAGTTTTTCATTAAANAAAAGTCAGCAGAATGGCTAAAGGATGCCATGTAGCTGTGTTTCAATCTTCTTTAAGAAATGCTTAAAAATTTTTTGTTAAGAAAATCCCATAAGGGATTTTTGAGTGAGGATAATAATTTTGCCTGTTAGGTTGCAGATTTTGTATAAGATGTCCTTGATAAGTTTATATTAATGGTACTGAACTCGTTCAATGCCCATACTGGGAGAAATGTCATTATTTTTAGTGCTGTTGCTGTTATTGCAGGGGAGAAAAGAGAGATCACATGCTTGGAACAGAGAGTTTGGATGTGATAGTTGTAGATATCTCAGCAAAAGCAGCCTGGAGTGCTGAACACTGATAAATGCAGGATCAACATGGCCATGGGTCACTCTGATGGTTTGAGAAAGACTGAGCCTGCTTGTACCCATGGACCCAGAGAATGAAGTGTCAGCTCTAGCAAAGCTTGATCAAAGGCATATGCCAAGACAGGTCAAAACCCATTCATATTTATATAAAATTTACCCCTAATTAATTGTAATTATAAAGGGCAGAGTATGTTTTGAATCATACTCTGTTTTGAAACATACTTGGTTTTCTGAGGCACTGGGGAATGGCAGAAGGGGGGAGCAGGTTTGTAGAACCAAGTGTGACGTGTGCTGTGGCTTTTCTCACCTTCAGGAGGGGGAAAAACCCAAAGCAAACAACAACAGAGGGCTGAATGATACGAATTTTTATCAAAAAATTTGGCAGGCAGATAGGAGGAATTGGTGAAAAGTGCTCCAGAGCACACTATTGAGCCTGCTGTTTTAGCAGTTCCAAGTAGTGATCCCATGTGTTTGGATGCCAAAAGTATTTGAAAAGGGCTAGGAAGGTGAAAAGCAGTTTCGTGAAAAATATTTCATGGCCTGCTTTACTAAAAGCATTTATTTGTCTCTATCTAGTTCACCAGTTTCAAGGTATTTGGATAGCTATGCTTTTCTTATTGTATTCATTTTTTTGCCTTGTATGAGGGCAGCCACGGATTTTTTACCTTTGCAAATTCATTCTTTTTGTAGGTTGGGCATGGATAATATTCTGGTCTCTGCATTAAAAATGCCCTTCAAAGAGGGTTGTAACTTGTCCTTGAGCATGAGATAATCCTTATCTCAAACATGGTGCAGTCCTGCCATGATTGCAGCTGTAGCTGTGTGCTGTGATATTAATAAATATTGCCAATATTTCTTTTTTCAATTCATTCAGTCTGAGCGATCAATTCTAAGCTTGTCTTCAATAGCTTTGTCATTGTCAAAGTCCTGTCATGACCTTTGTGACTTCCCTGCTGCCTCAGGAGCTGTTGGAATTCAGCAGGCAGCTGGATGGAGATACCCTGATTAAGGAAATTGTCTTTTGCAGCCTCTGTTTATTTGCTCAGCACTGTGCGAGAGTGGAGGGAAAGTTAAAGGCCAATATCTTTGGAAACGTGGAAGGGAACACAGGGGACTGACTCAAGTCACCAGGGAAAGGAAAGGCCTGCTGTGCATACACCAAGGGCTGTGTTTGTCGTGCCAAAACAACAACAAAACCTCATTGTGAGTGGTTTCTTTTGCCAGTTACATTTTTTTCTAAACTCAGGTTATTATGCCTTTCATGGTCTATAGGTGTATATACTGAATATTACCTTTGCATGGTGACTCAAAGGTTGAACAGAAGGTGAATAGAAAAGAGATGACATTTTCTTAGAAGCTGAGTATTGATTATTCATATTTGCTCCTCAAGCTGGTGGTGTGCAAGGCCCCTCTGTCAGATGCTTTGAAAGCTGGTCAAGTTCTGCTCAGCTCTAGATTTAGGAGGGCCAAAGCTCCAAGTGTCTTTTTTAAGGCAAATACTGCCACCAAAATGGCCTTCAAAAAGAGGAAACCAACATTTTGGTCTGTGTTAAAGCCCCAGAACCCTTGACTCTGCACATGACAAGTGGGCCCCAAAGTCAGTGACTTCAGCAGAGTTTTTTGAGGTTGAAACTTGTGTGCTTTGTTAAAAGGATGAACCAACATGTGTTGTCAAGGCTATTGTAATTTACAGTGAGGCTGGGAGCGTTTCAGCAGCACAATTTTGGTTGTTTTTCCTTTGAAAGCCGCCTGAATGTTCGGCCTCATGGCTCCTAACACGTACACACGTCTGGCAGAAGTTGCCCTCTGCTGCATCCCGCTTCATTATCCAGCCTGTCAAAGCAACCCTCACCCAAGAGCTGGGGGAAAGCCACACACAGCATCTACTGTGTGTTATTGTTGGCATCCTGACCTGGCACGGCTGCTACAATTCAACAGCAGCTCCCAAAGGTTCCCAGCTCAGTGCTCTTTGTCAGGGCTTGGACGCCGGGAAGAGGAAAGCACGCACATGAGACAGAGGGAGATAATGCTCTGAGTGGGGCAGGAGTAGATTGATGGGCAGGAGAACATCCCACAAAGAAATACCAAGGGGAAAGAGAATTCTATACAGAACAAGTTCAAGGTACAGCAGAATTAGATTTACTGTTTGGGAAGTATGAGGTGAAGCTGGAAGGAAAACTTGAATTTAAAAAGACAGTGGAGTGATCTTGCAGATGTCACAATTTTCTCATCAGTTTCTTCCATTGATAATTTCAGCAAAAAGAAATGATAATTTCATAGATACCAGGGGGATTTTTTCACTCCTATAAAGAAAACATTTATGAACAAATGTACATAGTGTAACAAGGTTGTTTCCAAAAGACCTCAGGAGTTTTTTCTTCTCCACTGTGTGACGCACATCTTTTAATCCTTCAGCTTTTTTAATGATGAAAACAATAAGTTGCCAACCTCTGCTGAAAGAGCACATCTTTTTGGGGCAGTGTGAGCTGTTGTTCACAGCACAAGAGGCTCAGCTCCTGATGCTGGGCACTGGGGTTTCCCATTGCTCTTGTCAGANTAAGTTGCCAACCTCTGCTGAAAGAGCACATCTTTTTGGGGCAGTGTGAACTGTTGTTCACAGCTCAGGAGGCTCAGCTCCTGATGCTGGGCAGTGGCACCCTGGGGTTTCCCATTGCTCGTGACAGAAATGAACCATTCCCTCTCTCTCAGTTGGCCAGCAGAATTCTGTAGTTTCTCCATGACCTGGTTGAACATTCTGTAATTTTTTTGTCTTTCTAAATATTCATATCATCATAAGGTCGAGAGATACTATTCTAAATAAACCATCTTCACCCTATAATGACAAATTTTTTGCTGTATAAGGGAGCCATAACAAAAAGGGAATATTGGAGAGCTGCTCAATCCTCCATGAGGTTTAACCCTCACAAGGTGTGGTGTTTTTCTAGATTGTGCTCCGGTACTGAGGTGTCACTTGAACTTTGAGTTCAGAGATCTAAAACTTGGTGTTGTCATCGGCTTTCTCAAGTCTGGCTCAGAAGCAGCACAAAGTCGTGGATCTTAATTTGAATCTAATAACGAAGAGTTGGGTTTTTAACAAGACTATCACTAAGAATGTGACAGGAGTATTTTTGTTGGTAGTGATATTTGGATAACAAGGAATGCTCTTCAGTCTCCCCTTGGTTCTCAGGCTTTTTGAGGATTTCTGAGGAATGTTTTTTAAAAAGAAACACTTTAAAAGCTAAACCAACTCTTCTCTTCAGTTTCCCTTTCTGAAAACCAGAAAGCTCCAGAGCAATGAGCATTAGAGGACAAGAGAGAGCTCCATTCCCTAGATGTAGATATTTATGGTGGGTACAATACCTGCTGCCAGTCCTGCCATTTCCCACAGCCAGACCAAGAGGAACCTCATTTCTAAAGATTTCCCCTCTTCATTCTGTCCTTGGAGTGATGTTTCTTTGGCTGTTCTCTAAATCCCCTCTATCCAACACTGTGGGAAATTATGAGGGTCAGGTGTGTCCTGAAGTGATCAGGACTAGAGAGAAGACTCTTGATGAGAATAAATATTTGTTGAACAATGAGGGAGTTCCAGTAGCAATCTTCATCAGTTAATCAATTAATTAAATGAGACATAGGAGGAAATATTAAAAAGAGCCTACAGGCCATCTAAAATTATGTTTACAATCCTAAATCTTACTGTGAATATACACAGCTTATGCTTCTTTTAACAAATGTGCTCAGCCTAAGGCCTCTTCAAGTCTTCAGAGACCTTGATTTTATCTGAATATAACTGACTGAATGCATTTTTGCTTAGATTAATTTCTTTTTAACCCTGATGTCTCTGTAAGACTTAAGTATCAGTGCCTGACAAATTTGAAAGGAAGTATAATTATCAATTAACAAACAGCACTCTGCAGGATATCCCAGCACAAAGGAAACCAGCTTGATCTACTAAAATGACCTTTGCCAGCACAGTAACAGCCCAGTCAGGATTCTTTCAAGATAACAAAGCTCTGGAACAAGGCCATGGCTGAGGAATTTGCAGATATCAGGAGCTGGTTATCTCCTTGTGTGCCTCTGCTGTGTGCATGCCCCAAATACTTGCCATCAGTGATGTGATGGAATGTACAGATTACGCTGAAATTCGAAGTCCAGGGATCTTCCTAGGCCAGCAAAGTGGCCTGACCTTCTCCTAGGCTAAACAAACTGCTTTGCCTCACAAGGAATTTTTTTTCTTGGTGTTGACTGCATTATCTGGAATATTCCTCTGCCTGGAAGAGTGACAGAGGGCAGGCTGAGATGCTGTAACTGTAGGATATTCATTTCCTTATGTTAAAATGAAGACGGAATGATCAGAATTTGTCTGAGTAGGGCATGAGGTCATGAGCTGTGTGTGTCCCCATTTCCTGAAGGGGATCCCAAAAGGGCACTGCCTTCCAGGAAACTCGTGCACAGTTCACTCCCAGCAGGGTGGAACAGCCCAAGTTCTGCCTGCAGAACAAGTTTAGATAATGTATGGTTGGCTTTGTTGGAGTGAATGTGACGCAAGGAGATCTCGTAAACAAGAAAATGTGAAATGATATTTGTGAAGCACAAGGACTTCCCAAGGTGCAACTGGAAGAGGCACAGTAGAACATTTTCATTCCATATGCTGAAAATGTCAAAGAGTGTAATAGATGAAATAAGGCAATTGCAGAAGCAAAATTATTCAGAAAATTTTCACATCAGAAAAATAATTAAGGTATAAAGGAGAGACAAGGGTACAGCCATAATGCTGCTTCATGTTTCTGAGAAAGTATGAATATGCTTTAATAATTTTTTGCTTAATTGTAATAAGAGACAGTCCATGAGCCTCAACAATCTAAATGGAAAAATGAATTATTTGGCAAAAGTGGCTTAATGAGGAAAACCCCAAATCAATGCATATGCTGCATATGTGTAGACACAGTTTCCTTCATAAATACCTGCCTCTAATATTTTTTTGTTGTATAAGTTTTGTGGTAGTCTCTAAAATCTCATGTATGCCTGATGCAGACAGTGTTTTCAGAAAAGCAGGAGGAAACTGGCAAAAATATCTGGGAGGATTTTGCAGTCACATGAACCAATGCTGTTTCATGTTAATCTCAACTCATCTGAGATTAAAAGCAATGATTTTAAATTAAATTAAACCTTTCTGAGTACCTGGATATCACCACTGATGTGAGAAGTTTGTTTGATGAAGAGCATCTGACACAAAAAATTTCTCCTCATTTAAAAGGGGAGGGTGAAGTGAGAGAATTTATTTTCATTTTAAGGGAACTAAAACATACGAAATTATTTACGAATTATGTAATTTATTACATACGAATAAATGTTCAAGCAGTGTTTGACTCCCCAAAGTTCCACTCTCAATTTTTCTTGTGCTCCTAATCCATACCTTATATGAGGGAACTTTACAAGGATGCTTTATAAACTTAAATTTTTAATTAAAAAAAAATAAGAAGAGCAGATTTCGCTTTTTTTTTTTTTTTAAGCTGATCAGGGAATCTGAGACGGAATCAAGGTTAAGATTTAAGGGAAAGTAGTAGTTTTGTTTACCTAACAATACTTTAAATCATCCAGTTCAGGTCTGTTCTCCCATCAGTGAGGAAGCAGCTGGGGAAGGACTCAGTCTGCTCTGATAGTGACATTTTCTGCCTCCCTGTCTGCAGTGAATGGGTTTGAATGCCTGTATTAATAAAGCCAGACTTTTTTTTTGTCTTTAAACACCCTCAGATAGCCCCATGGCTGTTATGGGGTGCACGTGTTTGTTTGGATTGTCAAAGGCCAGAGCTTGTGATCAGACACTGAACCACAATACCCAAACCAAGCTTTTGTACCTCGACATCTGTCTGTGGGCCAGGTGGCAGAAAACTGTCCCAGTTGGATGCATTTATTTGTTTGTCTCTTCATTGATTTCTATTCCTTTGCGTTGTGCAAGCAGCATGAGAGGTACAGCCCAGTTGATAGTAGTTTCAGTAGCAATTGGGGAAACAAAAGCTGGTTTCCAAAAGAATTGCTCTTTCCTTTTCAGACTGAGCAGAAAAATATCTCTGCACTGTCTTTGTTCTCATGACCAGCTAACAAGTTTGGCAAAATATTCTTGTGGCCTCAAGAACTGAATAAAGGCTCTTTTCCTAAGGTTGCTTACTCTGACTCTTCCAAATTTATGTGTTTCTCTAAAATTAATAAAAACTGGATAACTAGATTTTTTTGCAGGATAGTTTTGATTATTCCTCTGTCATTGCCTCAGCTTTTGTGATAGTTTAATTCAGGTTTGCTACCTGTGCTGAAGGTAAGAGCAGAATGTTCCTCAATTAAATCTGTTTTGTGTAATCCTGGCAGGGCTCCTGGCTTCTTGCAAGGCAATGGCAGAGCTTCACCACTCCCCTTCAGTCAGCATTTCATTAAATGAATATTTGGGGTAATTAGGGACGAATCATGAGACTCCTGCTTTTCATTCCTAATGATCACAAATAGGATCCATGAAATGCCTGCTGGAGTTAATTGGAAAACTAAGTTGCTTTCAATGGACTTGAGTTCAGGCTTTTCATGTTGCACACAGGCACTTGTATAATTTTTCTGCAAGGCTTTTGAATTGAGGATGGCACTTCCATCCCTTTGGATGGAGCCCTTTCCAGAGTTCCCACTGTGTCCCATATTCCTGAGCCCCAGCATGGACTCTGTTGGGTCACTTGTGTCCCTTCCCTGATGTCAGCCCTCGTGTGATGGTCCCTGCTGGTCACCAGCCCTGGGTAGGAACAAGGGAGGGGATTGTCCTCTCCTGCAAATTCCCCTCCTCTGCATCTGCTTAGGTTTGGTGATCCGCACCCGAATTTTCTCCTTTCCTATTACCCAAAAATTAATTTGGTCGTCCAATATCTTCTGTCTTTCTCAAAATTCCCTGTTTACACAAGCTCAGTACATTCCTGTTGCAATTTCAATGACGATTTATCCACTGCTTCCATTATAGGCCAATTAATGTAACACAGAGAGGAAAAGTGGCTGGGCTTCCTGAACATCTCTTTTCTGTTTGATGTAGAAGCATAAAACTTGTGGAATCCAAGTATTTTCCAGGGTGCAATTTAGGACACATCTTCACACGTGGATTAAAATGGAATCAGTTTTTTTAGGAATTAAAGTGAGAAAAATTGGACACCATATGGCTATAGTCACTCAGAGTTATTAGCATAGAATAGAAATTCCAGCAAGGATTTCAGCCTGAAGAACTTGGTCTCTGCATAAAAATTTGCTTTCTTTCAAAACCAGAAAGAAACTTATCCAAGAAAATACGAAAGAGCAGAGAGGGAGCAAGGAGAAGTCAATTTATGTTGAACTGTTTAGGAAGCCTTGTGCTTTCTTTTCCCCCCTCTTTTGAGTTGTTTCTTCAAATTACTGCCATTATTTCAGTTCTTCCTTCTTACTTTACTTCTCCTTCAGAGAGGAAAGGAAAGTATTATGAATGGATTATCTTTGTCTCTTCTTTGCTCATTTCTAGCATCATAAATATCAAAAAGAAATTGCTAATTAACATGTTCTTAATGTGATTAAGGGCTCTCTATCAAGTGATGCCAAACATTGACTTTGAAAACAGCAGGAAATAATATGGAGCTGACTGGTTGGTTGGTTGCTTTTTTTTTTTTTTTTGGAAAGCAGAGACAATTAGAGAGTTTGTGTAAATATCAGTGATCCTTATCTTTTGGCTGAACTTTTACTTCTAATATCAGGAGCTCCTTGAGCTGATAACTGTATTTTAAAGCAAGTTTAATATCCTCCCACAAAAAAATACCTTTGCACATTATTTGATAACACCAGAAGATTACTACTAGAAAAAATCAGACGAAATCCTGGATATCTGATAAAATCCATCTTCTTCTGTCTGAAATTAAGTTGGGGAAAAAAGGTGAAAGTGTTCAGGTGGGAAAAGAGAATGGAAAAATTACTGTTGCCCAATTGCTTCAAGAATTTTTTCATTTTTCTCCAGTCCTCAGAAACCTCCCCAACTGGCTGTGATTTTTCACTGATGGGAAATAGGGCTTGTAAAAGCATTTGCCACGTATTTTCTTCAAGAATCTCATCAGTCCCATGCATTTGTTCATTTTTATTTCTGATTTGACAGTGCAGATGCAGCTCCTGCACAGGTGTGAGCATCTAGACAGTGGTGAGCCAGGATGACACTTAAGGCTTGATCTGAAGTGATAAAAGATGGGAAAATTGCTTTTTGAGTCACCTCCTAACATTTTGTGCTTGGGAAGCCTCTCTCTTTTTTGGGTGAGCAGACTTGTACAGATGTGTCATCCCGAGATTTATGAATTCTTCCTCCTAGAAGAGATGCAAGGAAAGGGAAGTCAGTCTGAAAGTTATGTGAACACCTGGACCATGTCTGGTATCTTACATTCTTGTTTGCTCAAACATTTGAGCATTAATATTGATGTTGTCTATTTTGCAACCAAAAGAAATAGCAGAAAACTATGTCGGACATCCTAAACTTTTCATTCAAGTGTCTTTATATGGACAACTTTAATGAAAAGCTGCTATTAACCTCTGGTAAACCAAAATCCTCGGTTGTAGAGCCAAGTTAAACTTGGCATTTGGAGCCAAAATATAAACTGAGCCACTGGAGCTGACAGTATATGAAAAGCACGTATATGAAAAGGAAAATAAGTAATATTCATATACAGATTTTCTGTGGCCAAATATTTTATGTCCTGCCTATTCTCAGCTTCTTCATATGTTCCTAGCCAGGACTGTGAAAACAAAAACTGTAAGTGTGCAAACAACCTGCCTTATTCAAGGTACAAAACAGCAAAAATACCCCAATGTGTATTTCCCTGAAATAGCCGTGTTGCCAGTCAGTTCTGTCAAACTGGGGTCTGGGATTTTTTCAATCACAATTATCCTGACACATGCCACTGCTTCTCCATCTGCTTTTCCACATGTCACTCTGCTCTGTTGCTCATCCCCTTCTCTGCAAAACCTGGTTTTCCCAGTGAATATAAATATAAATACAAATAACTATACAATAATATAAATAATATGTAAATATGTATACAAACGAATCAGAGAGGTTGCTCAATGTCCTGAGGCACTGAGAACTGAGTTGCTGAAGGAATTCTTGCTGGAAGGAGGTGGCTGTGGCAATCTCAAGGGCAGGAGCAAGGAGAGAACTTTCTTGGGCTTTTCTCTTCTTTTTCCTATCATTCTTCGTCTTGAAATTCCTTGCAACAGGTCCCATGGCCACCAGTGACACTCCATTGGAGGTCTGCATTTACTGCAATATCTTTGTGGTTGGTGTTACATCTTTTATTCTGTTGTCAATCCAACTATTCCCTTCAAAGAACTCGTGCTGAAGTTGTTCATTTGGGTGGGAATACTTGAGTTTCTACGTGAAAAAGCCATCAACAAGGACAGCAAATAGGAGAGGCAATGTCGTAAAGGAAGAGCAGAATCCTAAACAAAGAGACCTCCCCACAATTTTCCTTAAAGAAATCTGACATCATTTTATTTTCTAATATTTCTGGTTAACCAGAGCTAGAAAATAATGGTCTGCTGTTGGTAGCAAACATCCTCCTGAACTTCAGTGGGATCTGGAATTGGCCTTTCAGGCCTTGTACCTATTAATTAAAGATGAAGAGAGTTGGCTTCCCTTTATATCTGGTTTTTGGGTTGTGTTTTGTTTCAGGGAGGGTTTTTTGTTTGTTTTGAGGTTGGTTTTGGGCGTTTCTTCCCTCCTTTCCATCTTGGTGCCCAAGTTTTTTGCTGGTACCATATTAGGGAGTGACTGATGACAAAGATTTCCATCTCCCACAAAGGTTCAACCTCTCCCTGATTTGGGATCCTGATATCCATTCACTTTTTAAAAGGGAGCAACTCTGTTTTGGATTTTTGTCACATTGAGAAAAAGAGGCAGAAGCAGCAGCAAGATAAATCATGTAGTAAATTGAGGAAGTAAGTGGGGAGAATATTATTTTTTAATCAGAGCATTTTTCAATCAACTTTAAACATCAAAAATGGGAAAAATATAAAATGTAATTATTATAGTGAGATAGAAAGTATAGAGAGAGCACAGTCCCTTTTGGGAAGGGATTTTTATTAATTTTTAAAGGAAAAATACTATTTTTTTTTCATAAGGGCCATATGTCAAACTGTATCATGTACAAGAGTGCGGGAAAGAGCTCAGTTGCACTTGGTGATGGATTGTTCCTTCTTCTATCATTCCCAATATCTTCTTATCAGAAATAAAATGCCTTGAAGCCTGCAGCATTTCCATTTGGAATTATGGAGTTAACTGGAAAATTCAGGATCTTTGAAGCTTCCAGCTTGCTGCAATAGAATTTTGACCAAAGAGAGATATCAGGTCATGGGAGAAATTTCTATCCTCCAAGATGTATTCAGGATTATTCTGTGTATATATGCTGTGTATACAGAGTCTATGCATGAAAATCCAACATTTTTGTCATGGGAAAAATGTTTGGAATGCACTTGGCCTCGTCAGGAAATTCTCACTACAATTCATCCATCTCTTTTTGCTCTTGGAAAGCAAATGTCTTTTGTGTTACATTGTGCAGGAGTTTGTAAGCCAAAGGCAAGCAGAATCAGCATGAAGGGGAATGTTGCAAGTCTTTACAGTCAGAGAAAGATTATTTAATGGGGGAAAAAAATAAATTAAAGGACCAAAGTTAGTTGAATGTAAGAGCACAGTAAAACAAGTTGTAAAAGGGCAAGAGAAGGGTCATGCTCAGGTAACAGCAAAGTTGCTGATTTATTACCTTCATTTAATGCTTCTACAAACGGAGAAACTTCCCAAAAGAATATTTTTTACCAATTTCAAGTTTTCTTTAAAGCTTGCAGCTTAGGAGGGCATCAATCTTGGACACATGAGTTTACATGTTGCTCTTAAAAACAAATCTCTAGTTTTGGTCTTGGTTTTTCGTATTAGAATGGATTTAGACTTAGGAGAGCTCAAGAAGGGATGGCAGTGGAGAGAAAGCTTTGAGGTTTTGTTTACTCATAGTCCTACAGTTGAGAGATAAAGACACTGATCCACTTAGGCATTTCTTTTTCTTCTCTGAAGAATAAATCAGATGCAAATAATACCAAAGTGTGTTCCCTGAAAAGGGGTCCATGATCATCCTCCACTCAGGTACTTTCTTTAGGAACAGAAATCTAAAAGTAATACAAAAGAAGAAAAGCAATTCCCTGTTAAAACTAATATTTAGATAAGGATCTGCATTGAAACAGTATTCAAAATTTCCATTGTTAAAGCTGGAAATTCAGAATTACAGCTATGAAGTCTGGCAGTTCTTGCCATTCCTTAAATTTTTTTGCAAAGGTGCTTTCAGCATCCCTCAGAAACAATATTTGAGGAAGTCTAGAGGTACCAGATCCAGGCCTTTTCCTGTTCATTTTACAGAAGTATTTCCTGGCAGGGAGCCAGCATCATTAACTAATTTTCTGTAGTATTTCCATGCTCTGTGACCTGTAGGTTCAAATAACGTTCAAATAACCTTCAAAACAAATCGTTCCCCCTTCAAACCAAGTTCTATACTAAAAAATATCAATATTTACCTTTGGCCTTGCTTTATCAAGTGTATATTTAAGGGAGAACTATTCATTTTAAGATATGGGTCAATGTAGCCAAAATGTGAATGATCAAACAGTGGAAAAAGTCCTCAAGATCAACTTCTCTGTAGCAAAATGTCATTTATGGGTTCATGATCACCCTCTGATCTCATTTCCCTTAAGCTGCAAGGTTTTTCTATGGATTACAAGACAACAAATAGTGAGGGGCTGCAATGATCACATTTTGGAGTTACAGAAAAGTGATTATCTGTTAAAAAAGTTTAGAATATCTGGTTCTTTGTGTCTTTACATTTGCCTTTATACTTAAACACCTCAAACTGTATTAATGGAGCTTTCCTAAGTTTCTCAACAATCAGAGCAAGATTTATTTTTATTTAATTTTTTAGTTTTTCCTTCAGTCAAGAAAATAATTCCTCAGTGCTGTAGTTTATCTGATTTCTGAAAGAAGATTGTGAGTGTATCTGGCCCTCAGTGATTTCAAACTTTGGATTTATTATTACTTCCTTTGATTTCAAACATAATACAAAATCAACACATAACCCTTAAGATTCATTACCCAGTATTGCCTAAATTCAATATACAAGTAGCTCAGTGAAATCTTCATCTAATCTCCAAAATCTCATTGGATCACTGCACTATTCATCCAGGTTTGTTTGTTTTCCCTGATTTCAGTAACAGAAAACTTCTTTGGGTTGAATGACAGCAGGGATAAACTCTTTATACAGGTTCTTTCCTCTTTTACCCTTTGTATATTAGAGATGAAACTATAAAGGATTTCTTGGGTTAATTCTTCTCTTGAAGATTTGTGGCAGACCAGTATGAGTTAGTGTAAATATCGATCATAATCATAAATAAATTCTAAGTTGGTAGATACTCTTCAGTATCAAAGTTACCTTCTTGAAGCTTTTCTGTCAATAAATGTTGTTAGAAATTAAAAACAAGAGTAAAGGAGACCTTAGGAAAGCCCCCACAATTAAAAACTTGTGTTTTGCCCAGTATATTCCAGAAGCAACAGTAGCCCATAGCTACATCAGAAATTCTCACTGATAAAAACTTAGCAATGAGTTCTTCACTAAAATATTAATAGAATCAAGGGACCAAAGGCCCTAACTTGGCCTCTATTCCAGGACAGTGAGTTATTTTCAGAACAGGATATTGATTACATTGCCCAGAGGTCTGTTAGTCCTTACTAAAACTCTAAATCCACTGCAGAACGAACTTACTCAGGTTGGAAGCAGTCTCATCTTTTTCTTGGGGCCTGATGGAGCAAAAAGCTTTTCAAAGCATTTAAGGAATACTTAAAATGTTGGGAAAAAGCCACCCACAGACCCAATTGCTTTCTATTTATGTAACATTGCTATAGGATGTTTAAAGGTAATTGCCTGTGGCACTGCTGGTATCTGTAAATAAACAAGTGAGGATGGAGATCTGGGCCATATAAACATAACGGAGCTGTTTGGCAGGAAAAGACACCTTGAGTTCAGCTGTAAAGGATAAATCTTGTTTGACCTTCCTTGAGTCTCTGGTGGCTGGTTCTGAGTCACTGGGAGAATTTAATTTGGACTGACAGGTGGCTTCCCACTGAGGGAACCCTGCGAAATGCTGAGGAAGGAACAGCCCGTGGGAGGCAGCTGGGTTTGCTTGTGGCAATCAGGGTAACCAAAAAAGCAGATTGGAGGGGTGCACAAGTGCTCCAGACACTCAGGCCAGGGTCCCAAAAGATCCTCTGCCTGCTTCTAAGGAGCGTTCAGATGCTGAGGTTTGCTGGAGCCATCAGGTGTGCTGACAGGAGAGGGGATGGACAAGGCTGAGCTCACTTGGAAGGGTTTAAAACCGGCAATTTCTCTGCCCCTCACATCCCCCTGGGGTCCTGCTGAGTTCAGTCTGAAGGATTCCACATGCAGCAGTTCCTCTGTCCATCTTGTGTCCATCCCTGGAATTCTGCTGATGGTCAGTGTGACCTCCAGCAGGTGCAGAAGAGCAAAGGAACGATGCTGAGTGGATTCAGTGCTGAGGAAAAGGAGTTGATCTGCAGAAGTGAGCGTGCATTTCTCACTCTGGGGAAAAACCTTGTGTCCACATAGCTCAGACAGCGTGGGGGACGTCATTTGGGCAGGGCAGCCTTCAGGAATTGTCCACCTGCTGTCATTCCTCCCTTTTTGAAATGTGCTGAAGCAAGGGATCATATCCCAGGGGAGTTTGCTATGAGCGTGTGAGTTCGTAACAGAAATTAATTCCTCTATTGCAAGACAGTATTGACAGGAACAATGCTGATAATGCCTTTATTTTCTACTGGGTTGGAGGTGTGTTTTCTTACCATGTGAGATTTGGTACAGCAAGGGACAGTATTTGAGCAGTCGAGGATGTCTGGGAAGAGACTTTTCTGTTGTATCCATTTGTGTGTAGGCTGGTTTGTCTGTGTTTGCAGCTTTGCTGTTTTATTTTCCAGGGTTTTTGAGGAGGGAAAGAAAGCCATCTCAATAAGGAGTTATGGAATTCTCTGTGCTTTGCTTGACAGGTTTTTCAGACAGCAACTTGAACCCACCTAACTTCAGTCTATCTTTAGCATAAATCACCTAAAAGGCTTCAGAAAGACATAAGCTATTGAAAATAGACCAAGTTCTCTTTTTCCACCAAACTTAAAACATAGCAGCTGTCCTCTGTCTTTTATTTTTTCGACTTGACAAGTAGCAATATAGATTGTATTCTTTTAGTTCATACTTTGGTTTTTAACAATAATTTCAATAGCTATGGAAAAAGATTTCAACCTAGAATTGGCACATTTTTTCCCCTACTAAACTGCATAAAGAGAAAGGCTGACCTTTGATTGTCCATTGCTTTCACTGTCCTTTCTTTTGTAGGAAAATGAAAAATGTTTACTCTCTGCCAGTTTTGAATTTATTTAAAGGGATATTTATGTTTAGCAGCAATTTATATCCAAATTTCTCAGAGAAAACAGAAATTAGGGACTCTATTTATATATATATACTAGCATGACAGTAGTTTATGTCATTATGGTCTTAATGATAGAAGAAGTCAGAACTGACACTGAAATCACCTGATCTCGGTGGGAACAGAGGGGGTTTTCCTGAATAACTGCAGGGAAGGACTGACATGAGTTGAAAGGTGGATCATTCATCTGTGAGCCCATCACTTGAAGCACCAGACCCTTCCAGCCAGCCCACACAGGACATGACAGCAGCTGAAATTGCTGCTGCCAGCATTTGCTGAGTGCAGGGCAGGCTGCCCGTGCTGCAGCCAAGGGAAGCACATCTCCAGGGTTTGGGGGTGTTCCATGGCAGGGGAAGCCTTGCTGGCACAAGGGGCTGCCTGCTTTCAGTGGGAGGTCAGCTCTCCACCGTGGTGAGCTCTCTGCATTTCCCACAGCCTCGCTCAGAACTGGGATTTTGGTGTGCAGGATGAGGAGTGTTCCAGCTGTGGGCTCGCTTTCAGAGGCGGATGGGACACAAAAAGCAGGGAGCAGTTGGAGCTTGGGTTGTTTCTAGCACCAAAGTACAATAAGCAGTTGTGTCCTGCCTCCTTCAAGAGATGAAGCTGCAGTTCAGTGGTCTGTGTTTGCACAGTAATGTAAGCACTGGAGTGCATTACCACTTCTGAGCTAATTATCCATTGCTAAATGCTCAGCTGGGGTTGTGTCCCCCCAGTTTTTTTAACTCAGCAGAAAATAGATTCATTGGATTTCACACCATTGGTGTGCATTGGTTTTGGTGCAGCAATGGAAAATCCACAAGTTCAGTGGTACTTGGGGTGTTGCTGCTGCTGTTTGCCTGGGAAACAAAGCTGGGAAGATTTGGAGAAGCAGCCCTTACAGACGTGCTCAAGGACACAGTTGTGTAAGTCAAACCTGGGCCTTCAGCTTTGGTTACCATCAGACAAAAGGAAGGGATCCTTTCCTGTGAGGGTGGGCAGGCCCTGGATCCCTGGAAGAGTCCAAGGCCAGGCTGGACAGGGCTTGGAGCAGCCTGGGACAGTGGGAGGTGTCCCTGCCCGTAGCAGAGGTGGCACTGGTTGATCTTAAGGTCCCTTGCAACCCAAACCATTCTGTGATTTTGTGATTGAACGAGCCTCTCTAAACTGGGAATGAGATGATTTTCCTTTCACAATTAATACATAAACAGAAACAAATCCTTTGGAGCAGAGCAGTTTGTTTCTGGATGTGCCTCTCACTGTGGTAAAATCTTGCTAGAGTTTCTGGTTTAGTATCTCATCTTTCATAAACCTTGCAGCTATTTCATGGTGTAGTGGTTTAACCTTAGCTGGGCATTCATGTTCATTCAGTCTTCTTCTCTGATCCAGTGAGGAATATCAACCCATATCCTGTAGGCTGACAAGCAGAGTCATTAAAACCTATTTGATTGAATGGACCTTGGGGATCTCCCAAATGAGAGCAAGGTGCCTGGTTTGCCCAGGATGTTCTTTTCCATCTCATGCCTACTTCAGATGTCCCACATGGAGATGACATTCCTTGTGGGAGGACCAGGTCCCTCCCAGCGAGATCCTGATCCCACAAACCTGCAGATTTCAGCAGAGCAACACAGAGGCTCAGATTCATGTGGTGTCTCTTCATGGAGTCAAGCACAAAGCAATTAATGAACTGAACATAAAGAATGTGCAGGTTTAGGAGGGGAAAAGAAGTTTAATTATGTAAACAAGGCCAAAATTTTGTCCTGAACCCCTCTGCTTTGGCATCATAAAGCACTTGGGGATAGTCTCTTTACTGCCACTGATAAAGGTTTCATCCAGTGGGAATCTGGGACATTTCTATAATACTTTTATTTTTCTCTCTTCTAGATTAGGAATAAACACAATAAGAAGTGTGAGATATCGAGAAATGAAGTTTAAAAATAAAAATTGAAAGAATAGTGTTTTTTCCATCATCACTAAAGCTCAAAGATGCAGATTTCACTTTTGCCTTTACTGAGCCATTTATTCAGAGTTCTACACATGTATTGGCTTTCACTAAATGAGTAGTACTGCTAATATTGGTGCAAGGCATCTGCATGGATCTTTCCACAATGCAACCTCAATTTTCAATATCAGACCGTTCACACTCCAAGTTTATTTGCCCTGCCATGAATGCCAACTATTCCCAAGCATGACCAATGAAATTAAAGAAAATCATTTGCAAGATAAGATATTTAAAGTCAAGATTTCTTGACAAATCCTCTGCACTTTGAGACAAGCTGGTACATTTTCATGATTATCCTTTAGGAGAATGGTTTTAGTTTTTAATCAAAATCTTGCATTATTTTGTGCTGATAAAAACTATGACTCCCTGCCCCACTTGAGAGAACATAGCAATTCTTCCAAGTTGTTGTTTGTTTTTCTTGCATCTTTGGAGTTAATATAAAAATAAATAGATTTCTAAATTATTTTTTGAGTCAACAGACCTATTTTCAGCAGCTCCTGCACTGTCTTTTATTATCTGCCTCCTGTTGCCTTAGGCAACCTATTTTTGTATTCAGATTTAACATCCTAATAGATCTTATCTAACTGTTTTCTTAAGGAACTTTTATGTGGCATCTGCTGGGCTGGAATGTCCAAAAAAAACTTCTGCAAGAAGTGCCAACACTTACTCCATGCCTGTAGGGAATCTGTGTCTCTCTTTGGGGTGTTTTGGAACACAGCACCTGTGGATGCCATTTCCTGGGCTTTGGCTGTGCAGGTGAACTCTTAAATATCTTCCACACTGAAAGTCAACTTTTAAAATGTCTCCCACTGCAGTTTCTTTGCTGATAATCCCCTGGCATCTGATTCAGCTATGCCACCATACAAAAACCAAGTCTGACATCAACACATTTGGAAGAGCTGCAGGCGCAAAAGGAAATAGCTGCTAAAATATTTTAAGTCAAACATTTAGACAGCAAATGAAAATAACAGCATTAGGCCAAATTTTCCTTGTTTGGACAACATAACAGAGTACATTTGGATGCCTGGATTCAGAATTTGTTTAGTGTTTGTCAATATCAGACAGGTTGGAAACAAAGCAATAAATTACAGACTGTGAAATGGAAAGAAAAAGGCTTTAGCACATTTCCTAATATTAGCAAAAACAGTTCCAAATATTGAATTTGCATCAGCTCTAGGCAGCTAAAGTAATATCAGAGGTAATAAATATGTGTAGCAATGTCTGCTAAAGCCATCAAGGCTGCAGCCTTAAAAACATAGAGTGTGAAAATATTCACATTTTAGTCTTGCTTATTATATTCTGGGTGACATCATGATGTAGTGCATGGCAGCTGGATTAAGTGCTAATGGAACTTATTCCAAAGAGAGTTCAGCAGTCTGCTTCTTCTTTAGTGAAACTCACTCCAACCTGTATTGAAGCAATATGAAGCTTCCATCTGACAGAGAAAACAGCAAAGAAAGAGGAGGAATAGAGGGACACAACCTGAATTTCAAAATATATTAAGAAATTATTCACAGTAACACTTGGTGGAAAAGAAATAAATGAGGATCCATCCCATAGGAAAGTGGTTTAACAAATTCGATGAATCTTCCACATTTTTAGGCCCATGCCTAATCAACATGATTTTTGTTTGTTTGGTTCAAATCCCTTGTAAAGAAGGATTTGCATCCACTGGTGTATTCATGTATCAAAGATTACAATATTCATGTTGTGTAACTTCTAATTTTCAATTGGCTCTCATTCAAATTTCATTTCTGCATCAAAGTAAAATCCCAACAGAGAAAGAAAGAAGGAAACGAGAACAATCTTGTCCTTAGACTTAGAGATGAAACAGAGTTTTGGTGTTAGACAAGATGTTGCATTGCAGTTTTATTTCCTATTGAATTTCTCTCAAAAATGACTAAGTTAGGCCTCTGCCTTTACAGAGCTGGGTCCCTGCCCTTATAAACCATGTGAATTTATTGTATATGGATTTGAGATGCTGAATGAGTGTGGGTTCACAAGAGGACACAGAAACAGGTTTTTGCACCGGTTTTGATTCACCTGGAATTTCAGCAGGTTCCCATGAAATGCAGGGTTCAAAGCAGGTTGGAGTGGTGCCTTCCAACTTTGCTTTGGGTGAGATCCAGACCCGTAAATCCTCCATCCTTGGTGGGGATGCATCAGGATGCTCTGCAAGGTGGGCACTCAGAGCCCAGCCCAGCTCGTTTGAAGCAAGGCCAGGATTTGGGGCTGTAATTAAACCAGAACTGAGGCAGATTTAGCCAGAATTTGCATCCAGTTAAGAGCAGTTTGCAGGATCCTAGGAGGTGGTGTTAGGCCTTGCTGCTTCCTTAATTCCCAGTCTCCAGCAGGAGGAAGGAATGAAGGATGTCTGATCCTCCCTGGTAAATGTACTTGGAAATGCACTTTCTCCCAGGCATCTCTTGACTGAACTTGGTTCAGAGCAAAGGTCTTACACAAAAACTGATGAAATGGGTTGCATCTGTTTGTGGATTTAATAAGGGGTATCAGACTATAAGATCCAAATCCTGGTTATGAATAATACATTCAATTATTTTCCTTCTTAACTCCCTATCCTTCTGACTTGCTGCTATGACAAAAAAATGTCAGTGTTTTTCAAAGATGTACTTTTGATTTTAGGCCATGCCATTGCCCATCTCAGAATTAACATTTTCATTGCTCATGTTCTCTGAGCTCTTTTTCTGTCATGATGATTTTTTTTTTTTTTTTTTTTTTTGGTACAAATAGTGGAAAAAGGAGAGACTTGATTCTGTAAAACTTTAGTGTGAAGCTTTGCCTCTTACTCTTGAATGACTTTAACAAATAGGTGTTCTTTTTGGTCTAAACTTTCACTTCAATAACTAAGAGTATAATTCCATGTGCCATATTCTTATTCAGCAAATACCCCCTTCCCTTGCTTTAATTTGAGCACCAGGCAAGCATGCACCAAACTTTTTGCTGGATTTAATTTTCATTCTGCTCTATCCAGTGGAAGTCCAAAGGTATCCAGTCACTTTTTCCAGGCCACAGATCCACGTGCATGTTTTCTGTCTCAGCCTGTTGGAGCTTTCCATCACCAGGAGGCTCCATGGCAACTCAGTGTATGGAAACAGATGTGAGGTCACACAGAGCCTATGGAGCGAAACCTGAAGACAATGGAAAAAATTCTTTCAATACGCTCTGGCAATCGGTGCAGCTTCATATATAAAAAGTTTTAAAGCCATTTCATGCAGAAGTTCACTACAGTGAAATAGTTATGTCAAGTTTCAGTGCAGCTTTTTTAGTGTGAAAAGACAGTGCCTCAGTGTATGCCCTTCTCTTTAATCTTCCCTTCTTTTACCTCCCTCTGGGATTCTAAATTCATTTAAGAATCTTCTAAGTTCATTTAAGAAACTTCTTGGAGTGGCTTGTTTAGGAAAAGAGAAGGGTTGGCTCCTGCAAGTTGCCTTCACTTGAAAAGAAATGAGGCAATGTTCCAGAAGCAGTTCAGTCTCATTGACTATCAAAGAGATAACAGGCCTTAAATCACATCTAAAGCCCTTTTCTAAAGGAGCTGTTCATTCTTGCATCATAAAGGTACCTTGAAGGCCTCAGTGCAAGATCTCTTTGTGTTCAGAATATTCAGAAATGTAAAATGAGTTTTAATGTTACCGCTCTTTAAGTCTGTGAGTCACGTGTCAGCACCTACTTAACATCCTACGTGGTGGCCAACAAAGCTCATTCCCACCTGCAGCAGGATTTAATTTCCTAGAATTTATTTTTTGCACGAAGGGAATCTGAGTTTAAATTTCAATTTGAGTGTTAGGTGCATTCTTGTGCCTAAATGTGAAATTGCCTGTACTGAAAAGACTAACATTTGCCTATCTGCAGTTTCAGCATGAATATCTGTGATTTTATCTTTCTCTGGGATGCTTTGATATACGATGAGGCTTTTTTTCACCTGAGGTTACAGGTGTGTTTACATAAAATCTTGAGCAACTTGAAAAACTTTCAAGCAAAATCCAACACCTGCGTGCTTTAAACCAAATCATGTGTCAGTTTTAGGGCTGGAGCCTTGGATTTTAGATTGAAAAAAGTGTTGTAGGTCTATTAGGAAGGAGTATTTGGGTCTGATTGAGATTTATTTAGAGCAAAAACACCAGGAGAAGTTGTTTGCCCAAAAGGGTGCAGCAGGCATTGTTACTGAATCTCTAACTGTTCATGTTAGGGACAACCAGTTCCTCTCCAGAGAGACTTTACTGTGAATATCTGAGGTATTAATGCTTCCAGTCCCTCTGAGAGCTTGCCAGAGCCCCTGAATGTGGTGTTGTCCTCACAAAAGTTTATTTCCTCTTCACTGACACTCCAAATAGAGGAAATTGTTGTCACAATCGTTGTGGGTGTGAGCAATAATAAAACATTACCATTCTCCCCTTGTATTTGAAAGAGGATTGAAGAATTGTCTTGTAAGGCACTGAGGCTTTTTTCCTGAGAGTGGTTTCAGGAGGTGGCTACTCAAAATCTGCACATCATCTCGAACATCAGGACAGGACTGTAAGGACATCCTTGCATGTGATTCCTCTCCTAATCCTGAAAAATGGCAGAAATAAAGGTGCTCCAGTGCTTTTTGTGGGCTGGGATGAGGGCTCTGGGCCCCCTACCCAGCCCAGAGGTGGGGGTGACAAAGGAGCCACCCAGCTTTCCACTCCTGTTTCTACAAATTAGAGGCAACACTTTGAGAGCCCTCAGAGAAGTCTGGAACTGGAGGAAATTAGTGATGTTCAAGGTGCAAACATTTAGAGGAACTGTGACTAATACAGATCAAAGGCAATCATGTAAAACCAGAGCAGATAGCCCCAGGGTTTTGTCCCTGTGGAGTGAGTTGGAGGATGCTGATTTCTTAGAAAGTGTTCATATACCTCATCTGTATTCAAACAAGCTTAAAGGCAGTAGAGACCTGGCAGAAGAGTGTCTTAGACAACTTCTCATGGCAGGGTTAGGCTTTCTGGAAAAGTGAGACAAGCAGCCCCTGACTCCTCGTCTTAATTTCCCCTGCACAAATAAGGATGAGCCCAGATTGAAATCTCCGTAGCAAGCAGAGTGTGAGGTAATGAAAAGGAACAGATGATTTTGAGAAAATGTGAAGCTTCTGTAACAGACCTTAGCTAAACCCCAGAAACCTGTGAATTAGCTGCTGGATGTTTCAGAAATGTGCACATGTACCAATATTGTCGAGCTCTCGTGCTTGTGAGTAGATTTGCTAAAGCCTCAGCTGTTTATGCTTTCCATGAATGGCAAACAAATGTGCAGCTCTGTTACCCTGAGAGCTGAGGCTGGGCTAAGCTGCTCAAGATGTCCTGAGCAGGCAACTCTGTGGGAAAGTTGTGAAAATCCTGGGAATTGATGGGGAGATTCATTTCCTTGCAGAATAGGCCTCAAAATTTGTAAGGGACATTCAGGGTAATTCCTGTTCAGCGTTCAGAAAGGACTTGGGAAAGCACAATTGTTAGGGAGAATCATTTGCAAAGGACTGGGGGAAAACTTGGGAAAAACTCCACTGTATTTATGGAATACATTTTATGAAGTTTCAGTCTTGAAGGAGTGTAGGGAGCTGAGCATGGATTTCTCAGGCCTGGGCCTCACAGGACTGAGGAAAACACTGCAGATTCTGTACAGCAAAAATAAAACAGAGCAGTTTCGTTTCTTCCAACTTTGAGTTGCACTCCTCCTCCTTCTTCCTTGTTTTGGGAAGATGCTGTAGACACCCATGCAACTAATGAAGTGCTATCTGCTACTGAAATTGCCCTTGGCTTCCACTGTCAAACTCTCTCATATCCATAACTTTGTTGATACTGTTCTGGTGTCAGATGTCCAAGTTTGTATGTAAAGTGTTTTATTTCTCGAACTTATGCAGGAATACAAGAAAAAGCTTAGGATACAATAGCTAGGAGGATAAAGGAAATACCTCCTGAGATTAAAAAAAAATGTTCTAGTATAATTGTCATTGAGAAAAATCATTGCTTTTTCCTGTTAAAGAATGAAACCCCCATGTTTCTCTCCTGTGACAGTGTTTCGGTCTTGGTTTGTTGGTGAAGTTGTTTGTTTTGCTGTGCCATGTGCATGAAAATCCTGTTTCTTGTGATTTTCTTAGTTGGGAGGAGAGTATACTTGCTGTCTGTAAATCATTAGACCATCAAAATTAGAGAGCTGTCAGTTTGCAGATTCAGGAAGCCCAAGAAAGATGACTTTATACTGTCCTGAACTCATGTTACCAGGAAATCATTGCTAACCTGGACACGTTTCTTGAACCAAAATTGTCAAATACAAATACAGGCTGGCCATAGAATGGAAAGTGAAAGCATTCTCTGCATTCTGGAGAGTTTAGCACCGGCTTTTATTCCTTCATCAGCCTGGTACCAGAGAGCACCAAGTGATGTCATGAAGGCTTGGGGGGGAAAAAAGAATCAAATCATTGTTGAATCTGTACAAGTGTTTAAGCCATTTGCCCGCTACAATTCAACAACAAGAAGAGAAAAACAGCTACTTGGGATCCATGGAGTGGTGATGTTTTCTACTTCATCTGTTTCTGGCACTCTTTCTCTCCCCCTGCACCACCTCTTTTTTCTCTGTCTCCCTCAATCTTTCACATTTACTGTTAAATAAAATCTATACTCTTTTCTTCATTTGCACCTTAAATCAGATAGAGGCACCTCTTTAAGAAGTTTAATAAATGCACACTCAGTAGTAAGAATTAGCAACACTGATGGCAACCCAAAACCTTTCCCCTCACAGCCCATGGACAGCCTTTATTGTTTATTTTTCCTGAAGGCTTTTGCTTATACCTTGAAAATGCTGGGAAAGAATTGCAATCCTATTAATGCACATGGCCATTGATTGAGCAGTTCTGTGCTCGAAATGGTGACTCAGACAAGCAATATTTATTTGGCTGTGTTGACACCAAATATTTGCTCCGGCAGCCAAGAGAGCAACAGCCCAGAACATCTACTCCCCAACTGAGTGGTTGCTTTTGTTTCTGAATTCTTTATTTATTTATTTTTCTTGCCATGCAAATTTTTTCACAGCTGTTGCTTATAAAGTTGGCTTGGATGCTGCTCAATTCAGAGAAATGGTATTTTACAACAATTTATAATTCTTTCATCTTCTGAACACAATGGATTTATTTGTGTTTAGATTGGGCTATTTTATTAATAATCCATGGCTCTGGGCAAAATTTAGATTCCTGGCAGCAACTGTGAGAATTTTTTAATGTATGTATATACACAATTTTCATCTGCTCTGCTTTTCAATACATTACCTAACTATTGGAGGGATCATATTTTCCATGTTCCTGCTTTTCCATTATTTTGTTACCATCTTGCCTCATTCTACCAGTGCTAATTCACCCCTGTTCCTTTCCACCATCCTAATTCAATATCAATATAATTCTGATTTATGATGCCATCAATGTTAGAGTTGCAAATTTAGGGCACAGCTTTATGGGTGATACAGTCACACCACTTAGCATTTTTTTTCTCTCTTTTTTCTTTTTAAGCTCCCTCAAATGTATCAACACAATCCCCATACCTAGAACTTCAAATGAATTTGTAAATAAACCAACATTGTTTAGGGTGTTAGATACATTTAAATCTTAGAAATCTTTTGCTTCATCTTCTTTGAATAAATGCTGTTTATTATTCCTTCTATTTAAATTCTCTCTTCAACTGCTTTTCTCTTCATGTGTGTTTGAGTTTTGTTGAGATTGAGTTCATTGTGATTGTGTCAACATGCAACAAAATGCTTTAGGTGATTTTATTCTGTTATCTGCCCTTCAATAATTAAATAAACATCAGCTCTGTTGGTGCAACAGGAGTTGCTCTGGAGGGTTTGGATGTTTTCTGTATCACTTTGCATTTTGTTTCAGTTACAACTGGAACAATGGGAAGCTGTGACTTTAATCCATTTATTCCCTTTGGCTGCTTCTCTAAAAGATTCCACACTGTAAAAATTGGAGAGAAAATAAGGAAAACTTAGTGCATTCTGATGTTAAATTGTTCTTTTGGCTGGGTTTGTTTCCGATAAAAACCCATGGCATGGCATGGCATGGGGCTGTAAATGCTCCGGTGAATGTTCGCTCTGATTCACAAATTTAAGTATTTCAGAAGGGATTCACTGCAGAATTAACAGGTCAGTGGAATAAAGTGGTGAGACACAATTACCTGTGACACTGAAATCTGTGCTCAGGGGTGGTGACAAAGAGAGCTGGACATGAAATTTGCTGCAGCCCTGTCCAGTCCAAGCACCGTTGGCTTGTCTTGTGTGTTAAAAATCCTCAAATTGGGATCCTGGCAGAGCTCCAGAGCACAGAAATGTCCTATTTCTGTGTGTTCTGTGGGATCCTTGCCATGGGCTGCTGAGAACTCCAGGGAAGGGAGAGGAGCGAGTTTGGAGGTGACAAGTTCTGTGGTGACAGCTTTAGAAGTGACAAGTGTTGTGGTTTAACCCTGACAGCGACTGTAACATCATTATCAACACCATTCTCACTCCAAATTCAAAGCAGACCAGCTACCAGGGAGAAAATTCATTATCTCAGCCAGATCTGGGACACCCACCCAAAGAGTCAGGAAATGGTGTCAGAGGAAGGTGAAGTGGCCATCAAGAGGGGGGGGAATATATTCGCTACTTAGATCAGCAAACAATCTCAATAATTCCAGAGAAATCGTGCTGTGTGCTGGGAGGATTTTGCTCAGGAATGTTGGATGCACCCTCCTTGCTCAAAAGACTAAAGACAGAACGTATAATTGGTGCTTTTAGCAAAGAGATGGCAAATTACCTTACCAATAAATAGCTCAAATTCAGGTATCTCATTCCAATCCCTTTTAGTAAGCGTGGATCATTTCATTTTCTGTCACTATGTAGGGGATTTATAGGACAAGGTCCTCTCAGTAATGAAACTCACACACAGACCTTTCTCAGTCATCAAAACTTGGCTGGAGCCTAAAACTGCTTGCCAAATGTAGGATATCTTTGCAATTCAAGGATTGAAATTCTTTATTCTGCTTTTTCTTTCATGATTCTTTTTCATTGTTCATCAAAAGCTACAGATGTGTTTACTAGCACAGAACCTTCATAAAAAGGAGTGTTTGTTACATGGATAAAACATTCTCAAAAATCAGTGCCATCAGAGGAAGGCATTTTTAGTTTGATGTCCTCAGACCAAGCATTATTGAACAGGCTTATTAAAGGTACCAAACATCAATTCCACAATATAACCAAATCTTGTTTACCTTTTGAATTAGATCCTTTTTTTATTAGAAAACTCAGGTAATCCTTTCAAAATCTACATTAGAAGATGATGAGATTTTTATCTAACTGTGTCTGTTTAGGAGAGGGAGATTTGCTCCACAAGTTGAGCCTTTCCTGAGACTGTAGAGATTTGAGTGATTTATCTGCAAAAGGAAAAGGCCTGTAGGGAATATATCCCCATGAACTCATGTCAAACATGGTCCTTGCCAGGGTATTGGAGTTGGTTGGTTGTGCTGTGGGTGCTGGAGCACAGTTTTATAGGAAAAAATTTAAAATCTGCCATTCTTCCTGGAAATTCTTTCAGTCTGGTGTTCCACTGTGTGAAAAAATCATGTCTAAAAGGACAAAAAAGAACAAAAAGTGGGAGACTTATTGACACATGAACTGATCTTAGGAAAGGCAAGCAGCAAAGGATGGAGACACATAACAGAGTTAAATGATTGTTTTTCACTTGTTTCAAACAGCACATGGAGAAGGGGAAGGACGCTGCGTGTCTGGCAGGGTCCCCCCTGCCCTATGATTTTTTTGGCAGGCTAATTGAGGCAGCTGACATCAATGGCAGGTCAGGGACACACAAAAGAAGAGCACAGAATCTTGGCAGCCCAGCCAACAGCCAGGACAGGGACATTTTGGGTTTAATGAGTGAAATAAAGTAGCAAAGCACTCGTTTTCCCCAGAGAAGCTGGCAGTGAGGGCCTTATCAGATCAGTGGTGGAGCTTGTGTCATCGCTCACCATCTCCCAGGCTGATGAGGCTTTGTGGGCCAGGATCTGCTGCTGGAGCCACTGAATTCCCCCAGGAACATGCTTGGAGTGAGAGAGACCCACTATCTCATGTTTTTTAAAGAGATAGTGGGGAAATCTTTCTGGATATGGTTTTTTCGAGAGCCCAGCAGATGAACAAACAGCTCCCACACGGATGCGCACGTGGCCGTCCTTCCCTCTGCCGTCCTTCTCTCTGTTCCACCTCTTCAGTGCAGGGGTATTGAACTGGGAGAGCTTTCACAGAACCAAGGCATGGTTGACAGTTGAGTATTTTCTCAGCCTCATTCCTGCCAGACTGATTTTCAGCATCCAGTGGCAATGTGTCTGATCACAGGAGTTGTTTGTGGGCTGCAGCAATCCATCAGCTGCCTTCCAACTGTCCCCTGCTTTAGAAGGGCACATTTCTGTGAGTTTGTAGGTTGATGTCCATTTTCTACCTTTTTCCCCCTGAGAAATGGCTGTATTAGCCCACATACTTGATTTTCTGCTCACAACAGAGCTGACATGATGGTATATTGTTTTTTAGCTGGTATTTCCTACGTATAGAGACAACCAGAATAGGCCTGGGGGCAAATATGAAAAGAAATCATATGAAAACTTACAGTCAAAGTGTACAAATTTTAATACAGAGAAAGAAATGTGGTAAATTTTAGCTGCTCTACTAATACTTAGAGCAGCAAATACAATTACTTTGTGTTTAGAAGTTTATGAGGCAAAAGGTGGAGCAAAGTTTTAGAGAACCAGCAAAAACTTCATGGGCTGCTGCTACACTTGCCTAGCTGGCAGAAATCACAAAAATTGCACTGCTGATGCAAACAAGTGGATTTTCCCCCTGAAAAATCATTATGTCATGTTCTTGGAAGTATTTTAGTTTAAAATACTAATATCATAAAATATTGTGTAAGGCCTGTGTTTTTATGTGTGATGCAGCCAGAGCTGTTGCTTCTTGGGAATGGCTGTTTTGGGGAATGTCTGCAGGAATTCCCCAGGTGGCACCAGGAAACGAATGTGTGCAAAAAATTAAATGTAGTCATTTAATTAACTAGTTGGAGTCACAATCGGGAATATTAAACATGGACTTGAACTCTCAATTTTCACTGAAAAGAAATAGAAGTTATATATATATATATAAAATTAGCTGAGTCATGAATCAACCACAGAGAGAGGAGACAAGAGAAAAATATGTGCAGGTGCCAAATATTCTCTTACTGTCTGATAAACAGTGTTTTCCCATAAACAACTGAATTATCTGGCCTTGGAAAAGAAGTATGGAATATCAGGATGGCATCTGCAGCCCTGATCTGTGTTCTGGGTGTCATGGCAAAACTACAAAACCCTGATCCTCAAGGTGCAAGTGTTGGAGCTAAAAGAGCAGGAAGGCAGTTTCATTTATAGCTGGACCACCACACACTTAATCCCTGGAATCCTGACAGTGAAGTGATGTTTGCATTGGGCTTCTTGGCTGCAGCACCTCTGGCTGTCCTCAGTTGTTTCTGCACATTTTGTGCTTTATGCCCAAAACTGAGAGAGTTGCAGCCCCTCATTTGACAGATATGAGAATGACATTACCACTCCCCTCCTGCCTGCCCTCAGCTGTTGCCCCCTGGGTTTTTTTAACCAGGAAAGCCAATGTTTTACCAGCCAAGTTATTCCCAGGTTACAGGTCAATGATTTGAGTGTCTCCAAATCGCTCCCACGCTGATGTGCGTGACTCGCCTGCGTGCTCACGGGAGGCAGTTCTGAGCCAGAGGTTAAATTTTAATGCAGCGCCTCCAACTTGGTGTTTGACCTCCAATTGACGAGTTACTGCTTCTGTGGGAATAAAGCAAGTGCCTTCTGTAGCTTTAGCTTTGTTCTTGATAACTGCAGTGGGCAGAGAGAGGTATTTTTAAATGTTGGAGTACTGAGTGCTGCTAAAGACGGGCAGCTTTCACAGGACAAGGAAAATCTGAATGTAACTAAAATTATTAACGTTTACCATCTCTCCCTGCATCCAGTGAGTGGTGTGGAGGTAGGGGTGTAGTTGCAGCAAAAGCAGAAACCAGGAATAACCTGCTTTGGCCTAATCTGAGTGCATACAGAGCTTAAATTTAGAGATCAAACTAAGGAAGGACCACATTGGGCGTCTTTCTATTCTGCTGGTCAGAGGAGTAAAGTTTGGCCCTCAATTTCCCATTATTTTTGGTTAGTGTGGTAAGAATACTCACATTAAATACAGTTTGAATTGGTGGTGGTTTGAGATGCATGTTTTGAAATGCATATAAGCAGCCAAAATGCAGCTAAGCTTTCAGGATCTCCACAGTATTTTTAACTTATTCTTGCCAGTAATTCAGCTATGGGGGTACAATGAAGACACGGTTTTAAAATGGTGTTAATAGCGAAGAGAAAATATTCTGACTGTGTATATACATGATATAATATAATATGTATTGGGGCTCACTGCTGGTGTGTCTGACTGCATTTAGATACAGGAGAAATGGAAGAATTAGAAAAATGCCTCATAATTTTAAGAGAGATTTCAGCCCTGCTTTTGACTGCAAAGGACAGTTTGTGCAGAACCAGGTTTATGCAATCTGTGTACTCTTAATTACTCAAAATTCTTCGTCAAATGCTTAGTGAAAATAAATTTGGGTCAATTGTGACCCTCAGAAATATGAAGAGTGACATTTGGATATGAATCACTTGTTACTGCTTCTATTTCTTGATTGGATGAGAAGAATTTTACCACTCGAATTCTCAGAACCAGTTCCAACAGATTTAATATTAAAAATTGAAAATAGGACCCATCATTTTGCTAAAAAGTCTGAGGTATCATTTTTGACTAGTGCCAATGGCACAGAAGTATAGATGGCTTCCTGAAGTTGGACCTGTGACCATTAAAATCTAACCAGGCTCCCTGACTTGTGTTGATATTAACCTGATGGAATGACTTTGAGCTAATCTGTTAAGGAATTGGTTTGTGTGACACCCACAGAGCCTTTTCATCTGTCTTTGCAGTCTGGTGCTTCCTGAAGTCAGAATTTTATTGCCGTGGCCAAACCAGAGGCAAGGCTTGCAGGACTGCTGCAGTATCAGGACTTTGAAACAATTACCCACAGAAACTTCCAGTTGTGTTGCACAAATACCACGTGAGTAGCAATTGTGAATTTCTGTTTCAGCAGAAACATAAATGAGTCTCAACTTCACTGATGATTCAGTGCCCAGATCCAATATGGTCTAAGAAATTTTTCTAAAGCATGAACAAACTTTTAAAAACCTGTCTTTGCCATGGCGTGCACATTATCAGGGGCTAGCAGAATATAGATCTTTGACAAGAATGTCTCAGAAAAATCTGAATTATGTAGTTTGAATTCCAAGGCATTTGCAAACATGCTGTGGAAACCTCTTTTCAAGTGGTCTGGTAAAATTCTTTTCATGAAAGTTGGGTGATATTAGGTGACCCTAAAAAGAAGAGGAGCCAGTAGCTTCACCTGCAGCTAGTCAGAAGCAAGTTGTAATTATGGAGTCTCTCATGATAATTTGTCCTTGATAGAAAGCTCTGGTGGAATTATTACCCTGTAATCTGCAGTAAACATGAGCAGCAGCAGAGGAATCTCTGAAACCACCGTCTCCCTCCACTCATGCATGAAAAGCCAAGCTAGCTGGGAAAAGCAAGAGCAAACATCTGCAAAACAGATTTTCTGCTGCATCCTCCTAAGCTGTGTTTTGTACCAGCATTAGGCCGACCACATAAACTTGATGTTATGTAACCTCATAAAAATGCAAGAAATAACACATATCACCCATGTAGAAGTGGTGGCAAGCACCACTTAAACCTCTCTTAAATGAATGTTTAAATCTTTGTGCTGGCTGTTAAGAATCTGCTCTGTGTCCCATCATTGATTTACTGACAATGAAGCAAGCTGACTGCAAGGTGACACTTTTAAAGGTTTATTAGATCATCCTTCAGGGACCTATTTCAGCCTGGTCTTAAATAAATCAATCTTCATCAGGCCAGTGAAACAAATAGGTTTTTCCTCATTGGCCAGCTCCCAATTTTATATTGCATTTATCCCTTGAATTTTCTGCAATATGTCTGAGATCTCAAGGAGGATTTTTATGACAGGGTGCCAAGCACAGCTGTGAAGGAACTGTGAAGCAATGGCCTGGTTTCAGAGTGGCCACTGGAGGGAAAGGGCAGGGATCTTCTATTTCCATGCCAAACCCAGGCCAGGGAGCAGGCAAGTGAGGATTAGGGATGGACGAAGCTGAACTTGTTGGAAATCATCTTAACTGCAATGGAACTTTTCAGGTTTGGTTTCTCTTCCTGAGGTTTGCAGTGCTCAGTTATGGGGGTTGTGTCAGCTGAGTGCACTGCAGCCCAAGGATCTGATGCAGGTGCAGGAGGCAACACATTTCCAGCAGCAAGGACTGCAAAGGGTCACTGGGTTTGGTTTGTGGAACAGATGGCGCTGACAATATCGAAGGGATGGCTGGGCTAGATATCTTTGATGAAATCATTTAGGTGATAGGGTGAGTTGGAGAGCTTTGTGGAGAACAGAGTAAAAATAAGAAATCAAAGCACACAGCCACGTCTCCAAGATACATTGATGAGCTCCTGTGCTTGCTGGGGAAATTACCCATGGAGACAAGTTTTTGTGAATAGTTATCTTGTTGAACATTGCCAAAGGCTGGGGGGAAAAAACCAACCCCATTTGAGGAGAGCAATTACAGAGGAACTGCTGGAATTATCATCACTAAACTTGTTGAGTTGTGGACAGTGCTCTGAGGGACACAGGTGATTCTTGGGGTGTCCTGTGCAGGGACAGGAGTTGGACTTGGTGACCCCTCCCAAGCCAGGATTTGATAATTCTCATTCTAGCTGAGAAAATGCAGGATGGAAAGGAGTTGGGAGAGACGGACATGAAGCACCTGTGGATCAGTGCAGATCTTTGGAGTGTCTGAAATTGTGTCTGAATCTGCTGGGTCAGAGGTGGTGACAAAGAGCCCCAAAAGGCACAGGGCAGCACATCCAGAGGGGTGATTGGGTGAATCTGGTCATCTTGGCCACAGGAGGAGACTCTTCCTTCCCACAAATGAGTTATTTTAAACCCTCCCTCCTCTTCATGGTAACTTGTCTCAGTTCTGCAGACATCCCTCCGTGTCCAGGATTTTCAGGGACCTCTGAAAGGCATTTAAATTCCTAAATCCTCATTTAAATACCTGACTCTGCAGACATTGCCCTTGAATTGCAAATGGAGGGTGATTGTTTGCATAGCTGCTGGATAGGAAACAGACATCAGGAGCATTATTTTGTTCAGGATATTGCTTGAAGCTCACTTAAATATAGAATTTTACGAAAAAAAAAAAAAAAGGGGATGGGGGAGGGACTCCCAAACTCCAGATAGTTTGGAGATAGCTAGATGAAAACACAGCTTCTGTGGGGAATTTTTCCTGGATGTCATTGATGTGTTCTATGTGGTAAAGAGAATTCCCTTGCTTGCCCCAAATGGAGAAGTGGACAGATGTTTAAGGGCTCTGCCCAAAGGACAGAAAGGGGGAATTGTTTAAGCAGACAGATGTTAGAGGGGTAGCAGAGCACAGAGAACAAGTAAAGAGTGAGGACACAGATAGCAACAGGGAGAAAAAAAAAATAAACAAAAAATAGATAAGGAAAATATTTATAGACAAAACCATGGCAACAAATAAAATAGGCTAGCACCAGAGGAGTAGTAATATGTCTGGGAAAATAATGCACAATGTCCAATCAAAGGAAGAAGAATGACTGAAAGAACTAAAGGTGCATGAGGAGGAAATTTAGAATTCCTTGGCTTGAAACATAGGAAAAACCCCTCCGATTTATCACTTTTCTGCAGCAGTAATATGCCTGTCAAACTCTGTGTGATGATAATGAAAATTCCAAGTGATAAACCTGATTGATAGTTTTGTTTGCCTGTACTGCCAGCCAGTTAAGGTCTTCCAGCTTTTTGGCACAGCACAGCTGACTTCTCTCGTTTTCTGCTTAGTGAAATAAAAGCATCTCTGGCCTGAAAACGTTACAAAAAATGTTAAAATAAATATTAAAAAATGGGTGTTAAAAGGAGCAAAAAGAAAAAAAAAATAGAAATTACTTGTGACTTAACAATATTTCAGCTGCACAGTACTGATAAATTAGGATAATTGCAATAATGCAATTACTAATTATCAATTAATCCAATATAAAGCATTTAATGTCATGAGTGGCAGGAAGCCATTGCATGATTTCAAATATTTGGTATCAAGAGGGGAGATATTTTGTCCCTTGTTACTCTTCTCTGCTGCCAGGTATCTACAATCTTACAATTGGAGATTAAGCAGTTAGGCAGCAGTTCAGGGGATTTATGGATATGGATTATCCTATCATCACCATTGACAAGATTTTGTGACAGCTGGATAATTCCTGATACATCTGAACTGTGTTTTACATACCAAGTGTGAAATGAACCTTTTGTGGAGGAATTCTCTTGCAATGTTTGCTTCTCTTTTTTATTATTAAATTCATATTCATTTACATTTTCCAGTTAGAGCCAGGTGAGAGGCACAATTGCCAAAATACATAAAAGTATGGGTTCTTCTGGTATTTTTGGCCTCATATGTCCTATTTTGGCACTTCAGCTTGGCTGTAATGGATTTACATTTCTGTCCTTTAACATTTCTGTGGTTTTTCTCCCAATTTGCAATTCTTCTACGTTTTGGACCACTTGTTCCTCTCTGAGGATTTATCCCTTTCTGATTGGCTTTCTTGCCACAGCATCTCACATTACATACAACATGAACATGTAATAAATACCAATTCACTACAAAAATAAAAACGGGGGGGAAAAGAATCATTCTTGCCATAGTTTGCTGCCTCCTATGCCCCGTGTCCCCTGGGTGACTCTCACCTCCTCCCCAGCAGCTCAGATGTGATGAAGCACTCTCACAGAAGGATGCCTTTTAAACCCCAGCTGTTTATTTTGGCACATCCCAGGAGCAGGAATCTGGTGCTTAGGAGAGGAAGGAGTAACCACATCACAGGGCTGAGCAGGAGGGCTGCCAGCTGTGCTGCAGGGCAGCCCTGCAAGGCAAGCCCTGGCCTTGCCTCGACTTGTGCTTGCAAACTCTCTTGGAGGTAAGGCTGAGGAGCAGCATTCATAACACAACCAAGAATAGATAGAGTATCTTTTAAATGTTATCTTGATAATTTTAGGAAAGATTGGATAACAGTACTTTGAGAAATTTCAGTATTTAAGTGATCTCAACTGCTAATCAAAAGACTTTTTAGCCTGGTCTATGCTGGAGCCTCTTAGCTCAGCATTCTACATTCTCTATTTTTCATATGAAAAGGGATATTTATTCTTTAATATGAGTTTGCTAGTGTGCTTTAGAATTTCAAGGTAGAAGCAAAGGGAAAAGAAGGCTGTGGAAATGTTGGTAATTTTGTTGGTTCAAATTCTCTACATCTTCAATTTTTAGCGTGTTAAAATGTCTATATATCATACACATATATACACACAAAGAATTACTGATTGAATCAACTGGATTTAAAAAAGGCATTTGTTTTAAAAGACTAAATCTGAGAGCAGTCTAGATCATGAAAATTATACAAAATTGTGAGGGACTCAATCCCCTTACAGCATATGATATGTGTCAGATAATCTAGTTTGGATGGAACCAAGGACATCATTAAAATATCGACAGAGACATCACTGGAAATATCTACAAAAATTGCAGTTGATCTCAGATTACGGTCTGAGGGGGTTTTTAAAGTTATTTCCTTGAGCTACTGCAGCAGTAGTGCCATCCATAATGAAAATTCTCCAAGGTACACAGAAGTTATAGGGAGTCAGTGCATTTGCTCCATTTTCCATATTTCTGTTTACATCTCACTGTAGGTTATACTTGCCAAGGTGTAAACATGGAAGCATGTTACTCCCTTTGCGCTCAATGACTGGGATATAGTCTGGAATTTTTCTCTTGATAGTCTCTGATCTATAGAATTACAGTCTCTGATTTATTCTCTTAAAGATCTGATCTTTTCCTGAATATCAGTGTCACTCGTTTGACTCTTGGGGCACCATTTCCGATTGCATCTTTGCAAAGATAATTTCCAAACTGTGTGTGTCCCAGCCCAGCTGGCTACCTTAGGTGAGGTGTAGGATGTTTGATGCCCTCAGCCCAGATACACAGGGTTTGAAAAGCAGCTCTGAGCTCCAGCACAAAAATGCTCTTGTGGCATTTGTATACAGCAAACCAAAGCTGCTCAGGGGCACCTTCTGGCAAGTGGGAGATTTCGTCTGGGAGCTGTGCTAAACACTCGTTTTGCTGGATTCTATTCATTTCAAATAGTGAAGCTGCTTCAGAGTTTATTTAGCAATCTCTGTTTGGCTTGTACAACATGTGTTCATGCTGATGTGGAGGCAGCAGGATTGCATTTCCCTTTAATAGCCAAGTGTTTTTCTAAGTCTTGTTTCAACACTCGCAGAGTCCTCACACTGCTCAGTGTCGCTCTGCTTCTCAGAGAGCAAAACTGGTTCTTCCAGACTCCCCAGTCTCACATCCAGGGTTATGTCATATCAGGAACAGTCTTTGGAGGATTTTGAACCCAGAGGGAGCCTGAATTTTCATTCTTGCCAGCATTCTTACTCAGCCACAGCTGTGTCACGCACTGCCACAAAGGCAACAGAAACAAATGTCCTGGGATGGACAGGACCTGACATTCTAAACACTTGGCAGAGATTTAATTAACCAGAATTGCCAACAACCTTTTCTAGAATTGCTTTTCTTAAATCTGTGAAGCTATCTAAAGAAATAGAGGCTTTTAAGCAGTGGGGAAGTTTTATTTCTGAGGTTAGTTTTTAAATTCATCTCATTGTCAATGGGACAAGAAGAAACAGCCTCAAGCTGTGCCAGGGGAGGTTCAGGTTGATAGTGATATAGATGTATGACAATAGGTGATATTTTGTGTCAAGATGTTTTTGCTTAACCCTTAAATGTGTAAGTCTTTAGATTTTGTGGGAAGCAGAGATCACATACCTACCTATTTTGTTGCTTGGATTGTTTTGAGACTTTTTAAGAACCTTCTGATTTGGAAAGACTGGGTGGTAGGTCAGAAACCGTGTACATTCCATGTAGATCTACATTCTGAGTGCAATAGGATTGCTAACACCAAAGACTGATAAAGTTATAAAATAATCTTTCAAATTAATGAAAAAATACAGGATTTTTGATATTTACAGCTAGATCCAACAGGCTTTAAGCCTTTGTCAGGTGTGCTGACCAGTCTTCCTGGCTTGTATTCAGCTGCTACCTATCAGCTTGTTCCCAAACTTTAGAACTTTAGAGAATTTTGGATCTCTTTTCCATATTTCACAGCACCAAGTACATCGGAGCCCACGCACTTATTTGCGGTGCATGGGCACTTAGACAATTCAAGTGGTACTAGTAAGAAGAAATTAGGCATTTTCAGTGTTGATGAAAAGACATAAGGACCCCACGTGTGTCCCAGGCCCCAGCACAATGTTTAATCCACAGCGATTCTAAACCCAGGAAGTGATAAATTCCTAATGAGAAATGTTTGTGCACGAGCAGGGCTCAAATGTGACCCAGCGCTTCAGCGGGAGCGCAGTGTGCAGGCACTTGTACACAAATGTTCCCAATTGCTGACACAGACAACACCTCCTGCTGCAGCCTGGTGTTCTAGAGCTGGCTTCCCCCTGTCACTGACACATTGGGAGCAGCAGATTTCATCCCTGTTCTCACCTTGTCGGCTTTTGAGCCTCGCAGTTGCTCCTGACGATGCTCCTTGGCCAAGAGCTTTGTCCTGCAGCAAACAAAGTCATCAGACTTCAGGAAGGCTGGGTTGTTGCACGCTTCCAAACAGGTCTTGGAGGAAGCTCCTAAAGCCAAGAGAAGTCTGTAACAAGCTCCAAATTCCCTTCAGGGCCTCTGGTTCTCAGATATAATCTTGACAGAGTCAGGACTTTTAGCCATGCTTCAGACAGGAAGAGGCTGTGGCATCAAATGGATTTCAAGGACTTTGTACTGATCTCTAGTACAGCTAAATAGATTTTCTCCCACCTTTTATGAGCTTCCTCTCGTATCACTGAAAATTTCATGTCACAGAAGTGATAGCTGACACTTGGAGGAATAATTCAAATGAAATACCACACTCTCAATGAGGTGTTTTGTTCTGAGCCTCTCTCTGATTGAAATTTGCTTTTAAACAGCTAAAATGGAGGAAGCCTGTTGCTAAATTGTTCTGCTCAGTAATTTTTGATTGTTGATTAAATAAAATAGTTTTCCTACATATAACTCAAACTCTATTTTGCTTTCTTGCACATTCCCAAGAGGCATATGCTGGCATTTGTTCATTATACAGAGGGAAGTTACATTCAAGTCAGGCCACATGTTTTTTTCCGGAAAAAAAAATTTGCATCAGTACTTCTTCTTTCTTTTAAGAGTAGTTCTTCAGCATTTGTGTGTTATGTAAGCTTCATATGTCCTAAACCTGCTCCCTGGAGGTTTTCCAGGAGATGGCATCTTAGAATACTTCCCAGGATTGCTGAGTTAAAAGGAAAGTCTGGTTTTTCTTCCTAACCCCAGCTGTAAGGATAGAAACCTTAAACAGCACATCCTCAGAGGATGAGAGAGTCATGGCACCATCATCTTGGATAAGGAGCCCAATTCAAGTGTTATGTCATGCTCCATATCCCTAATGAATTCCTGCTCTCTTCAGTACTCCTGTTTGGAACCCACAGTGGGGAGAGGGAGGGAAGAGTTTCCCCTTTCTGCAGCAAACTCAGGATAAAATCATTTCATGATGGGTAATTTTTCTTGACGTGCTTTGAAATTTTTCTGAGCCTGAAAGTAAAAAGATATAAGAGACAGAGATAGGGCAGATTTGTGTTCTTACATCTGAGATAGTAATAGGTTTACTCTGAATGAAGTGTCTATAACCAGGATGTCTTCAACAATCCAATAGTATTAAAACTGACAAGATATTTTTATTTCTATTCTTTCCCTATTTTATATTCTCTTTCAGGGTATTGCTATTTATACAGATACACATCTTCACCTTTTTTTATTTTTTTTTTTTATTCATACATTCAATTGTTTCTAGACCATCTAATCCCATTTGTGGGATGTTCTAAGTGGTTGTGGTCTTGGACAGTAATTCCAGGATCACTACAGAGGTCTGACAAGGAACCTGAAAATCCCATTAAGGTGGCCATAATTGTTGAGGCTTCTTCCCAACCTTGGGGAAAAAATTCTCTGCTACCATTTTTGATGTGCCTGTAAAATTTGGCTGTTACACATAGAATAGTGACAGGAAGCTGTGAAAGAAATTGTCATTTGAATGGTTGTTTTCTTGATAATCAACTAGAATCAAGTAGCCTTTATATTCTTTGAAAGCTTAAGTCAGGTTTGCTTTGAGTTAAATATATGATCTCACAAGGATGTGAGATGCTTTCTAGGGCTTGCCTGAAGCCTTTGGGGATTGAGTTTTTCCCAATTTATTTAATTAGAAAGCACTTTGTTGTCAGCTGTTAAATTTGTCAGAACAGAAATGGCTCAGTGGCAAACATTAAGTAGATTTATCACTGACTCATCAGATCTCCTCTGGTGTTTTTTTTTAATCTCCATTGATGGCTTTTTTCTTTCTAAATCAGAAGACAAAAAATATTCCAATATGTCCCAGCAGGTGGGACAGTTTTTTATTTTGGTATTAATTTTAACTGGAGGTTTCATTGGAAGTAAAATAATACAGAGGTCAATAGGCAAAGTCACTCATCATATAACTAAAATCCAAGGAAGTGGGAGTTTAAACTCACTGCTTCCTTCTGCAAAGGTAGGATGAATCAAGAAGTGTTTTTAATGGATGAAAAAATTGGCATGCATGAATTGCTTTTTATTATGAACATATGTGGCAAGTGCTGGAGCAGAGGGGAGTGCAACGCTTATAAAAGGGTCTTATTTCCAAATAAACACTTCCTGGTTAGGAGAAATAATCTGCAGGTGAACCATCAGAAAGCAGAGAGCCAGGAGTGGCTTCAGCTGGATAGTTTTCCAATTTTTCTAGGAGAGAGTTGTGAAATCACAGAATAGCCTGGGTTGGGAAGGACCTTAAAGCTCATCCAGTGCCACCCTTTGCCATGGGCAGGGACACCTCCCACTGTCCCAGGGTGCTCCAGCCCCATCCAGCCTGGCCTTGGGCACTGCCAGGGATCCAGGGGCAGCCACAGCTGCTCTGGGCGCCCTGTGCCAGGGCCTGCCCACCCTCCCAGAGAACAATTCCTGCCCAGTACCTGAGGGACAATGTGGGGCTGCTGCAGAACCACATGGGTGTCCTGGTGATGGCAAACACAGAGAAGATGGGATCACAGAATTCCTCCTTGGCCTCACTCTTCGCTCCTGAGGACGGCTCTTGGGAGCCCCAGAGCACACAGGCAAGAGCAGGCCAGAGAGAGGAATCCTTCCAGGGAAAGGAACCCCTCAGAGATAGGAACCCTTCAAGAGAAAGGAACCTCTCAGAGAGAGGAACCCTTCAAGAGAAAGGAACCTCTCAGAGAGAGGAGCCCTTCCAGAGAAAGGAACCCCTCAGAGAGAGGAATCCTTCCAGAGAAAGGAACCTCTCAGAGAGAGGAATCCTTCCAGAGAAAGGAAGCTCTCAGAGAGAGGAACCCTTCCAGAAGAAGGAACCCCTCAGAGAAAGGAACCCCTCAGAGAGAGGAATCCTTCCAGAAAAAGGAACCCCTCATAGAGAGGAACCCTTCCAGAAAAAGGAACCTCTCAGAGAGAGGAATCCTTCCAGAAGAAGGAACCCCTCAGAGAGAGAAATCCTTTCCGAAAAAGGAACCCCTCAGAGAAAGGAACCTCTCAGAGAGAGGAATCCTTCCAGATTAAAAAAAACTCTTCTCCCTGGGTTAGAGATCAGCTTGGCACCCCCAAATCCCCAAATCCTGCTGGGGTGCAGCCGCAGGTGCTGAGGGAGCTGTCAGACCTTGTTGCTGTGCCACTCTCCATTGTCTTTGACAAATCCTGGAGAGAGCAAGAGGTGCCTGATGGTTGGAGGAAGGCCAGTATCACTCCCATCTTCCAAAGGGGCAGGAAGGAGAACCTCAAGTTGTTCAGCAATGCAGAATGAGGTAAAAGAAGCCTGGATGATCAGTCCTTTGGATTGAATCATGTGTTTTGGACACATAGAATCTGCTTTTCTTCACTCACTACCCATGGGCAGGTTAGGATTTCCTCAGATCAGTTTGACATTGTTTTGTTCAGGTTGTTGAAGTGTTTTGGATTGCACCCGAGTCCCTTTTTCAGCAATTAGTAGAAAGAGTGTTCATTTTCTTTATATTCATTGGAGAATTTCACCATCATTTTTGATTTCACCATCATTTTCTGTAATTTTTGACAGAAATGCTTTTTTCAGTGAATATAGAAGGTGCTTTTATTAGTAAATATATCACCCAGATGGAACTGTTTTTCCATGCTCTTTCATGACAATAAGATCATTGCAATAATTAAATGCACCATGCAATTGGAAACATTTAATTCCAAATAAAATATGTAGAATATATTTTAAACTTTTGAATTAGGCAGTAGGACTAGGATTTTTTGATTGGAAATAAGTTCAAAGGCTTAGTTAATGTGAAGTGCTAAATTTCATTGGAAAAGGGGTCATTTACCCTGATCTGTTGGAAAGAAATACATACAAAAGATCCATTTATTAGCTGAAAGATCTAGAGAAGAAAAATAAGAATCTATCCCACTGAGATTTTTTTGATACTTCTTAAAAGCTCAAAGCTAGGAAAACATTCACACTGTGTATTTAAATCTAATTTATTTTCACGACCACACTCAATTATCTAGTGCTTGTTAAGGCTTAAATGACTATTTGCTAGAAGGATCACCCATCCAATTTTTGGTTTACCTTAGCTGAGACAAAAAATGGGACAAAGAAATCTTTTCTTCTTCTTTTCCTGTGCTAAGTTTGCCTACTGTCATATGAAAAAAGGGTTTTGGGCAAAGGCTCAAGCAAGCTGGTGAACAGACTTTGTATTTTTAGACTGTGAGTGTTAATGCAACTGCAAAACAATGCACTATACAAGCCACTAAATAGGACACAGACATTGGAATACACAAATTACCCAAAAAGGGGACCAAGGAGATCAAAAATGAATTTTACAGATGACTCTGGAGAGGAAATTAAGTATTTTAGTAAGACGAAAATAGACTAGAATAAGCATTTGGAAACAGTGAAGCTACTACAGTGTTTGCTTGCAAATTCCCTTCAGGGCTGCCTTGGAATGAAGCAGGACTTGTCTTTTTTTCTGTTCTGAACCTCTGCATGTACCTGTTCCTCATGTCAGGAGAGACCAGACTCGGGGGTTTCCCACGTGATAAGAACAACACAGAAATTTCTGGGAGGTTTCTCTCACGAGACTTTTAAGAGTTGTAGAAAGATTTCAGCTCCCTCCCAGGTGCAAGATGAAGAATTGCTTCAGAATACCTGGATTATGATTTTCTTTTAGGGTGCCTCTTGAGCCCAAGTGCCTCTTGGGGGCCTAACATAATGAATTAAAGAACAGTTGTGAACATCCTTGCCAGTGATATTATCCAGCTATGAGTTAGTAGGTCAGTCAGACAGGGATTAGAAACTAGTTGGATTGTTTGTGGAATTAAATACACACATTCTTTATGTTTAAAGGCAGAAATAGGAATTCTGCAACTGCTTTGAAGCAATGTAACAAAGCTTAGAAATTCCATCCACTTTGAACCTCCTGTGGCTTTTCAGTTATTGTAGTGTAAGCAGGGATTCCATTTGTCTATTTTAATGATGTTACAGTGGGGTAGTTATAAAAATTCTGGGTCCATTTTTCACCTTTAGCATTATTATTTGTTTTACAGTATTATAGGAAGGTTTGAGTTGGAAGGCAGTTTAGATATCAAATCACTACTGAATACCCATCATCACAGGTGAAATTCACTTGTGTTTTCTTGTATATGGATACATCAAAAACCACAAAAAGTTAAATATTTGAAATTTAAAAAAAAGCCTAAAAACAAATGCTGCCTTAAACATTTAGGCAGTGAAGAAGTTACAGTCTGGTAGAGTACAGGAAAGTAGCACAGGAAAGGGATGGCATGGGGATGTTTCAAATGGCATTTCATTTATCCAGCTTCTCTAAACTATGAGCTTGAAGGTGGATCCAAGTTTAATTTTAGAAATCAAATGCTATAACTAGAAGCACTCGAGGGCTGGAGAGGGGGAGGACAGGAGAGGGAATTGCTTCTGGAGTGCACTGCAAATAGCTCTTTGAATAAACAGTATGGTAACAATTAGCCAGTGGTCCTTTTTTATTTTGCTGGATTTTGAAAACCATAAAAATAGATTATGAATAAGCCTGGTGTAAGCCAAAACTTACATTGCAACAGCTGCATTATCCTACTCACACACACTAATTTTATCAGATCTATTCACAACTTGCTGCTAAGATCTCATAGGTGGTAAGGACACAGCTCGGATTCCTCCTTCAGGGATGAATTCTCCTGCGATATTTTCAGCTCCCACCCTCTATTTCCCACATTTACATCTTAATAGAAGGGAAGTTGCATGGAAGCAATTCATTTAACAAAGCAATAAATTAAGGCCTGGTGCACATCCTTTATTGTTTCAAGATACATGGAGCTTTCAGAGACCTTTGGAAACCAAGCCTTTTTCATGGGATTTTCTTAGGAATTTGGGGTTTGTAAGCCATACAAACCACTTAGCAAGAGCATTTCCATTCTTTTATGGGAAGTGTCTTCTAAAGGTTGATCCTTGGACATTTTACAGCTCTGTATTTTTAGCGATGCTGACAGGTACCTTGTTGATGTCTGGGTTATTGATTAGCAGCTCGTCTTCCTGCATGTTAATTAGTGTTCAACTTCAGTATAATAGCCAAATAATTGTTGGGTTTGGGAGGATTTGTTCCTTTCTTGTGGTTTTTTTGTACCCACAGTTTATACATCTTTAATGTCGAATTAGTGCTTTTGGAAATTACTTGAAATGGTAAAGAGCAGAACAGAATTAATATGTGGAATGCTAAAGAAAAGAACTCCAGGGTATTTCATTTGAAGTACACTGGAGTAAAATGAGTTTCATTAACTGATTGGAAAATCAAACTGTTAACATTGAAGGCTTCAAATACAGGGTTTGTTTGTAAGATGGCATAATTTGGAACTTATTTTAGGCAACACAGTCAAGTTCTTTCGTTTTCCAGTATTTAATGACTGAATTTGGATTGTTCTCTGGTGGTTTTGGGAAACTGTTTGTCCCCACCTTGGCCACCTCAACAACGTGCTATGTACAGCCTCAGACCTGGCATGTTCTGCTTCTACATGACTGCATTTTACTCCTTCTTAAAAACTTAAAAACTAAGTGCTTTAAAAACTCTTTGAACCAATGTGGCCTTGGACACTTCCAGGGATCCAGGGGCAGCCACAGCTTCTCTGGGCACCCTGTGCCAGGGCCTGCCCACCCCCACAAGGAGCAATTTCTTCCCAAAACATATTGATTTCTTTATATACACACACCCACAAGCAGCACACCACAGCCATCATGAACATATCATGGGTGTTCCACCGTGGAAGAACTTCTGAGTGAAATCCTTGATTTGGGGATGTGTATCTGATGAATCTTGTGGTTTGGGGTTTTCTGGGGTCTTGGTTGAATGGTTTTTCTCTTTCCTAAGTCACAGTGTGAGCAAAGTATTTCATGCGTTCGACAAAGCTTTTCATGCATTGTCTCCGTTAAATGCACAGGACTTTTCTGGAGGGATAAGGTTGGTACCTGCAATTCCAGCCCAAGCTCTTTGCCAAGCTTCCAGTGTTCTAGATGAATTGCAAATGGGAGAGGGAACTCTTGTAACAGATCTGTAACTTGTGCTTTGATTGACTCCAGACAGCCTCCTAGAAACTTTTCTTGGTTGCTTTTATTCAGCTGTCTCATGAGCACTTGGGCCAAGCATTTTAAGATATTTAGGAGTGAGAGGGCCACTTTATTTTGGATCTTCCCCTTTTATAGGGACCCTTCTCGCCTTACAACTTTGTCAAATTAACAAGGCTGGATATAGCTGAAGCTCGTAAGAGGACAAGTGTTCAGAAACTAAGGACAGAGCAGAAGAATTTTCAAGCTTCTAGGGAAATACAGGACTGATAAAAAATTATATCCATCTATTTTTCCAGGGTTTGAGAAGTGGGGATGTGTTTGCTGTGTAGACAAAGGTGTGAAAGGACATGAAGAACACCCTGAGCATAGCAGGTATCAAAACCAAAGTGTTGGGCTCTGTGTGCATTTTCAGGGCAGCTCCTTGGGGAGCCAGAACCATCTGTGGATAACATTTCACAGACTCTCTGTCCAAGCTGAGTCCTTGGTGTAGTTGTTTATGGTAAATATTATCAGCATTGGTCAATTTTGACATAATGGTTGCTTTATCAGCAAGGAAGTACAATGACGTGGTAGAATTGTTTTCTGTGGCTGGAGGGAATTTGCTGACACCATATCTGCAGTGAGGACAGGGCTACTGAGGGAACTGGTTATGCCTTTGTTGCCTTCTGAATATGCTGATGGTTTTAATTTTCATCACACAGCTCTTCACTTTCTCCCCTCTGGATTCTCTTTGTGAGGATCCAGGGAGCGAGGTTCTGGCTCGGGTTTGATTTCTCCAGGCAGACCTTGCACACTGAGTGTTGTCTCTCCAGACCTTTGTTGTTCACAGGCTCTGATTTTCAGTACTTTATGTTAAATACCTCCATGAGGAAATTGGGCAATGTCAGTACTTAGCTGGGCCTCAGTCACACAAACCTCAGAGCCCCATGAAGGCTTCTTTGATGGTACTCTCAGCTTTTTCTCTTCTCACTAAAGCAGAGAGAGATGCCAGTGTCAGAGTTCCCTGCTGTCTCTGAGAAATTAATTCTCAGCCTAATTGTCTAAGACTTGTGATAGTTTAATAGTTTAAAGAAATGTAGCACAAAGCCTGCATGATAGTGTTTCCTTAGAAGTGTTAATGAACTTGGATGAGGATTACTCGTTTGCTTTCTCTGTGGAAAGGCACAAAAATTTGTTTGGGTTTTTTTTTCTCTTCCACAAAGCTATTAGGTCTGTACCTAGGAGAGGGCAGCCTTAATATTCATCCACATGGAAAAAGAGAAACAATCTTAACCTCCAGTAATTACAGTGGAACTTAGACACAAAGTTTCTGCATGTGTGCCATTGTCAATGAATAAACATTCACGTTTCCAATTCCTATTGGATATTCAATCCTTACTGAGCATAAGCATCTCCTGAAGTTCTAGAAAGAACAAAATTTTTTGTTCAGCAAGCACCAGAAGGAGCTTTTCAGTTCTTCTCATGGCTGGCACCGTTGCTTGTCTTGTTTTGCATTCCTTCCCAGTTTAAAGAGTTTTTTCTTTGTCATTTCTGGTGTGTTACAGTTTCCAGACTCTATTCAAAATACCATTTGCACATTTAAATCCACTTCAACAACTGCTTGTAGACAGGCTGAAGGAAAGCGCAACAGGAAAAACAATCCATGCTGTCATCAGAAAACCTTTCCAAAACTTTGAGAAACAGCAGAGATCTTGCTGCAAGCAAAGGTGCTCTGCTTGAAATGTAATCAGTTTTCCTCATCAGCTTTTTTCTTCTTTTTTTCCTTATAGACACTTACCTCCACTGCACCTTCAGCCACCTTTAAATCTATATGAAATTAATCCTCTTGTAGTGAGTTTGTACAAAATCAAGTGGGGGAAAAAGCATGGAAGCAGGAAGGTGGGATTTAGGCCAGTGTAGCCTAATGAATTTTTTAGCACTGTAATAATTTTTGTCTACTGAGTTTCCCCAGCCCCACCAATGTGTCAAGACTTTCTTTGTCCTGCAATAGCCACAGTGAAGGGTGGCACACTGTACCAGAGGTGCAGCTGAAAGAGACCTTCAAGATTTTCTGCTCCAACCCTCACCTCAGCACCAGCACAATCACCTCACCCCTAAACCACATCCCCAGTGTCACATCCAGAAGGATTTAAAAGGACTCTCAGCAGACAGACAGAAGTGCTTGTGTCAGGATGCTGAATTGGCCTACAAACGCATGGATTAGCCTAAGTGCTTCTGGTGCCACTGCTGGAAACTTGGAAGTGGGAATTGGAAAGTCACCTCTGGTGATGTAAAAGTTAAAGGAATTCAGTTTTGAGTAAGATCCCAAGAGAACCAGCTCTGTGAGTTCAGCACAGGGTTTTGTAGGCAAATCAAAGGCACACATTTGTGATGGTGACACCACCTCTAAGCTCATGTACCTCACAATCTCAAAAGAAATTCTTAGTTTAGTTTTGTCACAGATGAAATTACAGCTACATGGACGTGATTGGTTCAGGGTAAGCAAAAATCTGAAAAAAATCACATAAGCTTGTCATGGAAATTAGAGATTGGTATGTAGTGAGGATCTTAGAAATTAAACTGAGCAGGATATTAATGAAGTTGATGAGACCTGTCAGTCTGGTGCTTGGAGGAGAAACTCACAGGAGGTAGAGGTTTCTCCTCTGGGGAGGGGAGCATCTAAATCTTGCATGTCTGCATCCCTGGAAGGGGAGGACTGTGAAGAAGTCACTAACTGGAAAAGGGCTGGGTTTGCTTCTCATGTCAAACCTGGCTCTTGGTGGGAGGTCCTACCAAAGGAAGGGACTCCAGTAGGTGACATGAGGCTGGCAGCAGGAGCTATGACAATCCTGATGGTGTCGTGGGGTCCCTCATTTTTAACTCTTGGTAATCCAAGAGTCTCCCTTTAATCAGAACTAATCAGAGCTGTGCACCTCATTGAGCGGTTCTGAACCAAACAGAAATTCTCCTTTCTTACAGTCTCATTTCTTGCATCATTAACCTATTTGATCTTTAGTTTATGAACTTTCATGAACTTTTTCAGTCTCTGAACCAACTTCTCTGAACTCTCTCAATCTCTGAACGGGCCCTGTTTTTATGGAATTGCCTTGCTTATCAACACAATGTGAGTCCCTCTGTGGAAAAAGCGGGAGATTTTTTTTTGTTCTGCACAAGATTTTTACAAGCCTCAAATATTTTTGGGGGTCTTACCTGAGCATTTTGCCCTTTTTTGAAGAGTTAGGCTTCAGTGCAGGAGATCATTGAGGATTCATTCCAATGGGTTTTTCCACTGTTGAGTAAAGTCATTTACATGAGAGGAGCTTTCAGAACTTTTTGTTGTTGTTTGAACTTCTCATGCAAAACACAACATAAAACCTAACAAAGGGAACAGATTGTTTATGACTGCAGCTTTATTTATTATTAGCCTAACATTGGTTTTTATTTATTTTGTGCAACAAAAATAACAGCTTTCTGTGCTAGAGACAATTAATTTTACACTCTGGAAAATCTGGTGCGTTTTTGCAACATCTGAATCCATTTCACAGTAACCGATTCAAATGTCACAAAGTCAAAAGCTGCCACATAAAAGATGAAAATTATAAATATCAAGGGCATGTTTGTCACTTCTCTTATCTAAGTTAGTGTTCCAGAAGACTTCTCAGCCATAAACATTTGCTAGCTTTTTCTTCTTGCTCTTTTCTTGCTAAAAGCAGCACTCTGTATCTTCCTCTATGCTACATTTAAAAGGAAAAACTTGAATTTCCATAGCCCCCCACTGCTGCCCTGAAATAATTTCCACTCGTGGTGTCTACCTGAAGGGAGAACTTTTAGGAAAGGTCTTAAAAATTATTTTGTAACAGCATAGTATATTTTTTATTATGGTTAGTGTCATGGTTTGAATTGAAAGAAATTCTTGTCAGGAGTTCCTTTAATGTTGCATAAATTAAATCTTATACCAAACTGTTCTTGAATTTTATTTTAATCCTCAAACCTAATTCTTCCATATCTCCACATGGTCTTCATTATGACAGTAGGGCTTGAATAATGGCATATGACATGTTGATTCTGATACTATAAAAATTGCCATTCAGTTTTCCAAGAAATGCTGACTGTCACATTTTTGGTCCATTTTTCAAAAATGATAAACAGTTGTCTCAGTCCTGGGTGCAACTTTGTGATCACCAGGTTTTTCTGGACGACAGTGATGGAACATCTCGTGCTCTTACCTTGTGATCTCTCAGCATAGTGCTGGTATGTTTGAAATTTTGCTGGACAAACTCAAGAGAAACCAACAGATCACCCCTTGAGTGGTGGCTGTGTCCCCTTAGTTACACATGGGGCTAAAACTGACCCCAGCTTTTCCCAGCATGGCTGGGGGAAGACTCCTCATGCAGCACAACTTCATCTACCGGGAACAGATTTTGCCAGACGCTGCCTATCCCGCAGTTGCAAACCAGCTGCCTCAAAACGACACGAACTGCAATGACAGAAGGGAACAATTCCCCTTAAAACGGGAATCTGCAGCCAGGAGAAGCGGCTGTGCGACTGCCTGGCTCACCTACCTGTGTCTGGAACATGCCTGCTCCAAAACTACGTGGGTTAAAGTACAGAAACTGCCTTTACTCCAATGTGCAACTCGATCTGAGCACCTTTCCAGGAGTGAATGACCACATCTGCTCATCTCTGCACCTCCTGCAGCAGCTCTGTCCCGGGGAGCCTCTCTCCGCAGGGCTGGGCGTTCCAGGCATGACATCACTGGAAATGGTGCCAGATTCAATTACACACGGGCAGATGGATAGCACAGCATTCAGCAGATTCTTGACATGAGCACAGTCTCTGTGTTCTCTGCATCCATGCATTTAAAGCTACATTTTCAACTGAATTTGCAAGCAGTTGTTCTCACATGCAAGGAATCTTCCACTTAGGGCTCCATATTTACCAGAGGGAAAGACAGGAAGCCAACAGCTCCCTGGAGGACTATTTCCTATCAGGATTTTATCCATCCTTAACTGTGTGTATCAACACAGCCCCTAAAATAGCTTTTTTCAGGAGAATATATCCTCTTCATCCTGTGACAGGGAGGTCTTGTTGCTCACCTGTAAGCCAGAGCATTGAGAAAGTAATTAAAAAGTGTTTCACAGCAATCTGAGTTATCACTCAAATTTTTGTTAATGTTTCAACTTTGAGTAGCATCTTGGATTTCCAATTACACCTTGGACTTCCCTCTTAGGCTGTGCTAGTGAAGCGGAAATGAAGAATTCTTGTGGCTGAGAAAATTACTTCCAAAATTCCAGACAGCTTCACCATGACACTCTGCTTCTGTTCATTTGTAAAATGTTAAAGCACCTGGTCAGCCTCTCCTAAAAGTACCAGCCAGCAGAGAGGCACAGCTGAACCTCCACCCACTGCTCCTCACCCTGCAAGATCAGGGCTAAATTGGAGTAGATGAACATTTCTAGGGAGAAAAAAAGAATAGGATTCTCTTTGGGGTTTTGGCAAGGCAAGGAGCGGCAGGAAAACACTTTGTGTTGCCCTCACCTTTGTACCTGAATTAGACCTGAAGCCATCGTGCCCCAAGCTTTTTAGGAGAGTGGTTAAACAACCAGAGAGAAGCACTTGGGCATCCAGCCAACATCAGATCCCAGCAGGAAAACAGCTGGAGCTACCACATTATCCTTAACCAGTGATGAGAAACTTGGGGCTTGCTTTAAGGCAAAAAGAGATCAGTTTTGCACTTTGTTAACTTTCTTAGCAGCAAAGTGAAGCAAAATATGTGAGGAAGATGGTGAATTAATGCTGTGTCCAGCAAGTTCTACCACTTAATAGCTCCACTGGAATGGCAGGTCAAAGGAAAATATAGATGCCTCTACTGGGTCTATGGCCTTTACTGTCCCAATAAACGCAAACATTTAGGGAACAGCATTTACTGGGCATTTGGACAAATCCAAGTCAGCTTTTCAGAAGGGATAAAATGTTATGCACTGACCATAAATGACAACTCTGCACAGTGAATCTGAGCCTTCAGAGATAAGTTACAGTAAGAACCGAAAAACAAACAAACAAAAACTCCAATCAAGCAAACAAGCAACCGAAACCACCAGCAAGAAAAAACCCCAACCAAACAAAAATAAAAATCCCCACCTATCTCATGATTTAATTTTCACTGCCATGGAAGGAAAGTTTTGCCCCATAAACAACTTCACTGGATTTCTCTAAGTGCAGTTGCCACTGTGGGATTGCAATTAGGCAAAGGAACCCAAAATACTAAAAAAACTTTGGCCACAATTTTTAAGCCTGAGTTAAAAGCAACAGATTATAGCTTTCCTCTTCTTTCCAGGCCAGAGTTAATTTAGCAATAACAAACAAGGGTGAATCTAGTGCAAGCTAAGGAACTGAAATGCTGTTCCCTTACCTCATGTTGACTTTACTTTCCTATCCCCATCCAGATTCAGATTTCTAAATAAGTTTTTAAAGTAAACGGGAACAGCTCAGTGGTTTGGCAATAGACAGAAGGATGGTGAGGAAAGACTGCTTTAGTCCAGTTGTAGAGATATTACCACTTTACTCTATGGTTCTTCCCTTTCTTTAGGAAGGAGAACCTTTGAGAATTCCCACAGACACTGCTGAAGAAAAGCAAAGGTTTCCAAACTTCAGTCCAGGTGGAGTTGGCATATCTTTAAGGAGAATCCCTACTCTGAAAGCCACAGAAAAGTAAAGAATCACAGTTTTCAGAGCAAGGGTAAGAATACAGTGTGGTCTGCAAGAAATGCTAAAAGCTGGCAGGGGTCTGGTGAGCCAACAAAAAGATTTAAATCTCCAAAATACCCAACAGGAAAGTTTTGATGACACTTCCCAGGGTAGTGTCCAAGGTAAATCTTCATTCAGAATGGCAAATTTCGATCTGGTTCTATTTCCTTCTCTGGTTGAAGTTTACCTTCAGTTTAAATGTGTAGCAGCAAATCTGGAATAGCCCAAGGTTTTTGTCTTTCTCTTAGCTGAAGCTTATTGAAGAATACAAATCTATCCAACAAGATTTGGAGTACTTTTTTTAGCATAGATGTGAAGGAATAGGATGCTTCCAAATCTTTCCCAGTTGTTTCTCCCATCACACTTTTGTGACTGGACATCTGTTTGAATTTTCACCTCTCTTAAGCTGAGTTTTTCAAGTGAGTCATCTGTCACTGCAGGTGCATTTTTCTTACTTGTCAAAAGCAGTTTAGTTGTCATCTCCAGAATATCTTTGCTATCTCTGGAGTTAGCCTCGAATGGATTAGAGCCTGTCACATCCTATTTCTGTTCTTCCTAAAAAGGGAGGGCAACAAGTCAGCAGAGTCAAGTGTGAGGTCCTTGGAATGATGCTCTAAGTGGGAATTTTCAAGTGCAGCTGGGATATCATCCAGCAGCTGCTGTTTCAGTTCTTAGAGGGCACCACAGGACAGGATGTCACAACTGCTCACATCTCTGGGTACAAATATTCTGAGTAGGTTTTCCCTTTTTCTTAGTTTATCACATTGCTGCAGTTCAGTTCTGTGTAAATTAAGAATACCATTGTTTAGCTTTGGGAGCTGATCCCTCAATCTTTTAATTTTTTTTTTTTTTTCTCCTCTGAAATCCCTTCATTTGCCTCCTCCCAAAAATGACAATTCCAGTAATTGACAGTCTTTGTTCAGAGATGCTTTCAGCCTCTTACACGGGTTTTTCAAATTCTATGAAGATTTCCTCTGGTTGAACACCAGCCCCCTAAATAGCAACTCTGCTTATTAAGGCAAGTTCATGACATCACACTTGTGTTTCATGGTTTTCTTGCAAGAGTAAAGTCTTGTCCTGCCTTTTTAGATGCCATTTTACTTTGCTAATGAGCAATTTGCTGTTTTCTGTCTGAAGACTTTTAGCATCCAGTTTTCTGTTCCCATTCTGTTGTGTGTGTTTTAGATTATGTGACCACACAGCACCCTCTCACTTCAGCTGAATATAAAACTGAATCACCCTGGCTGGGAAATATGGGGTTTAATTCAAGGGAAAATGTTTTGCAAGTTAAAACAAGCTTTGTGAACCCTAAAGATGTTCCAGAGTTTCACAAGCATTAAACCACATTGGATTTGACTTGCCTTTGATCCTGAAACCTTTTAAAAGATATATTAGGGCTATTTTGATGTCTTTAAAGGCAGAAGGCCAGATACTACTTAGTCCATGTGGAGGAATGAAGGATGGAAGGAGCAACTCCCAGAGTTGGTGTTGTCTTTGTTTAGCTGAAGCATGGCCTCCTGATTTTAAGCCTGAAAAGTCAAGGCATGGCCCTGCCAACTTCTGAGGAGGCTGTGAGGGTGCTGAGGCCTTGGCACAGGGTGCCCAGAGCAGCTGGGGCTGTCCCTGGATCCCTGGAAGTGTCCAAGGCTGGATTGGACGGGGCTTGGAGCAGCCTGGGACAGTGGGAGGTGTCCCTGCCATGGCAGGGGGTTGGAATTGGATGAGCTGTGAGCCCCCTCCCAACCCAAATCATGATTCCATTCTGGGGTGATTTCACTCTGTCAGAAGTGAAATGCTGCATCTCAAGTCCCCAGGGTTTCCTGCCTCACCACTCTGGGTGCTGCTGTAGGAAGCTCATTCCTGTAGCTGTCAGAACACACAAAAAGCACATTTGACATTGATATTTTGCACATCATAGAAGGCAAATGTGCATTTCTGAGGTATGCAGCTGAAAACCAAGTTAACATGAAAGCTATTGGTGCAATCCAACTCCATCCCTTTACCTTTGCCTGGCAGCTGAAGGTTTCCCTTCCCATTTAATGAGCACTTTGGCAGACTGGCCTCACCCTGCATGCAAACAGTGCATCCCCTTCTAAACCCAGAGCATCCCTCACTGCTGCTGACAACTTCCAGGTCTGCCAAAGCCAGAGGAGCAATGGAAGTGTGCAGGAGGAAGCTGAGGCCGACCAAGAGCAATTTTAATCCCTATTTTTACAATCCACTCCAAACATTTTAGGAGTTTGCATCAACAGCCCGGTCTGAACGTTCAGGGGGCCAAGGAAAACATCAAGGAATCCTAAAGGTTTCACAGTTAGAAAAAGATGGAGTTTTTCAAATTACAGTAGATGTTTCAAGATAAGTATGCATCATTAATAAGCCTTCCATGATGTAAATCAATTTGACCTGCATTTATAATGGATTTTTATTTGACTTACACATATGTCACTCATTTTCATGCTGATCTTTGGAGTTGTATTATTCAGAAGGATTCTGGTTTTATTCATCTCTCCCAAAGTATGCTGTAAGGATAATGCATGAAATCCTAGTCCCTCACCTGGTTTATCTTATTCCTTTCATAAATGGAGCTGGCAGAACAAATTATCCTTGAAAACTATATCTGCAAAAGATGTGAGGCCATGTTTGCAACTGTTTCAGTGTCACATCAGTTGCTGATGTGTTTCAGCTTACAGCAGATTTTGAGTTTCCCTCCTTTTGATATTTGCTCAGCTGGTAGAGAGAGAAGGGCAAGAGTGCTCTGTCAGACAGGGAAAATCAAATTAATATCCTTTTGAAAGCGTCTATCTGACACTATCTGCAAAAGTGTCCTGCATTATTAAACTCCGACCTCTTTTTGATTCCTGCATGTGAGGGTTTGCCTTTTCTTCCTAAATTGTCATTAGAATTTTAAATTTCTACTTTCCCAACATTATTTTTGTGTCTTCTATGTAGCTACAATTTTTTACCAATGGTAACTGCAGAGCAGGGCCTGCTTGTGGTGGGTGATTCCAAAGGAGTTTGGGCTGACAAATCTCATCATAGTGGAATATTTGGGAAATATTTACTCTAGAGAATTTTCACACGATAGCATTGCTGATTTAGGTGGGTATATAAGGTTTGTGTTCTTTGGCTTTAATTCTCCAGTACTCTCAGCATCTTCCCACCAACTGAAAGGCCCCTCTAGAGTCACCAATGTTGTTTGGTGTGCACAAGGAGGCTGACAGCTCCCACCATTTCCTTAGGGAGCTTCTCCCCAGCTCAGCCCCAGCTGAGGAGCTTGCTGAGAAGGGAGGCAGGAGTTGTCTGTGTTTCTCTGGGAGGTGACTGCTGGCTCTCAGCAGCTTTGATGGTGTCAGCAGAGGCCACGAGGTGTCCAACCACCAGAAACCCCACGGAGCACGAGTGGTGTTTGCAGTGTCTTTCTCCCACCGCCTTAAAAGGCCAATTCCCTCCACATCAAAAGTGTCCCTGTTGAGCAATTGCTGTGTGTCAGCACTCTGCAGCCCTGAGCTGTTTGCCCATCTCTGAAACACAGAAAACACAAGATGTCATTAAAAAAAAAAAAAAAAACAGTGTCTGCTTCCAGGCTTTTGATTTAGGAGGCAAAGCAGGGAAATAAAACAAACATGCTCCAAAAACCTGAGAGTGCAGCCAGATGAACTGAAGGAGGAACAGCTGCCTCCTCAGGTAGTGGTTCCTCTGAAGGCTTTGCCTGCATCATAGGGCTTCTTCTATCAGACCAGCAAGGCAGAGAGCAAAGGCATGGCTATTAACAAGTCAGGAAAACATATTTTTATGTCTGAAGTAGTATAATGGAGCTGAGATACCCCCAAGTAATTTCAGCTCTGCAGGTGTAAGCCCTTAAATTCGGGGGGAAACGCAGTGATGGATGAGTCCCATTTGTTCTAATTGCTGTGAAAGATCCCCTTGCATTCCTGTTTCCTGCAATTGTGATCTCCTTGCCATATTTTCTCCCAAATCCTCCATGATTAAGCATGTGATAGCAATGCTTTCTATCTACCCCTGCTATCTCCAAATATCATTCTTTTCCCCATATTGCTCATTTCAAGAGTTTAATCTGCTTATAGAACTAATGATTAATGTAAGGTGAGGGTTTGACCAAGGAGGTTAATTTAGCTGGACTCCAAGATGAGATTTGCAGTTTTCTAAGCAACTTCTTGCAAGTTGCCAGCCCTCACATAGATCATGACAGAAATGTGGGCTCCAGAATTCAAAACAACACCCCATGCTCAGTGTAGTGCTGCTCTTTATTGTGATAAACAAAATACTAAGGATGATTGAAGTGGTTTAGAACAGCGAGGTCATTAGCCAAACTGGAGCAATCATTTTCTAGGCTAGCAAAGGCAGACAGATGCAAGTTATTAAATGGGGCTTGTCACAGATTTGAACTCTGCACATCTACGCAGAAAAGCCAGAGAAAAGCCAGGAACACGATGAACTGACCCAAGAACACTAAAATCATGTCAGTAAATCACTTGGGTTTCCAGTTTGCAGGCGCTCAGGACCTCGAGGTTTAGAATGCATCAAACCAGAAAGGGGAGTGCAGGATGTGTCTGTGTATGAAACACAGTCAAAGGAGGAAACTGAGCAAATTTTTTAACAAAAAACATCTTTTTAAAATCTTTGTTCCTCTTCTAATGTATGGCTTTCCTTGTATTGCTAATATTTTTATCCTTTATACAGGCACATATAGATCTTGAATGTCCAGTAAAATACCCCCAAAAATTATGCAGTATTCTCTGTATTTAAGAATTAAAAGAACATTAGAAATTCAGCAGGGGAAAAAGAGTTCAAAGACACTGAATAATTTCAGGGATGCCATTTAATACAACTTCATTGTTTAATTAGAGTCTCCTGTTTCTCAAAACAGGTTGGACTCAATGATCTTAGAGGCTTTTCCCCAACCTTAATGATCTGATGATTCTAAAAATGTGGATATGTTTGGCTAAAGATATTTAGCCAAAATTTGTGCAGAGTAGTTTTGAGAATACAACTAAACTCGTAATTCAAGTTGTGCCTTGTCAGAGCTGGAACTCCATTGCTTCCCTGAGCACACTAAATGAGGAAAGAATGAGAAGGAAGGAATTGGGAATAAGGAATGAAGAGTAAGGAATAAGGAATAAGAACTAAGGAATAAGGAGTGGGAAACAAGGAATAAGAAGTAAGGAATAAAGAATAAGGAATGAGGAGTAAGAAATAAGGAGTGAAGAGTAAGGAATGAGGAATAAGGAGTAAGGAATAAGGAAAGTGCGAGGAGTGTGGATCACAGGAGGTGGATTGCATTGCAGGACACACCTGAAACAGCAGCACAGCTGTGACCTTGCAGCCAATTGGAAGGGAAAAGTTTGAGTCAGTGCAAAATTTGCTCCTGAATCAGCCTGGTTTAAGGGAACTGAAATCCCCAAGAGGGAGATTTTGGTTGGAGTCAGTATGTTTGAGGAGGCAGCTGCTCTCTCCCTCATTTCCTGCCCCTCAGTGGAAAGGTGGACACAACAGGAATGCCAAAAACCAGAAACCCCTGGGTCAAGATAAAGCTCACATATAAAAAGTTTCTTCCTCTCTGCTTCAACCAAGAGGATGGGAAGATGACTTTTTAAATAAAAAAAAAAAGCTGTGATTCACATTGGTTTGGTAATTGAGGAAACAGTCAGATTTTGCAACCCAATGCCATGAGTAAAAACACTGAAAAGAACTTCCAAGAAGAGTGGTTTGATTTGTGGTGCATGAGCTGGATGAACTGGTGAGAACCCCAGGAGAAATGAGACTTTCTGGAATTAGGGCATTCAGAGACCAATACAGAATTCATTCCTTAATTTGATTAAGGCTTGAAACACTTAGGAATTCATTATTTGAGTGGGAAAGAAAAGTATCCTGTTTATTTAGCCTCAGTCTGACCTTCCTCGTGAACTGCCAAGGGGTATCCCTTTTTCCTGTCTTTATACACAAATTTTTCCATACCAGGTGTATTTGTTTTTATTTCTGGAAAGACAGAGGTAAAAAATGGATATTGTGACAGAGATACAAACATGTCACAAGGAAAAAGCTACTGAGAAATGGGTAACAAACATTGCTGCCTTTTTTTTTTTTTTTTTTCCTGGGAACAAAACCCAAATGGCCCAGACCTTCTACTCCTCTTTGATTTCTTCATGATAATTTCATGAAAAACATGGAGATAAGATGTGTAAATAAGCTGTGTATAAACAGAAGTGCAAAAGCAAAGGATTTAAATGTAAATCAACTTTTTGAAAGTTTAGGACAGTTGCACATTTTAGACTGCTTGTCCTTCATAAGGCTTTAAAAAATAATTAAAACCACGAAAAACCAACAAGAAAAAGACCAGATAAAGCCTCCAACCTCTTCACTGATTAATAAGTGGTGACTGTAAGTGATCCAAATGCCCCCCAGCAGTTCAGTTGTGGAGGCTCCTGATTTCTTAATAATTTTTCTAAATTGTAAAGTGGACTGCAGAACATATCCAAATTTCCTTTTGGTTATCAGGGCTTTGTCAGAAAGCATGTTCTGCAGAAAGCAAAGAAATTTTCATAAAATTACCTCCAAAGTTTTACTTTGGACACTTGTGGCCTTTTAAAGACAATTTTTTAAGAACAACATAAATATTAAGAACAGGAAGGCAAAAAAATAAATAATTAAAATTTAACTTTCTCTATGTGCACTTCACAGTGTGTTCAGCCCATAACTGTTGGATGACAGCATGTCCTGCAGAAATTGATCTTCATCTTAACACTCCAAGTAACACAAAATGAAGTTTGCCCTTAGTAAATTTGTTCCAAGGGATTTTTTGCCCTCAGGATTAAAAAGCAGCTGATTTTTGGGGATGTCTGGGGGAGTTTTTTGCTGTCTAATACTTCCGTAATGTTGCTTCTCATTCCTGTCTCCTCTACAGAGACTTTTCCCCCCTCATGTTTTTATTTGAAGGTATTCAGTAGGAACCCAATTTAGCTTAGAATTACAAAAGGAAGGCACAAGCATCCAGGCCCAGGCTCTCCAAATCTTTGTTAATGAGCCTTTCACTCTGTAATAATGACAAAGAGAGAGGGAAACATCAAGTGAGTCGTGTTGATGTCTTTAAACTGATTTCTTTGGCCAATGCTGAGGGACACAAGGTTTCCTACAGCTCTGAAGGATTCCTAATTTAGGTCTGGCCTGCAGTAGCAAATTAACTTACATGTAGCTCATGCTAGAGAATATTTGAACTGCTTCACATAGAGCTCAGAAGAGAAACATTCTCTGCTTTCAAAACAAATAGTGGCTGTGGGTATCCACCTGTGATTCATGGCAAAGACATCTGAGGCAAAAGAGCAACTATTTTCCAAGAGGTGAACTGCAGTTAACTGGGTTCAAGTTGGAAAGCCTCAGAGGAACTCCAAATATTGCTCAGATGGTGTGCACTTAGTTTGAGGGCTTGTTAAAGATGGATTCTGTAGGGTTCCAGCAAAGGGAAAAAATATTTTTTTTCTCTCAGGCAGTGTTATTCTTTGAACATTCTGTTGGGATAATTTATTTATATTTTGGAAGTGCTCAAACGCTCCTTTTCTGTTTCATTTGCAATGCTGAATTGATTGCACAGGGTTGAAAATAGGGTTCATTGTAATTGGAAGTTGATGCCACAGCTAAAACTTTTTTGAGTGATGGGTAGCTATGGATGATACACCCCTGTCTTATTGTAATTAACCAATTAACCAGGTTTTTATATAGAATCACTGCTTGGAAGCTCATGCATCAGGGCCTGTCTGTCATCTTGAACAATCAACTGCTCCTTTATATAACTTGCTGCTGTCCTCAATCTCTTTGGGAGTTAATGATGTTAAAACTGATGAGATTCAGAGGAGGGTGTGCAGGAAGTCAGGGGGAGGAATATCTTATTGTGTGCTGTGACATGAAATAGGTGACTACAGTTAATCAGAACTCCAGAGAACCTGGACAAACACCCAGAAAATGCCTCCAAAAAGGAAGATGAGAGGGAAATGGTTCCATTTTAGGAAGGCAAGAAGCAGTTTCCTAGATCTGCAAAGGAATTTTATTTAAGCAAAGCTGCTTCTATAGCTTTGACGTGGCTACCACTGGACTGGTAATATATGCCTGGAGTCTACATTAGAAAGAATTTATATTGATATTTTATTGTTTTCTCTTTGTTTTCACGTGGTGAAATTTATTGTCATCAAATTTCTTAATTTTTCTGCAAGATATTTTTACCAAAAGTTTCTGTTAAAAGGATTAACTGACTGATATTTGAAATGTAGCTTACAGTACCAGTTAGCTGATATTTCTTTACCCATTTTCACCTCTTCAATGGATGCTCAGAGAAGTTTTCATGATATTTAAATTGAGACAGTTTAGATGGGAAATTGGGCAGGAATTGTTCCCTGTGAGGGTGGGCAGGCCCTGGCACAGGGTGCCCAGAGCAGCTGTGGCTGCCCCTGGATCCCTGGCAGTGCCCAAGGCCAGGCTGGACAGGGCTTGGAGCAGCCTGGGACAGTGGGAGGTGTCCCTGCCATGGCAGGGGGTGGGACTGAATAATTTTAAAGCCACTTCAAACCCAAACCATTCCATGAGTCCATGAATATTTACTCTAAAAGGTGTGATGAAAAGCAGAAAAACTGTTTGGGAATAAAAGACAGCATTTCCATTTTAGTGAAGCACTGTTTTTAAGATGTAAAGGAAAAGGTTTATTTCCTTGTTAATTGTTTCTAAAGCTTCAGTCATAGCTGGAGGTCAGCTGAAAACATTCCTGGACACAAGCATCAGTGAAGAAGGCATAAATTTTTGTTCTGAAAATCATAGAACATAAGGTTAAGGGTAGAAGTCAGTCACTGGAGGGTTGCAGTTGATAATCCTAAAGAACCAAAGTGCAAAATTAAATATAAAAAATTTTTAACTGCATGAACGTTGGTTTTTTTTAAGGCGTACGGTCACTTTTTCAGTGCATAGAAAAAGGGGCTGTGCTTGGCATCCTCATCATTTGCTAGAAAGGCAACTTGTGTCAGAATAACTGTCCCAGATCCCTGAAGATGGTATCCTTCTCACAAAGGCAGCATGTTGCACAAATAATGCCTCTCTCCACCTCTACCTTCTTGCTGTGGCAGGTTTTGGTAATTTATCAGCTAATACATCAGGCATGAAGCTGAAAAAGCTTTTAAATCTTCCTGAAATGGTTGGTCTTTTCCCTTCTATTTTGCTTCAGATCAGCTGTCACTCATGGGAATGGACAAATAATTGCCAAGCTCATTAAAATCTCATAAAAAGGAAAATAGTGAGTTCAGCTATTGAAAAGGGACAATCACTGTGACTTGATGTGGCAAAACAACTTCACTGAGAGCAGAGAGATTTAGGGAGATATGGTGGAAATTATTATGGAGGTCAGATGGTAAATGTGCTTATAGGTACGGTGTAAATGCATAAATCTGCTCTTTTTTCACTGTTCAGGAAGCATTTAATTTCATTTCACTGCATTTCGTTCAGTGCTCAGGCAGGAACAGGAGGTGTCCGGGCGTTTCTGAGGCAGGGGATGGGATTTAGGTCTGCTTGCAAACAGCTGAGGTGGTGAATAAAGGAGCACTTTGTGACAGATCATGGTCTTTGGCCACGTGGTCTGTTCATACAGAACTTCTTTAACTCGGGTTCTGAGGGTCTCAGAAAAGAAAAAGGGGAGCTTGGGGGCGGGGGGAGGAAAGAAGAAAGAGTTACCAGCTCTTTATTACACCTCCACAGTTGGATTCATGTCTGCATCTTGACAAATGGGGAAGGCTGAGAGAGGGTGCTCAATTCATGGCAAACAAGGAGCTCATTGTAGGGATCCTGCTCCTTTGGAAAGCAGCTTTAAAACCTGCAAACACCAGAGACTCATCCCAGTGCTTGGCCCATCCAGTACAGACCATGGTTTGTTCCACAAGTGTGATCAGCTGGGCTCCTGTGCTCTCCAGCTGATGGTCAGTAGGAATTCCTAGATAATATTCCACAGTATTTTGGGAAAGACAGGATATATTTATTAATGCAAACCCATAGGAAACCTCTAGACAGTGGTTTTATCTGTGAGTATCTCTATCTTTTGCATTATTGTTTCTGGCTTTCTTTATGTGACACATAAAATTGTATCACCATTTCTCTTTTTACTGGACAGATTATTATTTAAAGCTGCTTCCTGTAATTCTGATTAAGTCATGGTCTTGACTTCTGCAAGTCATCAGCATTTCTCATCTTGCAATCCACATTGCCATTTATTGGCATTTACTATGTCTATACCATGTACAGCAGCTGAAATATAACTGGGTTTAATCACATCAAGCCAGTCCTAGCAAAACTCAGTCAGCAGATGCACATCTAATTTGTACTCTCCTAAGGTCTGAAGGACTTGCCTTCATGTTACAACTGCACACAAGTAAAATCTTAAATTTTCCCTTTTTGTATTCTCTCTCTCTCATATTTATATCTTATTTGATTTCCTTTACATCTCTGGAAACTCTTTTTTCTTTTAAATAGTTTCATTTTCTGATTGGTACCCTTGGGTGGATTTAATTCATGACAATTCTCAGCTACAACATGAGACTAAGAATTTTCTATACTGGGGAGTAGTTTCTGCCATTTCTGAATGGACACTAATTCATAATCCCAGCACCTCATGAAGAGAGCATTCCCATTAATAGTATTCCCATTTTCCTGATGGGATAGCTAAGGTACAAACAGACCAATTTATTTGTAGAAAGTCACTCTGCAACCAATAGTAAATAGGAGAAGAATTACCAGGATATTTTACCCCAGAAAACAATGTTCTAACCACAGAGACGCTCGCTTTATCCTCAATAACCAACTTGAATATGCGAAGTAAAATAATGAAGTTGTTCTACAGATTGAATTCACAGCAATAACAGATGTTCAACAGTTTTTAATTTCTCTTTTTGAGTAATGTGGTCTGTGTACTGCCTGCAGCAGGATTTAATTTGTCTCGTTGCCGTTATCAGACAACTAAGCTGCTGTCAAAACAGGCAGATCAGGAATTAATGAAAACATTTCTCTGTACAGTTCTGTGATTACAATACAGGCAGCTGCATTTTAATTTCCCAGCATTTAAGTTTCACATGTACAGATCTCAGTCTTAAATTCAGATCAGATAAGAATATGGGCTAAAGCTCACCTCACATCTGAAAATCTGATCTCATTAAGAGGGAATCTACAGAGAGACCCTATAAATGCTCATTGATCATCACATTTCCCCCAACCCCTTTCACAACTGGCACTAAGGGTTGTGAAGAAGGAAACCCTTCTTCAGTGACTTGTCCCAACAGCCAGCACAGGGATACACAGCAGATTTTGCAACCCACACAGGAATTCTTCAAAACCAAGTTTAGGCCAAAAAGGATCAGAAAACTGCTTAAACTTTACTGTACTTGTAAAAAATCTGTATAACCCTGACTGGGTTATCTTCTTATCTCTTTTGGCAGGCCCATGCCCCTCAGTCCTGAGCGGTGTTCAAATCACTGAACTGTTTTGGGGGGGTTTAAAAGGGATGATAATTGTTCTCATGGTGAATTTGTACAACTTTATTGTTTAAATGTAGTCTCCTGTTTCTTGAAACAGGTTGGACTCTATGATCTCGGAGGTCGTGTCCAACCTTAACAATTTTATGATTCTAAAACCAAAAAATCAAGTCTGGTGTGGTTGGAACCTCGTATGTAATTTAGAACCAGGCCTAAAGCCTGGTGAGTTCTGTGTTTAGCTGTGCAATGGAACTTGTTCAGTGTGTACCTTTTAATAAGCAGCTACAAGCCTTAAAACCAGCCTTTGGGAGGTGCCTCTCCCCGTACTCTCTGCAGCAGGAACCAGAGGCATTTGGCCCTGCTGTTAGAAAGAAGAAAGCTTTGGGTTATCCCTCAGAAGCATCTGATTGTAATAGACTTGGTGGCTGTCAAGCTCCTCAGAGATGTGCACTCAGCCATACTCAGATTAGATTTCGTTTGAAGTTTGGGGTTTGTTGGGTTTTAATTGCAACACTGCTCCTTTTCTAGTCGAAATTAGAGGTATTGGTGCTGGATTCTGTAAAGCCTGTGCTGACCTGATTGGTTTTGTGGTTCCTGGAGTTCCGTGGAAGCAATCTCCCTCTTTTCTAGCCACGTATTCCTTCCTGCATTATCCCTTTGATTACTCTGTGGCAAATACTTCTACTTGTACCCAGGGAGATGGAATGGGAGACTAATCTGACTGAAATCAAGTCCAATCTACCCCCTCCTTGCCTCTTGCTCAGAAAAAAAAAAAAAAAAATACTGTGCTGGCTCAACAGAGATGGCAGAAGTTAGAGAGATACCAACTGTTTACATCCATCCTATCACCAAAAACCTTGTTCAGTAACTCTCTCAGCCTGGGTCAAAACCCCCTCCAGGCTGCTCTTATTGTGGACCAGGTATTCATTCAGTGTAAAAAATGTGCAGTGATGTCTCTTCTTTTTCAATTTCTCATGGTTTTCTGATAGCTTGGTAATACTCAGTGCTTCATACACCTTTAATGCTGTCAGGATATGAATAATGGGAGGCTACACCCTGATGCAAGTAGTATTTCCCAGTTGTATTACTTCCAAGGAAGACAACAACAACAAAAAGAGAATTCCATATGCCTTAATTAATGAGATAATCACTTAATGCAGTTAAATTAATACCCTGTATTTTGAGAGGCAAAGAAATATGGACAACAATTTTGTCTTCTATTGCACTAAAGAAAGAGGTTGAAAAAAGCAGAGAGGTTACAATATATGAAAGAATCAAAGATTTGTTTTACAGTGTTGAGGTTTTCTTGTTGTTGTTTGTTATAAAAAACTGATTAACCATTTTGTATGAAAATTCTCAGCCTTGTTAAGTGTTCTCCCAGGAAGGAAATTAATTAGTAACCTGGAGCATTTAATTGTCCTGAAGGTAGAACTTAATATTCTTTTTCAGAAATTTTCTATTTCTTTTCCATGTACACGACAATCAAGACTATTTTAATTGTTTATTCATACCACACCTATGCTGGAAGAAACAGCATTCAAGTCATGATTTCATTTTATTTTAAGACATCTTGAGTCCATGTGTTCATCCAGTCCCAGACAGCTGTTTAGAAATTTAACTGTCTGGCTGCTGACCAAAATAAATGGAATGCCCTTTGTGTAACATCCTTGTAAAATCTGTAGTCATGCACCAAAATCGATAAATCTTGAAGAGAAATGAAGAACTGAGCTCCAGGGTTGCAAGACATCTTAAAAAACATGTCCTCTGTTTTTCACCCCCCCCTCCAACCTTAGAATTTAATATATGTGTTGGCTCCAAGTAGCTGGAATATTCTCTTTAAATCTAAAGGTCACAGCGCTGTGGCTTGATAACATACCATTCTTGATTGCTGCCTGAACAAAACAAAAAATGCTGTTTGGCATAGTCAGAGGTAGAAAACCAAAATTATAGACCACAATAAAGCCTGCCTGTAATAATCTGCAGTCTTTAAGAAGAGAGAAAACATATGCTGTGATTTCAGTGTTCTCAGCTTGGCTGGGGCACACCAAAGAGCATTTCCCTTCTTTTGCTCTTCAGTCCAGTCACTTTATTAATATTTCATTATAAACCTGCAGATATAAAAGGTGCAAGTTGCTCTTCAGCCTCTGCAGTTCCTCCTGTGTACCTTTAGGAGGACTTTTCCCCACCCACCCAGGAAGTGGGTGGGATAATGAGCAGGAGCAAAATCTTCAGTCCTCCAGCAAATCTGCGTGCAAATCTTGAGGAACACGTTTAGAAATAAATTCAGTCAGATGAACTGTTCTGATAGGAGAGGATAACAGGCTGAGGAGAAGAGGAAAATGCAGGGAACTAAGGAAGTCTTCACCATTTTGTGAGCAAGGTATACAGCTCTTCTGAGATTAAAGCTGCTCGCAAAAAGTTTCAGCCTAATCTCAAAAGGTTATCTCTGGGATCCTGAGGCACACACGGGCTGACTGACAGATATCCACCTCCACCTGTCAAGATGGGGAAGTTGTTACAGCTAAAAAAATAATCAGTGCTGGAAATGGAGAGTGTTCCTTTCCCTTGTACAGCAGTCAGGGAGAAGGGGATGCTGCAGCCACTGAACTCTTACCTGCAGGAGGCTGAAATTACCAGGAAACAACAATTAGATATTTAAATCCTTCACTGTCTATCACTAAATGAGGTACCCTGAGACATTGGGGTTCTGGGGGCTCCATCACATCTCCTCACTCGACTGTTGTTTCCTTGCACTGCCGCCCATATGAAATATGGAATATTTCCAGAAATCGAGTAGCAATTCCTGGTGAGGCTGGGTGAGGTGCAGCGTTGGAGACAGGAACCATGCAGGAGTTTCTGGTGGCAAGTAGTGATTTAGACCCTGCTAATTAACTCCTGGTGCTATTTAGGAATTTTTTTTTTCCTCCTCCCTGCAGTCAATAAAATAATGAGGATCTGGTTAAACAAGTCCTTCACAGCTGGCATACCAGGGAGCTTAGCAGATCAAGGAGATGCATTCCAGTGCCCCAAATCCTTTCTCCATGCTCATCTGATAATCTTTAAATACTGAGCAAAAGCTCGTGCGTGTCTTTGGGCACCACTGAGGGGCTCTGAGTTGTGGGGGATGATTTACCCAGAGTGTCCACAGCAGCTCTAGTGGCTGTGTGAAACTTTAGCCAGCCTTTGGGGTGCCCAGTTCAGTGATTCCAGTCCTCCCAGAAAAGCCACATCTACACATGGACAGCTCATGCATCAACTTCCTGACACATCCTCTGGATTAGGACAGGCCTCCCAACTCTGTGGTATTTTATATTTTACATCTTTGATGCTCACACTTGTTTCAGGATCCTTCCTGTAATTTTTTATTGGGTGGGAGAAATAAAGTGGGAGGGATTATTTTTGTGGCTGCCCCATCCTTTGCAGTGTCCAAGGCCAGGTTGGGCACGGCTTGGAGCAGCCTGGGGTAGTGGAAGGTGTCCCTGCCCATGGCAGGGGTGGAAGTGGATGATTTAAGGTCCCTTCCGACCCAAACCCTTCTATGATTCTAGGAAATTACCCTGATGAACATCCCCTACAAGAAAATGGGTTTGTCTCTCATTTTAACCCCAGGGCCTGCTACCCACCTTGAGCAGACTAAAATGGACAGAAATAAGAGTTAGATTCTTCCTCTGCTACCTGTCTCCATGCAATACAATTGTAAATTCTGTTTTCAGTGTTCTCCAAACACTGATTAAGATCAGTGAACCCAGATTTTTTTAATTAATTGTGAACTGACGCATGAACGTATTTTATGGACAGTTTTCTCTGCCGGCAAACCCAAAAAGTTTTGAAAGGAACATTGAAATTGCTCTCCTGCCAACCTGTTCAGCCCTGTCCTTGTATGCAAAGCCTGGAGCAGGGGCCCCCTCCCTCCCCTCAGAGAGGACAGCAGGGATGGGAAGGGATCCATCCCCCCCTGGAAGCTCCCAGCCATCCCAGGCTCTCCTCAGGGGAAGAGAAACATCAGGTCTGACCCAGCAGCCTGACCTGGCCCCAGGGCAAAGGAGAATTTCCCTTTCCAGTGCTTGGCAGAGCAGAGTCCAACTCACAGGCAGGGAAAGCTTTGTTAATAACTTTTCTACTTCCCTGGAAAAATGCCTTTTTCTGAGCTGGGGTCCGATTGGGGGGTTTTTATAGGGCCAGAAGGTACAGGGATGAACTCATCCACCACACCGGCCCTGTGGCTCGGGACGTGTTCACGGCAGTCAGGCTTGGGAAAACAATCTGAAAACACCAACCTAGAAACACAAATGGCACCTTTTCCTTCTCTAGGGACAATGTCAAACAATGAAAAAATAATGAATCAGTTTTAATAGCCTTTTTTAAAATTGCAATGGTAGAGGTAAGAAGGGAAAACCTCTTATTCTGACAGGGACTAAACACAAAGGCCTGGCCTGCCAAAGTGTGTTTCTACTGTTGGGATGGGACAGTGGATTTTCTCCAAAATATAACTCGATTCTGAACAGTTTATTGCAGTTCCCTTCTGTGCTGTCTGATTTATAGCTCAGCTACTTATGATAAATAGGTGGTGTTTTTCTTTCGAAGGAGATTGCATCTGCTGATAGGACAGAACCTGACAAATTCCACCAGGCCGTTTGAATATTGGCAGGACTTGTAATTATTAACATTAATTCTCCAAGGAGCCAAATTCTTTATCACTGATGCTCTTCCTTTATGAGTCCCTCCCCTCCAAAAATTTCAGCTTTCCAGCAACGAGCTCTGCCTTTATTGGGATTGCTCAAGCCATGTCTTGGAAGCTCCTTCTTTGTTTTTCCTTCAATAATTTGCTAAAAGTACTACCATGTGTAACCCTAATGTAGCAAAATATTTTAGTGTGTACTTAAAATTAATCCTGCAAACCTAAGAAAGAAAAATGAGAGTTTGCTAAATCAGCTCTTCCAAATGAAAATGGGAAAAGAGAAAGTACCATATCCATAGGTGAAAAAAAAATCATTAATGTGATTTTTTTTTTTAAATGCGAAAGCGAGGATCTGGGCTAGGTTTTTGTAGTTCTTCTACCTGACTTTTCTGAAATCAGGGCAAAGAACTGTTCTAATCTGATATTTTACATCTCTGTTTCTCTGGTTGAATGATGGAAAAGGAACCAGATAAAATATAGTACCCACAGTACTTTTCTTTCTTGTGGTGATTTAGTATTTTCATAATATAAATTTACTTTTTCACTTTCCTATCTACTTTTTTACCTTTAATAGTGTTTCATTTTAACCCTTTATTGAGAGAAATATCAGGTATTCCCTTATGACTGGGCAGACATGAACAGTGACAACACTTTGATTTAGTAGATTGTGTTTCTTGTATAATATTCACTATAACCAAATGAGAGGTTTTTCCTACTCCATTCTCTTGATTTCTGCATCATTTCAGCCATAATCAAAGCAACATTTCTGATATGTGTTGTAATTTTGGCCACAGCCATCCCTCTCCCATCAGTGGTGTTTTTTCAACAAGAAACTTAACGTACAAGGCAAGAAAAAAAAATTGTCATATGAATATCCTTGAAAGATGGACACCTGGAAATAGAAAGATGGACCTCCAGCAATGGCTCTGGTCTTGTTATCCCCCTTTAGGTGTTTTTACTTGTGCTGAGAGAGCCCTTTGCCACAATGGGAGCTTTGTGCTGACACACAGCCGCCCAGTTGGTGCAGCTGACTTGCTAATGGTGACATTTCTTTCATGGTATCAAAAGAGAGCTCTTGTTCTCTTGATGCTAAACTGGTATGAAATTCCCGGGTCAAAATACATGCTGAGCAACACTTCTTGTACTTTCTTACTCGAGCAGCTTTCTCTCAGTAAATGTCTTTTCCACCACAGCCACAGGTTACTTTTTATGAGGGGAATATGACCACTGGCTCCCCAAAAGGGAAAGGCTCCTTTCCATATTGCTTTCCAGACCACTCCCTTCCCTGGGAATTAAGTGGCCGGCTTGCAACAGTAAAATAGCTCTGAGCTCATGTGAAAAAGCCATTTGAAGCCTGGATGGATTTCACAAAACTTTGGTTCATTGGGTAATAACCAGATTAAGCCGGCCATGACATAATAGATTCCATATTTTATAATCATCTTCTGCATCTTGCCTAATTAGACAAGATGCAGTAAGGCTTAAAAGGCATCAATATGTTGATTTATTAATTGCATGGGAGTTGCTGCCATTTTATTGGCCAGGTGCTGTACTGGACAACAGAGTTGTTCTTCTTGATCAGTTACTTGGAAATCACAAAATCAACACACTCACTTGGCTTCATCCAGCACCAGTGTTCTTGATACAAGGACATGAAGTGAAATGGCTTTAAACTGAAAAAAACCTGTAGGTTTAGAATTTTCATATTAGGAAGAAATTCCTCCCTGGCAAGGTGGGCAGGCCCTGGCACAGGGTGCCCAGAGCAGCTGTGGCTGCCCCTGGATCCCTGGCAGTGCCCAAGGCGAGGCTGGACAGGGCTTGGAGCAGCCTGGGACAGTGGGAGGTGTCCCTGCCCATGGCAGGGGGTGGCACTGGATCATCTTGAAGCTCCCTTCCAGCCCACATCTCTCTATGATTCTACTGTTCTATTATTTTATGGCATTTCTACAACTAAATAATAGCCATCCAGTTGAACAAAAACAAAAAAATTCTTTTTCCTGTTCTTCCTCCTGGTTTCTTCCTCCTTTCTTCCAGTGAAAAGAGGTCAGGAGAAAATTACTAGGATTCCTAGTAAAACTAAAACTGAGGCTTGGCTTTTTGATCAACCTTTTAATACTTTTATTCAGAGGAAATGTCACGTTTTGGGTCTAACAAAAAAAGGAAAAAAACAAATGTAGAAATGGATGCACAGTACCTTCTCCAAATATGCTGAGGTGGAAGGAAACCCTGGGGATCAATTCCAGCTCCTGGCTCTGCCCAGACACCCCAACAATCCCACCCTGGGCACCCCTGGCAGCGCTGTCCAAACACTCCTGGAGCTCTGGGGGGCTGTGCCCATCCTCATGGCAATTCTTTGGGCTTGATATCTTACATGATGGCTCCCAAAACTGCCCCCAGCATGGAGGTGAGGTGCCCCAGTGGATTTCCTGCTGGGCCAGAGGAGAATGCCCAGCTGAGCCAAGGGCAAAGGGCTGGGACAAGGGGTCAGCACGAGGCCAGCTCACAGCACCCAAACACTTTGGCCTCTCTGCCCTGGGGAGCTCGCTGGCCAAAGCCAGGGTTGCTGTTTCCATGCCCTGCCTCGCTCTGTGGGCTCACTGGTTGGGGTCCAAGGAATCTGAGGATATAAAAGCTCATTCCAGGAAAAGGTGGGTGAGGAGCTGGGTGAGAATTGGCAGGGATTTCAGTGTGTCAAGTTGCTGGTTAGGGCTAGACCACAGTTCCTACTTTCTTTCCCTCCCTAGCAGGGGATTGCCAGAGTGTACCAGGCACAAAAATACGTTTAAATCTATAAACAAAAATAGGAGTGTAAATGTTTTATTGGCATAAATGCTTTAATATGGGCAGTTGCTAAGGAGTAACCAATTCCTTCCCCATAGTGACGGCCTCTGTAATATGATTGATTCATTTTTTAAATTCTGTTTATCCTAGCACCCAGTGGCTTTTCTGTTTTTCAGTGTAAACTGAAGTGTTGTGCATTATCTGCTGAGTGTTCTTGTAGAAAAACAACGCAAAAAAGAGCATTTTTTGCCAGGTTTAGTGTTCTCCTGTGACTGAAACTCTGGAGAAAATTACAATTGCCTGAATGTTTTCCTTAAAGTGGTTATGATTCTTGAGATTCAGTTATCCACTGTGATGTCTTCTCCCCTTTTAGGTCACTCCTTCAAACCCATCAGCCTTTGAATCCCGTGTTTCATGCTGCCATTTCATGATTTCTCCCCTTGGAGAGGAAAAACTGGTACAAACCAATTCCCCTTGGATGGTTGCACCACAGAAAACACCAGCCTAACTTGTACTAGCTATGACCACATAATGTTTTTCAGGCTGATTAAAGAGGACTAGAGACCAACTGGGATTAGCCACACGCCTTTGAGGAAGCTTTGGGAGTTGGTGTTGAAGTCCTTTTTGCAGGCTAGTGGAGAAAAAATCCCCTGCATTCCTCTGCCCTGTGGTGTATTTGATCTGTGGGCAAAACAAGGAGTCTAATTTAATTTTACAGTGTGCTGTGATATTTTTATGAAGGGTGTGAGGCGTGCACACTATTTGAGGTTATTCCCCTGCTCCTTGGACCGTCAGCCTAACACCTTCCACGGGCATTCAATCCTCATTTAAACTGTGCAAAGCCAAGGTTCTGAGGATAAGGTCCAGATATCAAACCCCTCTCAGAGAAGAACTGAAGGGAGGTAGGCCTGATCAGATCTTTTACCAACATTACTGTGTCCCTGTCTCTTACCTTGTATTATATAAAACTTGAAAGAAAGAATGACTTTGGAATTTTTTTCTGAGAATCTCATTTTTCAGCTAAGTCCTAAGATAAACAAGGTGAACGAGGGCTTATATTTCTTTTTTTTTCTGACTGAATTCTGAACCACATTAGAGTAGGAGGTGAGTGATGAAAAGCCTACTACACAAAAAGCAAGTTGACAGCAGCAGTCAAAATCCATTTCTATAGGAACTCTCTACCTGCAGTTTTTACTTCCTTTCCTCCTCTCTAAGTATCAGAGACAATGTCACTTGCTCAAGTGTCCTGGGATTTGCTTTTTAGTGGTCAATAGCATAATTTCTTTCTAAAATCATGTTCTTTTGTTTCAGTCCTGGACAAACAAGCAAACAAAAACTTTAAATAGCACCTTCTGCTTCATAGACTCCAAAATTTTTCATACTCTTCTTTCCTTGAAACACTTCAGGTGATAGAAAAATGAACCAAGTGCTGCAACATTTACCCTGCCTGCAGGCTTGAAGAAATAGGAATTAAACATCCTTGAATGAGATGATATATCTACTCCTTACTGACTGCTTTTGAAAACTGGATGCCAAAATCAGTTAAGCAAACTTCATGAAATACATATTTTGGGGGGAGAATTTCAATAAAACCAACCCGCCGTGTATGGAGAGCATCTCTGCACAGGCATTTGTGTCAGTGTTGGTGCCTTTGCACTCCCAGAAAAGATTTCTTGAGCACACAGGCTCATAACATCCCCAGAAATAGTTCCAGTCCTAAATCTGTGGGTTAGGAATTGAGCCTTCTCAAAGCAGGAATGTTTTACCAGCTCTGGTTGTGACACAATATCTGCAAAGATTCTGCTGGATGAAGGGGAGAAAAACCAAAATGAAAACTGCCAAGGCTATTTGTGAACAACAGAGAAAGAAAACAAATCATGAAAGAATCAATAGAAATAGTCAGAGAATACTGGATAGCTAATCTAACATAAACCCAAAAACTTAAGAGAAAACAAAAGCTCAAAGACATGATAGCAGACCAGAAATGCTCTTCTTTATTGCTGAATACCTTGGAATAAATATATTACTATTGAAGTTATAACTGAAAATGGTCACTCTTTAGGAGACAGAAATTATAATTTCTTCATATTCTATTCTCTCTCTATATATATGTATTTATAAAAATAAATAAAGGCCTACTTAATGTTAGAAAATTTCAGATTTTTGCACTTTGTAGGTATTCCTAAAGATTTCAGGGCCAAGTGCTAAAACACGTGGAGTTGGAACAAAATCCACAGTGCTTTGCTTACATTGCAAAAGGTGATTATTTCATTGTTTCACACTCTGAAAAATGAAATTATATTATCCTGAAAATGAGCCCCATACCCCTGTTCAGAACAATTTATACATATTGACACAGGCATGCACTCTCCTATTAATACATGGGATAGATTTACCATTTCACAAATATTTTTGTTTTGAATTTTCTTGGTTATTTCCCATTGAAATAAGATTTTACTTAATAGGGGTGGAAATTCCTTGATTCTCCCTAGAAAAAAAAATAAAAATAATGGAAGTTAGGCAAGAGCCAGAGGAGCCCTGACTGCTGTTAGGCAGAAGGACCTAAAAGCTGGAGAGGGATGGAAACAGGTCCTTGCTCATCCTCCCCTGGCCTCTCCTGCCTTCCCAAGTGCCCTTCTGGAAGAGGAATTAGGCTGTGGAACTCCAAGGAGCAAGATAAAGGTTTTATTTCATGTTTATCAAAAAGATTGCAGGTCTGGTTGCTTATATGTGATTACAAATACAGAAGGAAAAAAAAACCCAAAAACTTAGGCCATGCACCTAACAAAGGATGTTTTCCTTGGAATGGCTCTTGAGGACAGGTTGTTGTAGTACAAACACAGTTTAATGCAGAGATTGTTTCAATTCCCATCAGGTATCCAGGCCCTTCCTGCTAAAGATCAGGTGCCATCCTTCAGGGTGACTTGCAGCAGAATTGTGGTACTGGGGAGGATTTTCATGTGTTTCACGTATTTTTCAGGCCCAGCGATCCATTTTTGCAGTTGGAAACAAGGAAAAAGCCTCATCTTTCAACAGCAACCTCTCACAAGCCTTTCACCAAGGATTTTGGGAACAGGTAGCTATCTATAGGCCACAGTTTAAGATGGGTTTCTTTTTAAAATGCTCCAAATCTACCTGGGGTTTTTTGTCACCTCTGTCTTAGATTTGAGGTGCAAAAAAGAGCTGTCATCAGAATTTCAGGGAGCTCCTTCAAGCACTGCTTGAACAGCCTGGACAGCATCAGCTGCTGCTTTGAACTCGCTCTCATGGGCTACCTTTTCTTCCTTAAATCACTGTGTAAGAATATATAAAGGCCTACTTAATATCTGGAATATCTAGTCCTGCTCCTGTTCCCCCTCTTGTTCCCACAGCTCCCGTTGTTTGAGCAAGATATATAAAGCTACCTTTGTTACCCTTCCTGGAAAAGGAACAGCTTCTTCAGTCTTACAGTTCTTTGAGAATTTATCCACTTGTGAGTTTTTATTTGGCCCTTGCAAAGGAGGCCACGGCCTTGGCAGCAGAACTAGAGAACCTCAACAAAGGTATTTAAAGCTTCCAGATCCAGGCCAGTGGGTCAGAGCTCGCAGTTCTCCTGTTCTCGAAAAGAAAAGAAAAAAAAGGTAAAAAAGTTAGAAGTCTTGTTCTATAATTAGGGAAAGACTAATGTCTGGCTGGGAAACTAACATGTTTTATGTGATTTTGTTGCTTCTGCAGCTGATAGAGGCTGAAGTATCTCAGCTGTGATTTCTGATATGACCATGGGTGTGACCTTGGATATTCCAGTTTCACGTCAGAGCCCTTGAACCACTTCAGCATCCAGTGCCTGCTGTACCTGTGCAGCCACTCCTCTTATTGCCACAGCCTGGTGGCTAAACTGCCAGAGTTCAATTAATAAACAACTCCTTTCATTAAACACTTCAGGAAGCACTCCAGTTTCTAAACACAGATTTTCCCTACCAGCAGCAAAGCCTGACCCTTGTGTACTTTCAAGACATTTGCTATTATAGTTGTGGCCAGCTTTAACATAAACAAAATCCATCCTGGAGGGAGCTTTTGCAGAGGCCAAAGATGTGTTCTTTGAAAGGCTGAGGCCTCTGTGTATTATATCAAAAAGCAATCTGAGTAATTCCAGTGTTTTATCCCTACAGCTCCTACCATGCCTACTTTTCCATTCCACTGGCAACTGGATTTCATATTTCATTTCACACGCAGCCCATCTGCACAACAATCGTTTGTGTACCTTTCAGCTGACTTTATGAAGTGAACTGGTTTAACCCTTCCTCAGGAAAAGGCATCATAAAACGAGGTGTTGGTATGCCATGTCCAAGTGTTTTTCCTCAGAGCAAGCTAGAGCTGTTCCTCCTGGCACCAGGGTCTGATAAGAACAGAGTGAAGATTCCTTTCAGATGTAACCTAGAGAAATTGGTTTCCCTCCACAGAATTTGTCCTGCTCAGCACAGAGCGCCGGGAGGTTTTTTCAGCACTTTGCACATTTGAATTAATCCAGTGGGGTTGTTGGCTCAATTCTTTATCTAATACACCAGAAGAAATGTTTTGATCTTCTGTAAAAGTGCCACATTATTTGTTTTCTTGATTGCTGCTGTTGAATAATTAGGCTTTTCTAAATGCTGTGCTTGTCTTGTAACAAATATTGACAGCAAATTTTGATATTTCTGATTAGCAAAGAAGCCTTTGCAATTAGGTGCAAATGCAGACTAACAAAGGCTTGGCTTTCCAAGTGAAAGATGTTCACAGTGTCAGAGTTTTCTCTTTCCTGTCAAAATGCTGGGTTTGGTTTTGTTGAAATTTGTAATATTTGAAAAGAATTTGCAGATTGACGACTCAGAAGAACAAATTTCTTACATGAAGAAGGTAGTGTTTTTCTCCTCTTAAAAAAAAAAATTAATTAAAAAGAGAACTCAAACTTTCTTCCACTTCATTTGTGGGTTTTTTTTTCTGTTCATCAGATACATATCTATTTCCATACCATGATGCAGAATCTAAATATCAGGGATTCTTTCCAGCCTTCGATAATAAACATTTTGCAGAATGCTCTCAGGGTTTGCTGGTTCATACCTCCATGTGTGAAATGAGTGGTCTCCTGTTACCCTCACCCATATCTTTGATTAAAAACCCAACTAACTGTAAATGGATTAAAGGCAGCACAGGGATAACCTTGTTTCTTAAGTCAATAAAACCCTAAATGGAAAGGATTGTAAATCTATGAAATATTTACTGACATGTTAAGGTTATCCCTGCTATTTCCAAGCACACTTGGAGCATTTCCTGTCATGTTAATTAAATGTTTCTCATTCTCTTTCTTCCACTTAGGCCAGGTGGCTGCTAAATCAATCAAAGCACAAGCCTGGGAGGAGGAAGCTACAGGGGAAGGATTTGCCCACCTCACTAAAGCTCACAGGTACAGAGGGAATTGTCCTGCAAAGAGACATTAATTCATCTCTGGGACAAATAGTCAGGGATCCATTACCTTTAAGGAGCTCTCCCACTTTATTGAGCCTCTTGTCCTATTGATCTTTAAATAGGAACCTTTTTGGAGAATTATTTTTTCTCTCTGTTTTAAATTTCAACCCATTTTTATTGCCATTACCTTAAATCCTTCCCTCCCCTCCTTTTTTTTTTTCCCTCCATCAGTAGTTAGCTTTGTTTTGTTGTCCTTAAGAAGAAAAGTAGTTTGCTTTTCTCCTCTATTGCATTTTATTTGAAAATGTGGTTTCCAGGGCCAGCAGCCAACTCAGCAGTTGCCTCTTAGAATAGAGATTTGACTGGAATTTATGGAAGAAATAAAGGTGTGAGGCCTGTGAGTAAGGGCTGCCTGGGACTGGGTTTCTAACAGCCCCCTTTGTCCTGCCTGCCATGGAAGCTGGGCACACAAACACCTGAGATTGCTGAGATGGGAGAGAAACTGGATGGGGAAAAAGAGACCTTTGGATGGAACTTTTAAATGTGCAGGCAGAGCAGCTTCATTAAGGCCTCTGTATGTTTTAATGCCTCTGTTTGGGAGCTGGCTGGGCAGGAGCCCTCTTTGTATTGTGGATTGTGGGAATTGCACCTTGCTCTGGAGACAGAAGGGCCCAGATACCTCTTTTTGCTTTAGAAATGGAAAATGCCCCCATACAGTGGAAAAAATCATGTGGTATTTTAATTCAAGTTTCTGTTACTCCTGTCTGCATTGGAGAGGCTTTTCCAGCTGTACTAAACACTTGCCCCTAAAATCTCTTAAAATGCAGTTGCTCTTGAGTTGGGTTGCACTTAGAAATGTGCTAAAGATGTGGCAGCACAAGGATATGGGCACAATCCACCTCCTCTGTTTTGAAAGATGGCAAAGCTTGACAGCACTTTCATGAAGATCTTGACAGATCTCTGAGGCTGCTGTGGAGTTTGATGCCTGTCTGCCTCAGAGCCAGGACCACAGCAGCTGTAGGATGAGACAGTTGTCACTTCCTCCTTCTCCCTACCCACCTTTTGGGGTTGAAGAGAGCTCAAAACAGGAGAGAATTGAGACAGACCTGACTGCATCCTGATTTAGTGACTGCACAACCTCCTTCCAATTCACACAGTGCCCCTAAAATTCACTGATATTCCTGGAGGGTATCATGGACTGCCCTGCTTGGTGACAAATGTTCCCCTAAGTGACCAAACCTGACTGCTGGTTATTCTTCCTGAGAAATTCTTCTAAGGCTTGTCCACAGTTCTCTTTTATCGAAAACTTTGATATTTTAAAATTATTTTTTCTTTAACTAAAGAATTGTGTATTCTCATATATTAAAGAGAAAAAAGCTACTTTAAAATTCAACTCAGCCCAGGCTAAACCTGTTCATCTTCATACATTTAATGAAGGTTAATGTCAACACCATTAACTTGGTCTGCTCAATGTACCCAGAGCCCTCAAGCCTTGTCAAAGCCACTGATTTCAGTCTCCTTCACATCAACCCTGGAGCATGACTGAAGTTATAAATTCATAAAGTCGGGAACACAGCTCCTGACAAGTGCTGAATGTATCTCACATCTAACAGCATTTGTCAAAAGTCTTTTCTCATTAAGCTCAATTTGGGTTTTACAAGAAGTTCCCTTGGAGATGCTGGCTGTTTTCATCTTGCAGCAGCAGTAAAGAGTATAATAGTCTCTTAATTGATCCCTGAGGAACTGCAAATGGGCAGAATTGCTGCTCTGTCGACTGGGTCCTCCCAGGGACAGGAGCTCCTGGGTAAGTTGAAGGCTGTGTGATGAACACACCATTTGTTTCCGAGCTTCTGTTGGATTTGGCTCCTAATGAAGAGAGCTGGGAGTTTTGCTCCGTGCTTGTACAAGGAATCAGAATCACAGAAGGGTTCAGGTTGAAAAGGATTGGAGATGATGCAGTTCCAATCCTCGTGCCACAGACAGGGTCACTTTTCTCTAAACCAGTTTGCTCCAAGCCCCATCCAACATGGCCCTAAGCACTTCCAGGGATCCATGGGCAGCCACAGCTTCCCTGGGCAGCCTGTGCCAGGACCTCATCACCCTCACTGGCAATTATTTCTTCCTAATATCCAATCTAAACCTACTCTCTGTCAGTTTGGAGCCATTCCCCCTTGTCCTGTCACTCCAGAACCTTGCAAAGAGTCTCTTCCCATCTTTCTTGCAGGTTTCCTTCTGGTACTGGGAGACCACAATTAGGTCACCCCAAAGCTTTTTTTCTCCAGGCTGAGCAATCCCAATTCTCTCAGCCTTTCTCTCTAACCAACTTGGTGGTCTCATTTTCCTCCAGAAGCTCCCACAAGGACACTGAAGGATGAGACAGAAGGGGAAAAATAACCTGTGGCCCAGACTCTATTTCCGCTACCGTCCTCGAATAGAACAAGTTCTTCCTCTGGCCTGGGCTCTCCTTTTTGTTTGAGGTGATACTGCTTGCTTGTTATCTTCTCTACTGCCTACAGTGGGTGCTCTTTGGTGCTCAAACATGTTTATTTAAGACTTCTTTGCTAGTCCCTCTTTGGAAACCCATTAGGAACTGTTCACACCGTGTTAAAACTCGGGAGACGTTAAATTTCACCTAATGCTTCCTGAAAAGCTCTGGCACCTGGCCCGTGTTTCAAGAAAGAGTTAAGCAGGGAATACACATGGCAAAAGAGCATACATAAAGCTGTCCCCACCTTTCCCTTTGTAATAACAAAACACAGACCCCTTTAAAGGGAAACTCAAGAAAGTCATTCAATAGCAGCTCTTTCATAACTTATCAGTACCTTACATATTATATTGTACAGGTGTCACTGTGTAATCCCCCTCTCTCTCTCTCTCTCAACAATTTTTATACCAAACTGAGGATGTAAAAGGTCCATCTGGATTTCCTCTGGCTTTTCCTCCCAACATTATTCAGTCTCTGTTTCTTCAATCTTTGCTAAGCTGGTGGAACATGCCCTAAAATGTCACTTACAGCACTTTCATATTCTACGCTGAAAAAAATTAACGGAATAGAGCTTGCAATTCAAATCCTGCCACTGACAGACATTTGCTGAGGCAAAGTCAGGAGGTTCAGTTTAGAAGCTGTAAACTGTTACAGGGCTATAAATTCCTGTTCCGTTAAGGTTGTGCCACACTTAAATGGGGGAAGAAAAGAACCAGCCCTCAGGTTTTTGGAGCCTGTGAAATCAGGGGTGATCATGGTGCTTCTGCTGCTGCTTCTTCTACCTGTGCCACTTAAAACTCCAGGTGAAAATCCAGCTCCTTGGCCTTTTAATTGAACTCTAGATTCCAGAGTGAGAGGCACTGTTTTTATTTTCACATATTAGTACCTCTAAGAACACTGGCACAATTGTATTTCAATAGAGATTTTTTAAATAATGGCTTACAGATTATTTCAATTACTGAATTGTGTTCTCTCTTTGAGACATTATGATTTTTTTTCCTAAGACACAGCAAAGCCAAGCACGAGCAGAACAGAGGAGAGCAGAAAGGCAACTAAAAACCACAATTCACCAGTCCAAGATAAAATTCAGCAACACCCCAAGAGGCACCAGGTACTGTAGGTTTTGTATTAGCAGCAGTCTCCAAAAATCCCACTTTTGCTGTTTGACTCCCATTCCTCTTTATGGTTCTACACAGTTAATACTGAGTTTGAAACCAGGGTAAGATGTTGAGAACCTTACAAGGTTCTCCTTCCATTTTTCCTTTCCTTTTCTCTCATCATTGCCATCATCACAACCAACATCTTTTCCCATCCAATAAAAAAAGGAGTGTGCTGGGAATTAAATGCTACAGATGCTTCCACAATATAGTCTAGGTACATTTCTTATATTTCATATAAGTCCGTGAACTCTAGATTATTTTTTATCTTGTCATGTTTAGCCCTGCTGCAGTGCCTTCCAGAGCAAATTGTGAGTGTATCAATTAGAACACATGCTCTGGTTTTCTCTCCATCACAATTTCTCGTGATTAGAAAATAGGATCAGACAATATAATCCGATTAGTTCCCTGCTCCTGCTGATTAACTGGGGTGTTTCCCTGGACATCTCGGTGTCTGAGCAGCCTCCTTGCTCCTGGAGAGGACAGACTGTCACGAGAGAGATTGTTTTACCACTCACTGAAATTTAACCTGTATGAATAATGGACTCCCATGAGAAACCATGACAATCAGTCTCCACAGTAGGATAATGCCAAAAGCAGGTTTGAGTTTCAAAGTCACCAATGAATCAAGAAGGGTGAGAAATTAGGTCTGAGGAGCTGTTTCCTTCTAGCCTTGTTCTTGCACAGCAACGAGTATTCTTGCAGTGTATCTGTAAATTTTACTTCCTTCATGAAATCAACCAAGGATTTTCACAGAAGCATTTGTCATGCATTTAAAGGTCTGGAGTTTTTTGGTGTTCTTTTCACTGCAACTTGTAGTGTGAAGGAAAAACAGGGAGAAGAAATTTTCCTGAGAACTTTCCACAGCATTACATTTATTAAAATGTTGCTGTACAATTTTAGCTAAAGTCAAACAATATTTTTCTGAAACAGAAATCCAGGTCATGGATTCAGTTCCGAACTAACAGAAAGGAAAGTGCTTTAACACATTTTGTGAGCACCTTTAGCTTTGCACCCTCTTCAGAAACTCACATTGGCTCAAATTAAGCACCAGTGTGTTATCTAAGCCTTAAATAATACATGTATTTCTTTTCCAAAGGTGTTTGGAGTTGGTCTTGTTGTTCAGGATTATTGCTAAAGTAATAGTGGTTATTTTGGGTAACAGTGTCTGCTGCTGATAAGAAGTCTTTGTATCAGGGCAATGTATGTTGAGGGTGGGTGTTTTCTCTCTTTTCAATTTTAACTTCTTATCCAGCTTCCTTATTGCTAAGGCCTTGTCCACTTGGAATCCCAGAAAAGCACGTTTTTGTCCAGGCTTCTTTTCTCTGTTGAGCAGCAAGGAACAGCTGGTAGGGAATTTTAACCCAGAATGAAAGTGGCTTGGACTCCCTCCCCCTCTCCCTTATTCTTCCCAAGAAGAATTACTTTGCTTTGAAAGCACAGTGATTATTCTGGAATAAAGTAATATTTCAGATAGAATGTTCCATGGGGCTGGGGGTGTGCTGAAGCTACAACTAAAGTACTGCTACAGTTAGCCCAGTTAGTTTTCTGTCCTAGTTTGGCATTAATTCGTATTTTAGTATGAATCTGTTCCTGTTAGAGGCCTTGTTTTAAACAAAATAAACCAGTGACCCACTGTGGTTCCTCCCAGCCTGGCCCGTCCTGGGATTCTAAAAATAAGGATTTCTTACTCAACCCATAAAAGGTGTGCCAGCAGAAGTAAAAGGGCTTAGATGACTGTGAGTGCAAAATGCCAATTACTGGTATAATTAACTTCTGATTATTTTGAAATATGGGAGGTTTTTCATGCAGAAGCCTTGGGACAGGGCATTAACAGCTCTGTAGGTCAAAGACACTTGCAAATTGAGAGTGTCACTTTTAGGTGCTGCCTGCTGCATTATTCCAGGGTCACCCTTCCCATTTTGGTGCCGTGACAGCGCTGAGAGGTTTGGAGATGCCAGCACCCCAAGATGGTGCTGATGGCTGGCTGGCCACCTTCTTGGCTGGGCCAGAGGTCAGGCAGGGGGATTCCTGCTGCAGGCAGGCATGCAAACTATGCATGCACAAGGAGAGATCAGCCAGAGGCCTTGAATGCTTCTGAGACCTTGGCTACACGAGCACTGAGGAGAAATTACCAGGCATACCTTGGAAGCAGAACAATAACCCATGATTTGATGAGCCTGAAAGGTCCTGAGCATTGGCTCCAACTCAGGTAAGAAGCAGCAAGATATTAAAAAGCCTCTCAGCTCCCAGAGTCAGAACACTGCCTAATTTCACACATTTTGGGGGTGGGTTTTGAGCACACTGCTCTGATTCCACTCATCTCCATCCATTTGCTTTTTCCTGTTCTCCTCAGCCCCCCATAAACTGGATTAAAGGCTTGTGTGATTGATACATGCAATAGGTTGAATTCATCAGGCAGAAGATTGGGGTCAGAAGGAATTTCCATTAAAAGCGAACTGGAAATGATCTGAGGAAGCATGGGGGAAGCCAGAGGGGGCTGAACAAGGAAATATTTCTCTGGAGCATTTGGAATAGATCACTCTCGTATTCAAATTAAAAGCAAAGCAATCTGACATTGCAATTTGGGTGACTTGATTCCATTACAGCTTCTGAGGAAGTCCAGAATTCTTTCTTAAGACAGGCAACACAGCATGGAGATGCCATAATTTCAGGTCTGATTTTGCTGAGGACAAAAAAAAGTCAGGATCTGGAAATGTGCCTGGGGAAATTAAGACAGAAGGCACCTCTGTTTTATCTATTTCCATGGGAAATAGAAAGCTCTAACCACTCCTTTTAATGGAAGGTAAATGGAGAGATAATTTGGTTTTAATTTTACTTGCTTGCCTGCACAGTTTTGGGTTTGTTTTGTTTTTTTTTTTTTTGTTTCACACCAAATATCTCTCTAGCCAGGTAAGCCTCAAATAAAGACACAGCCTTTAATTGTTTTATTCACATCTCATTGGTCTGAAAGAGTGATGTACTGACATAACACAAGTAATTGCTTGATATGGTTCATTTCAAATCATAATCACAAAAGACTGATAATAGTTTTGTTGTTTTCTTTTTTTCTCTTGCATTTTCCACAGTCATTGGGGAATTTCCACCAGGATGCTTCCTGGACACTCCAGGGACCAGTTTGGCTGGGATTTCTGTTGTGTTTTGCACAGCACATGGTGAGTGCTTCATATAAATGACCTTTTGCATCTGTAGCATGTGGAGGCAGGGGTTAGAAACAAGCTAATACTTGTTTGATATTATTACTTGTGTTATCACCATCTGGTGCGCAGCTAAAAAAGTACCTAAAATTATTCTGTTACCACCTGGCATTTTCTGGCAGGGCAAAATGTTGGATTTGGCCAATAGAACTGCAAAGTGAGAGTTTAAACACATTTTGAGGTTCAACTTCAATGCTGCACCATCTAAAATGTCTTTGATACTGTGTATGCACCTCAAGTGGAAAACCTAAGAGGGGGAGGAAGGAAAAAAAATTAAAAGCAAAAAATACATTTGGAACTCTAAAAATCTTACTGGTTTTAATTTATCTGCAGAAGGAATTTAAGTAAGCAGAAACATAGTAAAAGTAGGAATTGAAAAAGATGCAGCACACTAGAACCAAAGAGTATCAAACATTGGCTGTTTTATCTCAAAAATGCAATAAATCGGGGGCTGATGAAACCAAAGAGCTCCATTTACAGATGAGATTAAGCAGCCAGGACAAATTTATTACTTTTGGATTAAAAGCAATCATGCAGCACTTGTAATCAGCAGAAGAAAAAGGGAATGTGATGCTTCAGGGAGAAGCTGCATTAATTGCTGCATGTGTTTATGCACCCTCAGTGTCACCCCTCACTCCTGACACACAGGTATCAGGTCACAGATGTGATTTTCTTCCAGTATTTCTACCCAAACATGCGCACACTTTTGTTTTGCAAATGTTTTGAAATGAGAAAGTCCCTTCTGGCCGAGTTAGCATCGAGGAGAAAAAGGGCAGTGCTTTATGTTAAAGTCTGCTAGGAAGCCACTTTGGGGGCATGACTGCAGCACATTGTGCTGTGAACTCGGAGACCTCGGCTGTGGCATGGATCCATCGCATTCCTCAGCCCCCTGCTCAGCACAGGAGAAGGGTGGGGCTTTGCTTGCAGCATCCCTGGCAAACAACAGCCCTCTTGGAGCAGCTTCCTTGTGGCTCTGGGGAGAAGGCCCCAGCCTGCAGACAGGAGCAGCAGTGCTCAGCAAAATGCAGAAATCCACTAATTAGGGTGGGAAAAGGGCTTGATGATCACTGGCACAGGAAGGGGTCACACCACACACCTTACAGCCACTGTAGGGTCTTGGTGGAGGGAAGTTTGCAAGGGGATTCACAGTCCCACACTTGTGCTGTCAATTAATACATCTGATCTTTTTTATGGTCCTTGCTTGGACTCTCTTAGTACCAAGATGTGCTGTGGAGCAAATAGAAATCCATGTTGAATTTGAAGAAGGGAATTGTTTGTTTTGCTTCTTTAGCTCAAAAGTGAATGAGCTGAAGTTTCTGTTAATATTGTACCATAGTTAACATTTCTCCAGTGACATAAACAAATGAGCTCTGCCCAAAATTAAGTTCAGCAGGTAACTATTAGAGAGTTCAGATTTTCCTACAGAGTTGCAACTTCTGTTATGGAAATGGAGAACATAAACGCATAACTTCTGTGGAATTAGTGAATCTGATCTAAATCTGGGTGATTTATTAAGAGCTGGAAATTGAAACTTTTCTGCTGAGTGGCTTATTTTGATTGGTGGTGTGAAATTCCTTCCTCGGTTTAGAAACTATTTGAAAAATGTAAGGTAGAGAAAGAATAGCTCGAGCATGACAAGAAACAGCACATTGAACTGTGATTCTGTAGTGGTAAAATTAGGATACACATCAAGAGCACCAAATGAATTACCTTTTAAAATGGGTTTCATGTCATGTTACTGTCTAGAGCTCTGTGACCAGATCACTGAGGGGAAATCCTAGTTTGAAATGGTTTCATTGAGGTGAATTACAGATAACTTGGAGAAAACTCTCTGGTTTTCTCAAGAAACCTCTCATGTGGAATACACAGCAACTTCTTAGTTCAACTTCTTTAATAAACTAAAAATAGTCCTGCTGGGAGAGAATTTGGACTCCTGTAAAAGGAGATTTGAAGAGAAAATTAAATCCAATACTTGGATATGAACCAGATCCTGGAACCCAAGTGACAAGATTTGCTTATGCACTGACTTAATTGCTGTGAGTCTTCAGTGGGCCAGGTAGCTGGGAATTCCAATGGAATCCTGGCTGGGATCAGCAATGGGGTGGCAGCAGGAGCAGGGCACTGATTGTCCTCTGTGCTGGGCACAAATCCTGGGTCCAGGTCTAGGCCCTCACTCCAGGAGAGCCCTGGAGGGGCTGGAGCGTGTCCAGGGCAGGGAATGGAGCTGGGAAGGGGCTGGAGCCCCAGGAGAGGCTGAAGGAGCTGGGAAAGGGGCTCAGCCTGGGGAAAAGGAGGCTCAGGGGGGCCCTTCTGGCTCTGACAGGAGGGGACAGCTCAGGGGGGTCAGGCTCTGCTCCAAGCCAACAGGGACAGGAGGAGAGGGAATGGCCTGGGGCTGGGCCAGGGGAGGTTTAGAGTGGAGATGAGGACATAATCCCTCACAGAAAGGAATGTCAAGCACTGCAAGGAGCTGTCCAGGGGAATAATGGAATCCCCATCCCTGGAAGTGTTCTAAAAGCTTGTAGATGTGGTGCTGAGGGACATGGGTTAGTGGTGGACTTGGCAGTGTCGGGTTGATGGTTGGACTCGATGACCTTAGGGGTGTTTTCCAAATGTTATGGTTCTTCTGGAGGTTCTGGAGCCCAGTTTATTTTTATGTGCTGTGAGAACCAAGCACACTGTGGGAGATGTGCTGCTCTAAGGGCACTGGCAAGGCTCAGACAGCTCAGTTTGCTTGGATGGAGAAGGCCAGTCCCGGATTCATGGATTTAACAAACTCTGGGAGCAGGTGGGGAATGGGTGGAAAGAACTGAAATCCACTGAACTGAATCCAAAAGGTTTCAGAGGAAAGCTGAGGAGAAATGGCCTCAGTCTTTAACATTTAGCTGGGTCATGATCTGAGCTGGTGAAATCCTCAGTGGGGTTGGGGATCTGTCATTGTTGGACACGCAATGACACACAGGGGTACTTTTTGGTGAGAAGGCACAAAACCATTTATTACAATATTTGACTCTATATTTGTAGCATTTTTACACAGACCAGGGATTGGAGGAGAAGGTTGATACCTCTCCCATCCCATTGGTCAAGACAACTGCTCATCAGTTGTGTTTTACTCCAAGAGCAAGTGTGTAAACAACTTTGTTTTAACATAAACCTGTTCTAATTATAACACCCGTGTGTGGGAAAGAACCACTATGAAAAACATTTAGCTGTAAAATGCATCAGAAAACTGAAAAATCAGAGTGACAGGGAGCTGCATAAGAGATTTCAGGAATGAGGTCTGAGTTCCCCACCCAGCACAGTGGGGGAAATGGGGAGCAGTGTTGGGAATTAAACCCACATTTCCTGAACTTCCACTCAGCCAGATGACTGTAGCTCCTCCTCCTGAGAGAAAACATTACCTGAAAATAAACACTACCCTAAAAGAAACCCAGAATTGCTGTAATTTGGTATCATATCCAGAATATATTGAAAATTTACTGAATCACAATTTTCTTTGATTGTAATGGACACTTGTACAGTGTTTTCTACCAACAGGTCACATCTTTCACCCTACATGGTATTTAACCCTACAGTGGTATGGTTTCTGGCCATAATGGGGTCAGAATTAATGAGGGGCAACATGGCCTGAAAATCTCCCATTAGCAGCAACTCTCAAACTTCTTGAAGAGTTGCATTCAAGCAGGCTAAAAAATACACTGAGCAAACAAGGGAAACATTTTGAAAGATAAAATATTTCAAAGAATCGCAGATGAAGTGCTTATTGTGAAAAAAGAAAAAGCTTTAGGAGTAAAATTTTTTAAAAATGCAGTTTGTTATATCATAATTATATTATTGCCTCAGAACAATCAATCTATTTTCTTTGTGAGAGTAATTCCAAGCAGTTGTTATTGAGCAATTTTTCTTCGTATGAATAATCAGTCTTTTGAAGCATGACTCCAGTGTAAGGTCAAAGTTGTTTTTTATGTTCTCCAAGCAGCTGAATTGCTTTCTGCTTATGTAATACAGATGTCAAGCTGTTTGAAATACTTGTGCACTTCAGTGACTTGTAAGAAAAAGAAGCAAGAACTCTCTACAGAACTTGATTTTGTCAATTTGAAATTTCGTTTCTCATTTTAAATGGATTTTTAAACCTCATGTTTGCGGAAATTCTTCCCACCTTACAAACAAAATACAGTAATGGCTCAGTTTTCAGCAATGACTTTTTATCAGGATTTAACTGTGCTCCAAGTGGGGTGACAACTTTCCTCAATTTTCAGTGAGCAAATTGAAGTCTTATCTGAAATACCTTTGAATCTGACAGGCAATTGAAAGTTTGTTTTTCATCTTGTGAAACACCTACAGATAATTCTGCTCTGCCGAGAGAAGAATTTCGGTCCTACTGAGCCGGTGAAGGTTATGTAAGTTTTATCTTTTAAAAGACATAATAATGATGACAAAGTTGGGGGTAACAGACACATGGGTTTGTCATGTTTGAGCTGGGGTGGGTGGGAGAGGAGGGCCACATAAAGAGGATTCCATATCCATGGCTTTTGTGTGGAAGCTTTGGAGTTGGCCTGCAATAATTCAAATTTACAGCGCAGCTTCTGAGCAGGGGCTTATGTGCAGGGACAATGCAACTTCTCCATGAAATTCTCTTTGCAAACATAATTATTGCTATTGTGAGGGCCCCTGGCAAATTGCCACTTAATAGTGGTCGGGCTGCTCCCAGTCACACAGGACTGGGCTATTCACTGGATCCCATGGAATTACTGGCTCAGCTCCAGGATCTTTGCACAGTTGTCTGCTGGGCTGTGTAAATAACTCGAAATGTTGCAGTGAGACAGTAAATATTCCCCAAGTCATGAAATTGTAGAAAAACAGAACAAAGAAGTCATCCAGAATCTCAGATACCACTGGATAGAGCTGGAAAATGCAGTTTGCTGGTGGAGCCACTGGGAGAGCTTTCAGGTAGGCCAAAAAAAAACCCCTCAAGTTTGCTGGTACAGATTTGCAGTAGACAAAAAAACCCCAAAACACCTTGTTTTTCATTACTAAAATACACAATGCATTTTGTGAGCTTTACATCCATATTCAATGAACCTTCACCTGCTTTGGTGCTAATAATTTGGTTTAAATAACATAGTTGTTAATTAGATCTTCTCAAGAGGAATTAAGCATCAGCTTTTGCACAAGGTTGAAATTAAATTAAGTTTAATTTCGGCAATCACAGAAAACAAAGTTGTTTTGGTGGTCTGTTTTATTCATCCTTACCTTATCTTCCTCTTCCCACAACTTGGATAGTAAATTAAGGAATTTGAATTTTTCAGTGTGGTAAGCTGTTAATATATAGCTCAAAATGCATCTTCAATGGTACACAAATTATCCCCTTTAATCAGAAGAGCTTAATTGCATCAAAAATAAACTTATTTAGGAAGGTGTGTACTCACAAGAGACACCTACATTTGGTAAATTGGAATAGGGCCAGAGCATCTGAACCAACTTTATCCACTTTGGACAAATGCAAACCATTTTCATTTTCTTTAAAGGACTTTTCTTTGTTAAGCAGATTTATTGATAAATTGCTCAGTAGGATTTTGTTACTTTAATATTTTCATCTATGGAGGGACACAACAGAAGAACAGCTTAAATTAAATTGGGCAATAGGGAAAAAATTTATTAAAACAAAGGTTATAGAGATGAGAAAGAATTTATGCTCAAGAGGTGACAGAAGCAACAGTTTAGGTGTTGCTTTGGGATTTTTTTGGGGGGTTAAGAAAGCCATTTAGCTCTACAAAGGGAGAAGGCAGACTCTGATGTTGCCAGGAACAAGAACAGAGAGAACATAAAAATTTAGGAGGATAACATGAAGGATGATATTTGAGTCAAACATCTCATTAAAAGAAGAAAACTGGGAGTGGAGTGGAAACACAGAGAGGAGCATGTTTTTCTCTTCAAAGCAAACAAAAAGTTAATACAATATAAAAAGGATTAAAAAAAATATATGCTGAAGAAAGGCCAAAACTTTAAAGGCAACTTATGTTCCCATATTTATGAGACTGTACCATGAATACAATTTGAGCAGGGATATTTCCCACTAAACCCCAAAACTTTAAATGATAGCTCTTCAAAATGTTTTCCAGTGCTTTATGTTTCCTGTAATGGAAAATGTTATCCTTCATTAAAAGCCAGCTAGACTGTCAGTATTTTCCATCATCCTCTATTTTCTCCCAGGCCTATATTCTAATTGAACAGCATTCTTGATCTTCATTTTCCCATCAGAACAACTGTACCAATTTTCCCTTCTGTGTTTTCATCAGTAAGGAAAAGGCTCCTTTTGTGTGTGTGGAGTCCAAACCCAGAAGAGCTGCCAAAAACTCACAGAAGTCCAAAAAGGAGAGGTGAGGAATAGACAGGACTGCTCTGTGCTCTTCTCCCTCCTCAAATCAAACTGCCAGTAGAAATGTGCACCTTTCTGAAGTCTTGCCCCAAATATCTCCATCTGGGACTCCCATGGGTTCTGTCACTGCTCCCTAATCCTATTTAAGCATCATCCATAAACCTTGGTTCACAGAAATTCCCCACTGCCTTAAGTGCAAAGAGGACCTTGCTTTTAGAAAGACCCACAGCTGCCTTTTGGGGGCCTTCTGTGGAAAACCCTCAGGTTTAGGCATCTGCTGTAGAAGAACTGACCTAAACCAACTGGTGCAAGATTCAAACAGAAACAGGGAAAAAAACCCCTAAATATTACATTTCTTCATCCATTTCCTGGTTGACCTGGGGAATTCTTTGTGGATCCCGAGAGTTTGTATGGATTCAGAAAGCAGCTGAGTCAAATCCTGGAGCCAGGAGCTCACTGAAGGTCTTTGAGCACAAGAACATTGATGGAGTGTTGGAATATTTCTCAGCTACAAATTGCCAGAGGATGAAAGTGAGTCCTGGGGGGAAGGGGCCCTCCATGCCCATTATCGTGGTCCTTCCTACATGAGTCAGAATAAAAGAAAGAGCTTTGCAGGAAGATTTGCTGTGATCTAGGAAAAGCATTGTTTTGTAAGAGAGCTTCACCAAATGGTGACAATTTGCACAAGAGGAAAATGTCTGGATGGAGTAATCTGACTCTTCCCCATCACTTCTGAATTTTTGACTTGGCTGGTTTCACAGGGTTCCATTTTCTAACGCAGTCCCTTTACAGCAGAAAACAACTTCTTTGCTCATCTCCAGAGACAATCAGCAGAGAATCCCATGGGATTCCTTGTTTCTGGGTAGGTGTCTAAATGAGCCTTTTAGGGACACCAGCCCCGAGCACAAGTGTGCCATCTGCTACTCTCTGACCAGCTTTCCTTTTCACCCTCTGCTCTGCTCACTCAGTCTTCCTGCTGTCACATGTGCACGAACAAGCTGTCTGAGAGGGTGCAAGGGTGCACAGAAGGGCACAAAACCATCAGGGACACAATCAGAGAGAAATCTAACACCAGCTCAGAACAGAAGGGAAAAGGAGATCCTCACGTGCCAATTTTCTTTCCTGCCTTTCATTCATTCGGTGCTTGGAGCAGGGATAGAATTCATCTCTGCTGGTTGGAGATGTCCTTCTCTTCATTCCTCCATTAATTCAACTGGTTTATATTTTATTCACCCAGTTATTCCCAAGGCTTAGCTAGATTAGTCACCTGTGTTTGTGTGTTTGAGCCACTGACATTTGTCCAGCTTTTCTTACACATGGCAAGGTGAAAAAAGAAAATGAATATTAGAAAGTGTCTCCCAGGAACTAAAAAGAGTCTGCAGAGTGTATTAAGTTACAAGAACCCTTCTAAGGAGTTTTAGGATTTCTGTAAGTTGACATACACAAAGTGTGCCAGTCCTTTTGTCTTCCAGAGAGTTAATGTGATTAAGCTTTTTATCTGGCATGCCTTTTCACTGGAGAATCTGCATGAAATCCCCCTCAATTCTCTTCATGTCTTTCCAAAAAAGAATATGAGCTTTTTTAACGCAGCCTTTTTTACTGTCTGGAATGTGTTTGCATTTTCTAAGTGCTTTTCAAGGTTGAAACGAAGCAAGTTTTGGTTACAAATGCAAATCTCCAGGAATGAACTGGAGTGAGAAGGCTGAAGGCCCACGTCTGGCATGTCCTTTTGAAACCTGAGGCCTTCCTAACCCATTTCATCCTAGATACTGCTTTTGAATCCTACAACGTGAACTTCTTCCCTTTGGCAAAGTCAAACTGATAAATGATGTCACTGAAATGAAACCCTAGCACGTGTGAGCATGGAATTTCTATTACTGCCCTCTTTAGCTCCAAGGGGTTTCTTTTTCTCCCAGAGCCAGGAATGGATCCACATGAGGTACGAGGGAAAGTTGAAACTGTATATGCTGGATTTTCTCCTGTGAGTGGATTTGTGCATGAAATCTTGTGATTAAAGGCCAAATGGAGAATTTGGGTGAAAACTGGATGAGCTGGCCTTGAGCAAATGCAAATCTCTCCTTGCTTGAAGCAGTGCACCTGAAGGGCATGGTCAGATATCCATTGTTGGCAGAGGTTTCCAGATGGAGGAGAGGGGCAGGTGGAGAATCCCAGAATCCCAGAATGGTTTGGCTTGGAAGGGACCTTCCAGATGATCCAGTGCCACCTTCTGCCATGGGCAGGGACACCTTCCACTGTCCCAGGGTGCTCCAAGCTCCATCCAGTCTGGCCTTGGACACTTCCAGGAATCCAGTCCCAGCTTCTCTGGGCGCCCTGTGCCAGGGCCTGCCCCCCCTCCCAGGGAACAATTCCGGTCCAATATCCCATCTAAACTTGTCTTTTGTCAGTTTGAAGCCGTTCCCATCCCCATCCTGTCACTCCCTGCTCCTGTGAGTATAATCTGAGGAGGCAGAAGGCCTCAACCTCCTACAGCTCTGTGAATTGCTGGATTCAGGCTGGGATCTTGAGCTTTGCCTTCCTTCCCCGTCAGTTCCCATTCAGCCCTCCAAGGCAGTAACAGAAACAGCATTTTGGTTGAAGTGCCTGGACATCAAACTTTCTTGTGGTACTTGGCAACCTTGTTAGAAAGGACTGAACTGAAATTCCAAAATCTGTTGGAGTAACGAGGAAGTAAAACTCCCAGCTTGCTACTAAATGTGTTCCCACTGAAGCAAAGTTGAGCACCACAACTGCTGGGGGAAGAGAAAAGCTTCAACCAAGAACAGAGCCCTGAGGTCAAACTGAAGAGAATATTCAGCCACCCTCCTAGCAGAGCATTGTCTGAACATGTCCAGTGCTTTGTAACACTGAACACACTCTATATTCCAAAAGAATACCCTAAAGCTGAAGTCTGTGCATTCCAATGTTTGCTGCACGTTTCATCTTTCAGAGGTTTGAAGATGGCCAACATTAACTGTACTTCAGTAATGAATTGAGACAGAGCTAATCAGGCCATTCTGCAGTAAGCCTGGCCTTTAAAATCCCAAAGTGTGCCAGTCTAATTTTGGCAGTCAATTTTCCTCTTTAGTGCATTTTTACAATTTCTATTCAAACCAGCTCTCCAGATATACAAGTTCTCCAAATGCTGGTTCCAGTGTAAATTATCAGCCTTTCCACATTTAGGCACTGGAGATCGAGCTTTGCAAAAGAGGCCTGCATAAAAGAAGGAGAAATAAAACTCTGGGAGTTGCAGAAAATAAACATTTATAACTTAATGTCTTAGCAGCATGTTTGGGTTAAGCAAGAAAATATTTTTGGAAACCTTCTTTGCTTGGAAACGGAAAGAAATTGTCATTTCAGTGATACCTCAGGGGAGAAAGAGGCAAGTTTATTTCAAATATTGCTTTGGAAATTAGAAAATGCTATTTTCAAGCTGTTCCCTACCGTTCTGTCATGTCCACAGGAGACAATTTATATGCTGCACTCGAAAATTGTTCTTCCTTTTTCTGGTGACCTGAAATAATTCCTGCAGCATGGAGATCCTGGAGTTCTCCATGGATGCATCTTGGGAGAAAGGGTCATTGCCTTATAGGCATTGGTGACATCCAAGATTCACATGGGTGTAAAAGGAAATCAGATTGCCCATGAAGACCCTTTGGACCCAAAAGAATGTTTTCTCATGGCCTTGTTTGTTTTTTGGAGCAAATGAGGTTTATTGTTTCGAGGAAAGATGATCATTATTCTGTTAGTTCAAATACAATTTTTTTTTCTTTATCTTCCAGCCATTCTAGATGTCAGGAATAATACACAGATGACAGTGATCATAGAAAATTCAGGTAGATTAAAAACATCACCATTGAAGGTTTCTGTTGTCAGTGCCTCTTAGAATTTCTGTGATTGCTGAGTCAGGGAGCTTTGTTTAAAAAAAAAAAAAAAAAAAGTGTTTTCTTCTTTGCTGTCTTCCAAGAAAACATCATCTAAAATAAATATAATCAGATTCTTTCAAAGTACTGATCTCTGCCATATCTGAGCAGCTGAAAGCAGAAAAGCAAACAGGTTTCAGTGATAAAATGACTGTAAATTATCAGTATCTCAGGATGAGATATCTCTGTGTCCAAGAACAATTCTGACAAAACCAACAAGAAGTTGTTGCATGGTTGGGAAATAAGTGTAGGCTCTTGTTCTGTATGGGACAGGGTTTGTTCAGGACTGCAAGTCCTCGAGGTTGGCAGATATTTCTTTTTGTTCTGAGGGGAAAGTTCTTACGTTAATCAAATGGGCTGGGAGGGAAAATCAGTTCTTTTTTCTGTGTAATCACCACAATCAATCACCAAAACGGTTCCCCCACATTATTTATTGCTTCTTTATCAGTCTCATGACACAGTGAGATCTCTGCCACAGAGGCTCCCTGCGCTGTACGAAGCCTCTGAATTTACTGTGGCATTTCTCTGGCTTGTGTTGGGCAGATTTTAATTGAAAGAAACAGTTCTGCCCAAGATCCTCATCTTCATCTATGTCCAGTATTACAGAAGCTTGAGCTATAAATGCTGGAACAAAAAGATAATGTTTGAAAATGGTGTTTGAACACTGCAAAAGAAGACATAGCCAGGAAGCCACTGCACTTACTCCCAAGTGCTGCTGGCAAATGTGAAATCCAAGTCCAGCTGGATTTCTCACTGGACAGTGCACAGAGCCAGGCATGTTTAAACATCCCTGCTGGAATCAGAGCAAGGAGAAAGAAAAGCAGCAGTCAAATACACTGATCCAGTAATTTCCATGCTTGCTTTGGCCACTGCTCTGCTGTGGTAGGTTTCTTCTTTGCCTCAGAGCTGAGACAATCTCCTACCATCTGGACAAGCACAGAGCCTGTTCAAAACAGGCAAACAGAACTGGGTCAAGAAATCTGAGGGTTATTGCAGGGTTTAGGCCCAAGTCAAAATGAAGTTTGGCTGCAGTGTACCCCCATTAGGCCATTTTCAAATTGTAGCACAACTGCCACCAAGTTGTTACTTGTATTTACTTGTATTTACTTGTATTTACTTGTATTTACTTGTATTTACTTTCATTTACTTTCATTTACTTTCATTTACTTTTTTTATTACTATTATATAAAACTCCTGATTGGAATTTTAATGTCTAAAACCAGTTGTATACCTACCCAATGAAATAGAATATTCAAAAGGAAAAAAAAGAGTTGAATGTGAGGAGTCTCAGTATTGCTCAAATATATGTTTCATTAAGCAGAGAAAATGGAAGAGGAGAAGACGCTCAATTTTCAGGGGAGTGAGGCTGTGAGGGTCTGAGGAAGAGGACATTAATTACCCTGCTCAAAAAGATAGATCAGGTAAGTTTTGTATTTTGTGGCTTTGAAGGCTGTTACAGCTTTTGTGTCTGCACAGTTTCTGCAAGGACAGAGTTAACCCCTATTTTTACCATGCAAGAATCATCTTGTCAGCTGCATATCTTGAGTTTTTGGGCCCACCCCATGCATTTTATGCCCATGCAGGGCATGGGTCATCTGTTACATGATTTGGATCTCTTTGGTAGGGAAAGCAGGAGCAGTGTCTGAGGTTGTTTGCAATACTCTGGTTGATCAACTGTTCCTAATTTCCCCAAATTGTTCCTTTTTCTAGCCCCTTTTCCCTTTGTTCTGTAATTAAGCCCACATGTCCCTATTTTTAACTCCCCGAGTCCTCAGGCCCAAAACATGTTTCTGATTGTAGATGCTGCCCTTCTTTGAACTTTTGCCTCCCTGACTCAGCTGCTGAGTATCTGAGCACTGAACTGCCCTGGTGCCATCTCGTTCTGTGAGCCAAAATCAGTTTTTGTGCTTTAACCACCTCAGCACCCCCACACAGCCAGCAGGAGAGGACAGTGGACATGGGAGGGAGATGGGAGTGCAGTGATGGAGGTCCCTGTGCCCAAATGTCCCTTATTTCTGTGTCATTGTGTTACCACAGGACTGATGTGACACAGAGGCTTCTCAGGAAAAGCAAATTCAGCTGGTTTATATCCTCTGGCTCTTTATGCAGCATGTAAGGGGTTTGCTCTGTGTGTGTAGCCATGAAAAATGATTTTGAAAATAAATGGAGGAACTTAGCAAAAAACAAGAAGCCCCACCTGTCAGGAATGAGGTGAAGATGACTGAGAAGAGGTAACAGGAAAAGTGATGAATAGAGCCAAAGGGACATAAAAGGAGAAAGTGGGAAGGAGTCCAACAAGGGAAGAGAAGAAAATACACGGCAGCAGCACCATAGTGAGCATGGATCAAGCAAGGGGATAGTGGGAGGGGAAAAAAAGAGACATTGAGAGGAAAAATCAAGGGGAAATGGATTCAGAGGGAGCAAAGGAAATCACCCCAGGACATTTCTTGGAGTCCAAAAAGTGCCTGAGAGACTTCCAGGCTGCTGCCGAGGCTGTTCCAACAGCACCTCCAGCAGGTGTGGTCCCAGGCAGGGTCAGGGGGAGAACGCCTCACTCTGCTGGGACATGGGGATCCATCGCCGCTGATTGAGGAACCAGCAAGCTCAGGATGGTGTGGGAAGGACCAAACTGCACAACCAGGAGTAGGAAACTTGGAAACAAACAGGAAAGCAGAGAAAGAAAGGCCCAGCAGAGTTAATTCAGCCTCAGGAGCTGCCCAGCCCCGAGTGAAGCTGTATTTTTGTTCAGAGGGCACTGGCTGGGGATGCTGCCACTCCTTGCAGGAGGCTTTGCCTGTGGGGAGTGTGGGCTTGGGCCAGACCATCCCATCCCGTTCCATTCCTGCTGCTCATCCAGCTGCTGGGATCTTCCTTGTAAACAAGCTGATTATTTGCTTTGGGCATTTTTCTTCCCTTCTCACTTGCTTCCAGTTCCCCATTTCTTTCAACATAACAGGAAGGATATCAGACACCTTTCAGATTTGCATTTTTTCCCAGTTAGCAGGGTGTTTTTCCTACTTATTTTTCATAGAAGGAATAAGTAAGAAAATTTTCCAATTGCTTTTTCCTATTTTCATTAGTCACTATGTCATTGCCTGTCTATAGCTGTCCATTACAGCCTTCTGACTTGTCTCCAGCAGGGTATAAATAGTCTCTGTTTACCTGGTTCCTGCTTCTGCTCCTACTTCAGACATTCCCAGTAGCCTGAGGCATGTCACCTTTCATTGTGGGCATCACAGCTGTGTTACAAAGATTAATAATGAAAGGCCATACACAGAAAGTCACTTTTGGGACAAAAAAAGTGCTCACTCAAGCTGCAAGGCATTTTTGGCAGCTGTTTAAAAGGATAAAACCTTGTTTAATGTGGCATCGTTTCCATCTTTTCTGATATCAGGTTAAAATCATATTGAACAGGTGGAACAAGAAGACAAGACCTTTGTGTAATGGCTCTTGGAATCATGATGCAGCATTGCCACCTCATGAAACCTAAAACACAGCTGAGAGGGCTGATTTGAATTACAGGTAGCAAAGAATCGGGAGAAAAGGAAAAAATATTTCCAAAGGAATCAGTAATATTCTAAATTTCAGTGTATTTCAGTGGTGGTTTTGTCCCTTCTAAAATCTCCCTGTCTGGACTCAGGAAAGGTAGAATAGTAGTTAAAAAAAAAATGCACACATTGTTTTTTTAAGGGACGTTTTCTCTGAGCTATGGACAGAAAAATTCTTACATTTAGGGTCATGCAGTACCAGTGAAGTAGGAAAAATGCTCTGTAAAGGAATGCCCCATTTCTCTGTCTATACATTCAAGATAAAAAGGGAGAGTAAGGATACATCTGTGAAGTTCCATGCAAAAAAAAAAAAAAAAAAAAAGAAAGAAGGAGAAGGTAGGGCAGTGTTTTGCTCAGATTATACAGATATTATTCACCCCACAGAAGAAAAAGTAATTGCTGACAAGTTTAAAACCTGTCTTTTGTTCTAATATTTAGGCATAGTTCTCACTTGTTCTCACTTCATATTTCCTGACAATAATCCTACTCTGATATGGTGAAGAAATGGGCCAATATATGAAATGCTAAATGTGACCTGCATTCCCTGAGGGTGACAGAATGTACAAATAGAGTGTGAGATTTTAACTGGAGACAAACTAGCAGGGTACAAATGGGATTTCAAGTTCTTCCCTTCCTGTTTAAAGGGGTATTAGACTTCTTCATTCTGAGAGTGGCCAAGCACTGGCACTGGGATAAAGTTTTTCCATCCTCAGAGATTTTTAAAATTCAACTGCACAAGACCCTGTCAAGTCTGCAATTCACCTGGAGCTTGGAATACAGAGCCTGCAGAAGCCCCTTTCAACCCATTTTTTAAAATTCTGGAATATCTCACAGAACTCAGTTCTGGAGCATCCAAAGTAGGTACAGGTTAAATGCCAGCTAGACCACTGGCTGTGCTTTCCTTCCACTCCAGCAGTGCCCTGTAATGGTGGGAGAGCAAGAAACAGGAATATTTCCCTGACAGCAGCTGGCATTGTATAAAAAATGCAAAAGGGAATGGCTGCTTTAGTTTCTCTAAATGAGCTGTTGCCATGTGCAATTGCCCACTTTTCAGAACAGATGTGTCTTGTGGGCTCAATTGAACATCCATCTCCTTTCCACAGCTGTGCAGGACACTCTCATGGCCACGCTGTCCCTGGGAAAAACCCTTTAAATAACCATAAAAACCCTGTCAGCCTGGAGTACAGAGGGGCAGAGCTCACCCAGCTCAGGAGGGAGCTGCTTCCCTGTGACAGCTGTGCCCTGCAGGAGCCCTCCTGTCTCCATCCCAGCTCGCTGGGGCTGCCTTTGCCTCGCAGATGGCCAGCACATGCATGACAGCGCTGCTGCATCCTGGGCACGCCGTGCACATGCAGCAGCCGCTTGTCCTGCACTCCTGGCTGTCAGGCAGCCCGCTCTGTGTGTGCCCCAGCAGCCACCTGGAGCCCCCTGACACACGGCCAGACCCTCGTCCCTCTGTCCCCCACCCTCTGCTCCCTCCCTGTGTGCTCCAGGGAAGCCTCGGAGGAGGGAGCGCTGCAATTCCGGAGCGTGGAGAGCCCCGATCCTGGCACACTCCCACTCTGCTTCCTCCAAGGCACAACTGCACCAATGGTGCCTGGAGAGGCTCCCTGGAACAGAACTAGACAGTGTTAAAGGAATAAAGCAGGGATTTATTAAAAAGGCCTTAAAGGATGCACCTTGGGCAGTGCAAGGGCCTGGCCAGGGCTACACCCAAGATGAACCCCTGGTCAGGAGTTTGCACACTTGTATAAGTTTTGGTCCATTTCCATACTGGGGTCAGTTGTCCAATTCCAGCTCCAGGTTATGCAGTCTCACCCTCCCAGATTGCTCTCCTCAGTTTGCTGTTGTTTATGCATTTTGGGCCAGAATAGTGTCCTTGGTTCTGGGGCTGGAAAAGGATTTTGTCTGACTGAACTGTGAGGAGAGCTTGCTGACACTTTGTATGAGGTTCAGAGTCACACACCAATGCAGTGCAGAATCTGAAAAGCATGAAAGCTGAAACTTAAGGCATCACAAAGACTGGGCAAAGCTTCCTTCTACACTATTCCTTAATCTCTAACTGGAGTAAGTGTGCATGAAAGTTATTCAAGGGTGATGCGGCTCCACCACAAGCAGGTGGCTGTTTCCTGAAGAGCAGTGTTTTCCCAAGGATGGCAGCTTATCTCCTGTAGACTGGTACAGGTAAAAAATCCATTTAAAAATAATTTTTCTTCACACCAAATGGTTCTTCTCACGTATTCTCATGAGCATCTTTTGATCTTTTCCTTCTACGTCCCTTCACCCTCTCCAGTTCTTGACCTCACTCTATGATTATTTAATGTAAAATATTGATGACTGAAAAGAGGTTCATTATCAACCCAAGGTCTGTGCTGTCTTCTGTCAGCATGTACCCTGGCAGAGATCCCAGAGTCAATGTGAGGTTGGTGCAATTACATCCAAAAGAGGCTAAATCTGAACACGTGGTGCCTTCTCAGCTTTTCTGTGGAGAGCAAGAGACAGTGAGAGGAGTTAAATTTCAAGTGCCAAAATTAGAGGATAAACAAAGCAGGAGTCCTCGTCACTGTTCCATTTCTGGGGTCTTTCAGCAGACATAATTCAGCATCCTCTGAACTCACCGATGGAAAATGGCCTGTCCTGCCATCCACACTCCTGCTTCTGTAATTCCATTTCTTTTGAGATCACTAACCCCCACTAGGAATTTGGACTAAAACCATACCTAGCAGAAGAAGAAAGAAAAATTACTTACCGAGTCCTGACTGTTCCTTGGAAACTTTTGCACATGTAACCAGAGAGAATATGAAATGATCTTGGGGAGTTTTACAGATTTCAAAAGTGAAGAAAGCACTTGAGTCACCACCAAGAAAAGGAAAACAACCCAAGAGGAAAAGACCACCTAGAACTGATGAGGGGCCAGACACCTGCCTTTAATTGAGTGCCTAAAGAAAACAGTATCTGGCCACCCTTTAATGTGTAACGAGTTCTGACTGGCTTTCACACTGGCTGTGTGAAGTGCCATGTGTGCTCTTGGTTGATGGTTAGAAGGAAATTCTTGTGCTGGAGCATGGTGTGTATCCTGCAGGCCTGAAGCATGAAAATGTGAAAATTAATAAAATCCGGCCTAGCTGAACCAAAAAAAAGTTAAAATGTGCGGTGCAGCATACACTGGGCCGGTACAATAATCCATTGATTCAAGGGCAAAAGTACCTTTGTGACAAAAGTGTTCATTCTGTCTGTCTCCCCCTTTCTGAGGTTAACGAGGGAGAAGGTTGTGATTTTGTGATCTAACGTGGACAAACAGATTCCTTGCTTATCCACTTGGAATTGAAGCAAGCACGGACAGTAGAATAGACAAACCCTGAATTTATTTTTTTTTAATTGCCTCCCTTCATTGTTTCCTATCATGGTATTCCTGACAGTTACTCCTGAGGAGTTTATCCTGGATGTATCATGGGCAAGGTTCTATCCCACTTTGTGTTCCTACCTCTTTATCACTGTTAGAAAGATTACTGCCCTTCCACCCTCCTGAATTAGAAAAAATCTGTGACTGCTTTTTCCATCACCCCACACATCCAACTCTGCTTTCAAACTATTTCCAAGACCCTGTTCCACTGGCTAAACAGCTTTTCTCTCTTCCCTCATCTCCCCCCATCCCAGCTCCCCCTCCTCTTGAATGCATGAGTGCACGAGCACTTTCTGCCAAAATCATCTCTCGGGCTGCTCCCTCTGCCTGGCAAACCTGGCTGCTCAGGCCCCTCACTGCCTTCTCCTTCTCTCCCTGATCTGTTTAAGCTCTCCCTGAACGCCAGGAAGCTCTCTCAGCTCTTCCTTCCTGTCCTGCTCCCACGGATTCTCCCCCTGCCAGCCATGGAATTACCCTTTCAGCTGCCATTCAATTCCTGTGCTCCTACATAAGGAATAAATGGTTTGTACTGCTGTACAAAAGCCATGTTCTTGTCCTCCTCTAAAGAGACTAAATAGCAGCTCGATGGTACTACCAGTGTCTGGACTTTGAATCAAATAACTTGCTACTGTTTGAAGAACACACCAATTTTTAAGTCATTGCCATCACACAGTTCAGACAATGACTCTACTAATTCACATCAACATCATTCCTTTGCTCATGGATCTTTTCCTGTCCTCGTTTCTGCTGTGGCTCCACAGCACAATCAACATCTCGATCTTCCAAATGTTTTCCTTTTACTCTGCTGCACTATCACTGTGCAGTTTCTGCTACAGGGAGTTCAAGATACAGAAGAAAGATGCAACACCTGAGGGAGAAAACCATGTCACTGGAGGGAAAAGAGGGAAAATCACTCAGAAAGGAAATTTTCCACAGAATCACAGAAAGATTGGGGTTGGAAGGGCCCTTAAAGATCCATTTCACAGCCCCCCTGCCAAGGGACACCTTTCACTAGACCAGGATGCTCAGAGCCTCATCCACCCTGCCCTGGAACACTTGAGGATTTATTTCCTTCCCAGTTTAATCTGTAAACCCAAAATTCCTGAAAGACTACAAGCTCTGATTCGATACAAGGATTTTTTAAAATCACCAATGTTACTTTATCCTAATTTATGCTCACAGCCTCGTGTTAAATTGCTTTGGACTTAGATCAAGGAGCAGCGAATGTCAGCTGTTCATGGTGCATTTTGCCTCACATCAGAAGGGCCTTGGCTCGGTGCCACCCTGACATTTCTGCCCCACAAGTGCTCTTCCTTTAGATCAGAATCCATCAGATCACAGCAGTATGGGATGGGCATGAGAAGGAAAAGCAGCCTCAGTTGGGTGTAATTTTAGGGCTCCAACAGTGATGATTCATGGGCATGTTGATGTTGAGGTAACAAATAAAGCCCTGAACCTTCCAATTACATCTGCTTGGGAAGATCCCTAGGATTGAACAAAGCTGGAGCTCTCAACTGGAGCTGGAGAAGTTATTCTTGGTGTATATTTAGGTGTAAATTAAAGCAGAGTTCATTTAAGGCTAAGGTTTGAGTGCATTTTCATACAAATTGAGAAATGTGAGCCCGGGTTTTTGGAGGGCTTTGTGTTTGCAAGCTGCTCTCATCAAGGTAATTAGTTTGCAAGAGATCTCCAGAGTGCTGGATATGAGAGACACAAACGGGCCTTTCATCCTGCTCATTATACAGGAGCAATCTTTCTATCAAGTACCCACTGATAAATGTTAATAGCTGTGATAAAACTCAGGATAATGAGAAGAGGCTTCCAACAAACTACAGCAAGGCATGCAAAGCAATTCACCTAAAACCTACTCCAAATCCTTCCCTTGCACTTTTGCAGAGCAACATCACTGCAAGTTGGATTTGGTAGTTCATGTACAGTGCAGGAGGTCTTGAGGAGGAGGAAAATTGGGCTTTCAGAACTTCCCAGCCATGGGCAGAGGGATCATTTTACAGTGATTGTTGCAGGAGAACAAATGCAGAGGCTCTCACATAGACCTCTGTGTAGCAGACACTATTTTCTTCTCATCTTACAGCATTAAAAGATGATGTAAAACAAGATGTAAATGATCTTGAGTTTTCTGAGCATGCTAGGAGGTCATTTTCTTTCAAGAGGAAGCATTACTTTAGAAACAAAGGATATATTCTAAAAGATGTGTGCCAGCTTGCTCTAACTAAAAGAGAAGGAAAATATTTTTAGGTTATGTCTAGTTGGATTCTTTGTTTGACTCTTTTTTTGTAAAACATCCATTTCTTCTGTTGCTGCTTTAGCACCTGGAGAAGGGTGTCCAATAATTTCTTCTAAGAGTAAAATAAGAATAGAAGAGTCTGGAGTAAGAATAGAATTATAAATGAGAGACCTTGTAGGAAAAATCTAAAACTGCAATGTTTTCCCATTTTTGTTTCCATGAGACAGCCATGAAAAAGCAAAGCACTCTAAAAAATAGCAGAAGGGGCTCAGGGCAGCTGGATTTCAATGATTCAAAGTCCAGTGAACTCATCTGAGACACTGCTGCTGCTGCAATATTATGTTCTCATTTGTTATGGATCAGTTTAACTTTTGAGTATTTAATTTATTTTTTTCAACTTTTAGACACATTTTGCCTCTAAATAAACTCACTAAATCTTCTTGCCACATTTCCAGCTCCCTGGAAATTTCCAGCAGGGCAGGAGCAGAGCATTCCAATGGGCTCTTTGAGGGGACATGGCCACCCTTATCAGTGCAGAGCAGGTCAGGATTCCCACCCAAATCCAATCCCACGGACCTCAAGAGGCAGGAAGATAAAGAATCACAAAGAACCAGAGTCACTAAGGTTCAAAAGGCCTCTAACATCAAGATAGCAGGTCCACCACTAAAGTTATGTCCTTTAATGACTAACAAAATGTGTTTCCCTCAAATGCATGTACCAGAAAGTCACCAAATATTGAAAAAAAAAAAAAAAACAAACACCAAAACCACATATTCCCATAATGAACAATAATCATTTGCAGGTGCTCAGGGATGAATTACACTGTCCCCCAGGATTTGGCTGCCTCAGAAGATGTCAGCACTGTTCCTGACCAGGAAGCTGGGTATTGTCCCATGGAAAGCTGGGAAGGAAGCAGGACCTTCCCAGGCCAGGGATGCAGCCACCCTGGAGCTGTGACCCAGGCGTTCTCCTGCACAGGAGGGAGCTGGGATGTGTGACCAGAGCTGCCTCACTGGGCACCTGAACCTGAATTTGGGGTGAAGGCACCTGAAAAAAAAAATTCTGCTTGCAGGGCAGAGAAGGAAATTGAGACAACTAAATCCTGCTGCCAGGCTTTTCCAGGTTTTCCAGTTGAACCAAGCTGCCATCCCCCCAGATTTCTGCTTGGAGCATGTGCCTGAGTCAGAGCTAGAGACAGTTTTTGTTACATGTGGAAAGCCTGAAGCTTCAGCTTTTGAGAAACAAGTGAATTGGGTACCGATGGAAACAAAAGCTCTGTGCTGAGCAGAGCTAAAGGAAAATCAGGGAAAAGCCAGGCACCAGTGCTCAGGCTGCTCCCAGCCAACAGAAAATCCCTGTTTTCACAATTATGTGGGAACAGAGTTGAGCTTGTCTGCTACAGCCAATTTGTGTAATATTTTTCTTCTCTTTATAACTGTTTTACATCAAGTGTGTGTCAAATAACTGAGGGAGGCAGTAGCAAGGTGGCAAAAATGTGAGTAAGAGAGCTTGAAAATAACTTGCTTTAATAATTTTTTTAGATCCTGAGCCATACTGCTAAGGCTTGGTCTATGCTGAAGGCAAGTGAAAAATACAAGAAGAATAAGGCCATGGAGGTATGATTTAACTATTTTGGTCAGAAATGGGATTCAGTGGTTGCAAGAATTACTCCTTTCCCAGCCCACCATGTTCCCCAGCAATTCATGGAAAGCAGCACAATCCAAATTTAAAGTCATTTTTGTAATGGGAAAGCTGACAATGCTTCACTCTAAAGCAAGGCAATCTTGATAACATTATTTCTTCTTGGGGTTTGGCAGGCTGGCAATTTGAGAAATTCTTTTTAATGGAAGTTGTTTTTTGAGCAGTAAGCACTGTTTCAAGTGCAGCTTCCCACAGTGTTTTATGCTTAATATTTAGTTTGGTTTATGATTAGTTTTAAATAGAATTTTTTTCTGTCCCTACTTAATTTTCTTGCTGAAAGGGTTTGGTTTTTTTTAATAATTCTCATCTTCTCTGCAACTGAAAACACTCTCAGAGATTAGATTACCATCAAATGCCCCTTCGTTGTCAGGGCCACCTGTCTGATAAAAAGATTTCTTGATATAAGCCCTGGCAGCAAGGCAGGAGTTATAAAGTGAGGGGGTTTTCTGGGCCTCCTTGGCAGTTTCCATGCAGCCTGTTTTTCATTTTGATTCATTGAAAAAAAATCTTCTTTCAGCCTTTTAAAATTCTCTTAAAAGTTAATGTTGTTCTGACTTTCTAGTTTCATAAGTATCCTCCATACAGAGGTAGGGAATACAATTTAGAAGTGGCTGCTACCAACTCAAGACTGCTGCAAATTGTTCTGCTCCTTCTTGAAATAATCAGAATTAGAAGTGATTACTTACTAGACCCACTTTCACTCCAAGAGTCATTTATTTGCATTTTACTTGTAGGTAATAAAACCCGGAATAAGGTTTTAAAAAAACCTCCATAACAAACCCGACCTTTCCTGAAAATCAAGTTCTAACACATCCAGTTCTTCTAAATCTTGAGCTGTACAAAGTCAGGTTTCATCAGGACAGCTCCAGGGTTGCAAAGATTTGGGGGATTTTTTGACTGTTTCATATTAGAAGTTTTGCGATTTTTATTTTTTAAACTTATATCTCCTAAAACCGTGCATGTCCTGGAACACCAGCAGTAAACAAAGAAGGGTTTCCAAGCATTTAGAATTGCAGAAAAGCTGGAAAACAGCAAAAATGTCTTAACACATTAGAAACAAACCCAAGAAATTAGAACAAGACTGTGAGTCTGTTTTTATAAAGTATAATGATTTCAGAGAAGAAGTGAGGTTGCTTTATGTATTTAGAAATCTGGTGAGATTTTTTTTTTTTTCACTTGTCAGAGTAGTTCTCTACAGCCTGAAGTTCAAAGGCTGGTCCTTACCTCCTGAGCTCTATCAGGTGTGGCATCAGTGTCAGTTTAATCAGGAACAGGGAGTGCTGCCCTTCAGGTGCCAAAACACAGGTGTTTGGGGACATCTGAGATGCCCTGGGGATCCCACCTGGCCTCTCTCTGCTGATCCAAAAGGACACAAATTTCCCAAAGGACCTGTGCTGGTGCTGCCAACCCTGCAGAGGAATCCCAGCTACTCCAAAGTGGCACAGAGGTGCAGTTACTCCTAAAGGTTTGGGTTTGGTTTATTTTTTCATTTTGACTGTCCTTAATTGGTGTTGGAATTAAAGCAGTGATGTGCACGTAGCTCCAGGTGTTTTGTTGTCCAGGTTTGTGTGGTTTTTTGGGGATCCACTAGTCTGGAAGAAGGAATATGACCTTGTTTCCCTGGGACCGTGGTTGATGTTGGCCACTCTGTGTCACAAGGAGGTCTGCAGTGACATTGTGTTTCTAATTCATTGATAACTGCAAAGAAATCCAGAGGAGAAAAAGATTAATAACAAGACACAAGAACATTTTGAGCTGGAAGAGGTGGTGAGAGGAAGGACTTGCAAAAGTAGAGAGGTAAAGGAAGAGAAATGATTCAAATCCCAGGCTCCTCTGGAAGGCACCCAGCAGAGCAAAGGCTCCCTCTCAGTCAGGGGCTGCCTGGTGCAACACAAGTGCCTGGAGAAAATGTGCAGGTGAAAGGAAGGCGGGGAAGGAAACAGATAACACACAGGAAAATGTACCCCTTGACAAGGCTTTTAGTTCTGAAAGTGCTTTATAGGGTAATAAGTGCTCAGTAGCAAGGTTAAAATAAAAATAACAGGGCTTTAATAACAGCGATCATGACATTGTTATTAAAGGGTTTAAATTGAAAGCTTAAACTCCCCAGCAGAGAAGAAAATCTTCGGCCAATTCTGCAAATACATTTTAATGCTTTTTAAAAATCATTTTTAATGGTTTCTGGCTACTTTGCATTAGTTTGGCTCTGTGAGGGAAGGGTTTCTCAGTCCCTCCATGTACATTGTGGGGGATAGAGGGGTTTTATTTGAACTAAAACTAGGCTGGCTTTCTGGGGAAAGAAAAAGAAAAAATAAAATGGAGATGTTGGCAGGCATAAAGAAAACATAGACAGCTTAAATCTGTGGAAACCATACAAAAATGAGTTCTCAGCTGAAAGCATTTGGGGTTTTTAAGAACTTTTTTGGTTGTTGTTGTTATGTTTTTTAGAAGGCAAGCACATGTTCACAGGGTTTGGGTGTTTTCTGTGAAAACTCACAACTTTCTGAAGGGATGGAGGTGTGGGAAAACAAAAACAAAGAGATGCACTGGTAAATTTGGAGATATTTTTCAGTGACCTATGTAAATGTTATCTTATATAGCGTGGTGTCTACATTAGATGATTTTGTGACATTTTTTCTCCCAAAAAAAGCTTAGGGAGGTAATTTCCAAGTCAGATGAAATATCAGGACTTCTTCTTTGGTCTTGAACAATCTCTTGCAAGGGCAACAGATTTCTTCACAAGCCACTGCAGTGACTGGAAATTTGGAGGGTGAAGCTGAGCGAGACAAACACCATGTCTGCTTCCATTTAAATGTAAAGATTTATTATTTCTGTGCTTTTTTTACCTCTATTTCATATTTCTGTGCTTGTTCCTGCCCAGCGCTGCAACACCGAGAAGTTCTCCTGTCTGCAGATGGCGGGAGTTACTTGAAATTTTGGGAAATTGGTGATGTTCATCTGTCAAGGGCTGGATTCCAGCAGGCTCCCAGCACCTCAAGCAGTGTCATGGCTTTGCAGGTACTGCTGCTTCAGCAGATGTCAGGCAGTCATGTGCCTGGCAGGGACCATATGGAGGATCCCAAAAGGGGCTGAGCACTCTGCTTTACTGCCTTCCGGGATTTGCGGGTCACCGAGCACCAGGCAAAGCTGAACCCTTGAGCAGACTTAATAGTGATTTTTATATTTTTCTTTTTACATTATTGAGTCAAAAGAAGTAGCAACACATGTGCTGGCTCCAACATTTCCATTTCAATCCAGCTGAGCTTCTGAGGATGTTGAGAGCGTGGCCTCTTTTGGACCTTGGAATTAAAAAGAGTATCCGAATAAAGCTTCCTTTTATTAGAGAAGAGAAGCATTCTTTTGAAAGGGTCTCAAATATCATCCTTGGCTGCCAGCACATTTTGGGAAAGACAGGTGAGAAGTGGAACACATTCCTTCCATTATGCCTTTTGCCACAGTGTCCAGCTTTATCATCTGGGCAATTAGAAGTCTTTGAAAAAAGAGCTCAAATGCCATTACATTTTTGACTTAAACCAAGTGAGGGAAAAAAAAAAAAGGTATTTTAAGCTGCACTTTGGTAGGACCAGAATAGTATTAAAGGAAAGCAGCAGATATTTTATCACTATTTATGGCCTGAGCTTTTCTTAGCTGATTCTAAACACGCCACAATTTCAGTACAAGAGGATGAGAGAGGGGAGGAATTCCTGGGGTCTGTTTCAAGTGTAAATAGTTACTTTCAACTGGGTTTTGCACATCAAAGATGTGCAATTATTTCCTCTAATTGTTAAAAGCATGAGAGGGGTACCTGTGAAAAAACATGGCATTGGAACATGCCTTGGGAGGAGTCTCAGGGACACATGAAATTCCAGTACAGTGCTGAAGACAGAGGGAACCTTGAAGAGCATTGGCATCATTCCTGCTATTCTAACCCCCATTTTTGAGTGGGTTGTTTTACTATTTGCAAGGTTTCACTGTCCCACACGGGGATTTTCATGGCCCAGTGCATGTTTCAGTGATGTTTTTCATGGTTCTTGTGCTGTTCCTGGTGCTCAGTGCCCCAGCAGGGATTAACAGGCTCTTCAGGAGGGAGTTCCTGTAAGGGGAGAAGACCTAGGACTGTTCCATGCTGGATGAACAAAGCTTACATTGCATGCCAGCTGTTCCTCAGGCTTTGCAGGGAGCTTAGACCCATCTTAAACCCCACTTAAGCCCTACTTTGATTTTTTTTTTTTGCTTGCATCTCCAGCTAATGAAACCTGACAGTGCCATCTCCATGCAATAGCTGTGAGGAGCTGCTCACTTGAGTTGAGAAATGCTAATACCTGTGCAGGGAGCTGCTTTTTTAAAGGTTTGTGGTAGAAATGTAATAACCTCAGGACACTGAAAATGTTCTTTGCTCTCACTTTTACTAATTCTCCCTCCACTTAATTTTGCTGTTCTCCTGCTTATGTTACAGAGATAATAAGTTCCTGTCTGCATTCTTCCTAATGACAACCTCCTAGCACCACAAGTCCTGTCTCTTGTGGGGGAAGTTTTCCTCTCAGATGAAAAAAGAGTCTGGTGTGGAGTATCTGCTACTTTTATAGCCCTGCCCTTGAGAGTTGTCCCTGCATTCCTTGCAAAACCAAAGCCTTGAACTGCAGAACCTCCTGACAATGAAGCCAACAGAAGAAAAGTAGGATGGGTGATTATAGTTTTCCTAGCAAAATCCAGCTACTGAGTGGCAGTAGCCTATACTTTTTATTTTTAAGACAAATATCAAGAGTTTTTAAAGCTGTGGCTGTGCCAAGCCCATGCTGTCTTTTTGCAATCTTTCCTCTCCCATCCCCAAGAGTTGTAGATGAAACCAAAGGGGATGAGAGGTTTAGGGCAGGTTGGGACTATTGGATTGTTTTCATTTTAATAGATTTTATTCAGAAAAGCAATTATATTTAGGGCTGTGTCTCAAATCAGAGCTTATAGAAGTATAATATCCTTTAAAGGTATTTTAAAGGTGTCCTTTAAAGATATCCTTATAAGGATATCTTAATCCTTAAAGAAGTATAATATCCTTTCAACCCATAAATAGCTGTGTCTTCTTCAACCAAACTTGACCAATATTTCTTTGAATCATTTTCAAGGAGCAGACCTTGGGTCTGTTGGATTTCTCCTGATTGTTGACAGATATTCCTGGTACAGTGTAACAATATCTGCAAGAATTTTCAAACCTCCACCTCCCTGTGTCTGTCAACAAACAGCTTGTGCACCAAAGCCCTCTGGCACATGCAGACTCGGAAGGAGGCAGGGAGCTTGGATGCCTGACTTTCAGTCATGCCTGCATCTGCAGCTGTGTTCATTCTGTCCATAAACAACACAGGGAAAACCTGGGGGGAAATTGCCCTAAAAGGGGAAAAAGTTGCCCTGACAGATGGAATTTAAGTTGAGAAGGAAAAAGAACAAATGGCAGGTCTGCGTTAGTTGTCCAGGAGTTATTCTTGCCATTGGAATCAAGAGTGACAGAAGGACAGGGGAGAGGTAAGAGTGACTGCTGGGTGCTTGGACAAGCTTGATGTTGATCTTTCTCATGAATTTATGGTTTGAATTTCTGTCATGGAATCCCAGAATGGTCTGGGTTGGAAGGGACCCTCAAGATGCTCCAGTCCCAGCCCTGTGCTGTGTGCAGGGAACAACTGCCACTCTCCCAGGTTGGCCAGAGCTCTATCCAAGCTGGCTTTAAACAATTCCAGGAATGGGGAATCCAAGAAATCTGGGCACCCTGTGCCAGGGCCTCCCCACCCTCACAGGGAGGAATTTCTTCCCAACATCCCACCTAAACCCACTCTCTTTCAGTTTGAAGCCATTCCCCCCCATCCTGTCACTCCTTTCCTTGTAAATCATCTCTGTCCATCCTTCTTGCAGCTCCTTCAGGCTGGGAATGCCACAATTGAGTCACTCCAAAGCTTCTCTTCTCCAGGCTGAACAGTCCCAGAGTGAAGCCCACAGGTGTGTATACCTTGGATATGTAATACCTTGTGAGATGTGAAAGCTGTGAAAAGAAAGCTGGCATGACATTTTCTGAAGGACATTCCCAGTTAACATTCCTTTGATTTTTGTGGTTTTTTTTGGTAGTCATATGGTTTAGTTTTAGGCAGTCCTGTGAGGACCAAGGAGTTGGACTCTGTGATGGGTCCCTTCCAACTTGAGATATTCTATGAATTTATGGTTCCATGCCAGGCTGGATGCAAAGAGAGAGGTTTTTTTTCACCACAGCACAGCCACAGAGCTGGCTGGTGGGCAGATAACAGAGCAGGAGGGGAAGTGCAGGTTCTACTGACTTCCCAATTACTTTTTGTACAATTAACTGGAAGGAGAAAATTCTCCTGTGCATACCTGAGGTCTCAGCTTGACACAGGCAGCCCAGGAAGAGAATGCTCTTGAAGAGGCTTTGCTGAGAGGAGTTTGTGTGAGCTCCCAGTTGAGCTGAAAGCTGTTCCACCTGCTCCCTGGCAGCAAGGCAATGTGCATAATTAAAAGCAGACATTTCAAAGGCTATGAATACCCAGCAGGGTTTTGAATGCTGAGAGTAGTGAGGGGTTCTACCTCATCTGCACACTGTTTCCACCCTTTAAGGACTCTGGAGAAATCAACTAGCAACGTTTGGTTATTATTAATCCTTTTTACAATGGAAAGAGCATCTCAAGGAATGTCTGGTGCCAAGAATGTGTTGTTTCAAGCAACCTCAGACACTGTGAGCCCTCCCCAGTTAAAATTTCGAGGGTTTAATTTATTCCAGAGTCTGGATCAGCACTGGTGGGAAGGTGAAAATCCTCTGTTTCACTATTCACTTTAGTGGAAGTGAGACTCTGTTTTTATTTCCAGGCTCAGAAGAGAAGCTGATTGACACAGAATTAGCTCTTCCTAGGGAAAAGGGGTTTATTGGTATCAGAGACAAATTTGTGCTTTAGGTTACTAACTCCAAATTACTTTCTCTTCAACAAAGCCATGTTATTAGATACTACAGATTTATGGGTATTTCATCCCAAAGGTAATCTGTGCTGGCTCATAAATTATCTACTTAGAAGAGCTGATAGCATTGCTCTGTGAGGGAGTCTAACTTTTTTAATAAAATATGGAGAAGCAATCAAACAAAAATTAAAATACAATTGCCCACCCACACTCTAAGTTTTCTGTGCTGGGATAATCAGTCAACAGGAATTATCCTTGGTTCAGAAATGGAAAAATATTTTTTTAAAAGATATTTAAAGGAATTAACTGCTGATGACATCCTTTATCAAACATCTAGGGACAGAGCTGTCCTTTTCTCCTAAAAATGTGAGAACTAATCACCAACTAGTACAAGTGTATTTTAAGTTAATATCATTCACACCAGACAAAGTTTTTCTCTCATTGTTTCTCCTTACAAGCCAGTCCTCCAAAGACATGGACCAGATGATGACTTCACACCTCTCTAAGGTTCAGTTTTATGCCTCTAAATTAAAGTGAACATTTTTTTGAGGTTTCTCCTCTCACTTTAGAAAAATAATATAAAATATGCTTTCCTCATAGGAGAGAAATTAATATCAAATCTCCCATTAGGTCATTTGAGCATAAGGAGCACTTTTCTCTTTTGTTTGCAAACAATATCATCTTTTCCTCAGAAGGTCTGACTCTCACATGTGTACACCATGTAATAAATATATTGATTTGATACAGTTCTTAATGTGAATATCTGTATTTCCATGTGAATAGGGTTGTAGAATCAGGCCAGAACCATGCAAGTCACCACGAAAGGATGGATTCTAGGATTGGAGAGAGATAACTGCATCAACTTGCAAACCCCATTTTGGCCTTGATTGCATTTTGAATCTCGTTTTGTATTAAATGTTTACATGTTATAGACAACCCATGAGAATTGTCAGACAGTGCTTTAATAAACAGATATCCTGCTTGAGCCAGCCTTGTACACAGGCATAAACCCAGCTCATTTCCTCTAGGGTCTGATTTCAGCTGAAGTTGGAATCTGTCAGGACAGGGAACAAGACAACCAGGACAGGAGTAATGAGACAGAGCTGAGCTCCTCATGAACAGGTAGAAGTGACAGGCAATAATAATGGATGAAGTGGGTGGCATTCCACAATGAGGCTTCCCTACTTCTGCCTTTTTCTCTCCACCATCCTGTGGAGAGATGGGGGAGGGAAAAGCCATGTTTGTCTCCACAGTGCTGATTTGAAAATCACACCTGTGAATACTGCCCAAAGAGCAGCACAGCTTTAAAACTTGCAGTGATTCACAGGCTCACAAAACGCTGGAGGTCATCCAGTCCCACTCCCCTGCTGAAGCAGGTTCACCCAGAGTGAGTTGCACAGGATCCAGGCAGGTTTGGAATAACTCCAGAGGAGCAGACTCCAACCTCTCTGGGCAGCCTGTTCCAAGTGCTCTGTCACCCTCACAGTAAGGAAGATTTTCCTCATAATCAGATGAATTTTTTTGTGTTGCAGGTTGTGCTTTCTGCCCCCTGCCCTGTCTCTGGGCACCACTGGGAAGAGTCTGATCTCTTGGTTGTCTCCTCTGGAGGCTGAACAGCCCCAGCTCCCTCAGCCTTTCCCCGTAAGGGAGATGCTCCAGGCCCTGCAGCATCTCCACAGGCCTCAGCTGGACCTGCTCCAGTAATTCCTTCTCTTTCTTGAACTGGGCAGCCAGAACTGGACACAGCAGTGCCCAGAGAAGAGGGCAGGATCATCTCCCTCAGCCTGCTCTTCTGGAAGAGGCCACACTCTTCCTCCTGCAACCCTGGCCACTTGGTTCAATTGCACATTCCCCACTCAGGTATTAGGGATTGGTCACAGAGCTCCCTGAATCATCAGGAGAAATTCTCCCCTCTCCATCACCATGGATCACTCTTGTCTAGCTCCAAAGGTGAGAGGAGTTTTCTGTACCCGCACAAGTGGGGAGAGAACGGGTGTTTCTTTCATGGAGTACTCTAAATGTTGGGACTTATTGCACAAGTTCTCTTTGGCTTTAGGTACGTGAATAGCCAGGCTCATTTTTTGTAAATAGCAGGTAAAAATAGGTGGCTGGCTAACAGGAGTGTTCCTGAGTTTTATGGGATCAATAAAAGTTGTTGTTGTACAGAGCACTTGGCTTTCTCCAGTGGTCTCTTACCACAGCTTTAATCGTGTTCCTCCCTACCCCAGGATGCACTAGGAGTTAGCTTGGCAGCTGTTCCACAAAATCCAGTCAAGATCCAGGCTTCCCACTGCAGTGAACTGAGCTTATGGATGCACTTGAGTGCTTTGCTGAAGCAGGGCCAGCCTGAGTGAAAACATCTCACCCAGGAGCCAGTCTCACCTTCTTTGGAAATATTTTCAAGGTATGAGATTTTTATTTTCCTTTCAAATGTTTGATCGGTTTTTTGGGTTGGGTTTTTTGGTTTTTTTTTTCAATCAGGAATAATCTCTCCTGAATGAAGATGTATGATATCCTCTTGTATATGAAAAACTGCATAAATAAGAACAGATGGTTCCAGTGCAGAGGCCTGAGAAAGGCATTTCTTTTGAAAACAGCAGTCAGAGACTCTTCATAACTCTCCTCTTTTTGGCTGATGATGTGGTTGGGCACTGAGACCTGGGCTGGGAAGCCCCACTAAGCAGTTCCTTCCTCTATAAAACAGACACTGAAGAGGAATTTGATCCAGCTCTCTCCTGCACATTCCACCACACACCTTGGGTCTGAGCTCCAAACCACTGAGGGCAGCTGGATGACTCCACTGCACTTCAGGGAACATCCTACCTGGGATAGGCTTGGAAAATGTCACAGCAGCATTGCTGCTTTGCTAAGGATGTGGGCTGCTCCCATTAATCAAGGCCTTAGAAACAGACAATCAGGGCTGCATTTAAACCAAAAATGTCGAGGAAAAATAGGAAAGAAGATGAGGGTAAATAATAGGCCCATGTGCATTCATCTGCCATTCTTCACATAACCAAAATATAAAGCAGAGCCCAGAAGGAAGCAAGATTTAGTGCTGGCTTCCTTCGAACAAAGCTAGGACTAATGGCATTATACCTTTTTATCCTATTTCTTGAAACCAAAACTGAACTGAGGGAAAAGGAGGAAAGAATCCTTCCAAAAAGAGGTCTCTTGTGCTCATGGCCTCTCAGGCAGCCTGCACAGTGAATGCCCCCCTCACTCCTTCCTCCTGTGCCTCCAGTTCCCTGGCTGCTCCTGGTTCATACAAAGCCTGCTGCAAAAGATGCACTGTGGCATATTTTGACTGAGGGGATTGCATTTTCCCACTCTTTGGGAATCTGGATACAACTCCACACCTCCAGCAAAACAAACAAAACCCTCACAGTGCTCATTTTGCAGTGCCAGCCTAGATAAAACAAAACACGCTTTGGAGATGTTTCACTCATCCTTTCCCCTGGACAAAAGCAGCAGAGTGAGGTTGTGGCAGGCTGATCATACACCAGTGTCATTTTAATTGGCTGGAGTTGATGGGTAGCAACATTTACTGCATTATAAAGTAAAGCCTAGCTCAAAACTGATTGTAGCAAATTATCCTCCCTTTTCCACCACAAGTAAAACTTATGTTTTGATGTATGTGAGGATGTTTTAAATTGTAAATGACCATTTAAATTACCTCGTTCAGCTGGGTAAAAACTGTTGGAGTGGAAAGCCATGGCTTAGGTGAGCCAGTAAATATTTGCACAACTAGCAGCAGGGAAGGAAAAATTAGGCAAGTTTGCTTTTGTTTAGGCAAACAGAATGATAAAAATAAAATTGTGTCATGGAGGATTAATGGTTAGTGAAATCTTACTTCTTCAAGTACTGTTATTAGGTGAGGCTGCACATCTGTCAGCACTGTCCTAATATCAAATGCATGAAAAAGAACCTTTACAGTGCCACAGCAATAATATTAATAGGTTCAAGATGCTTTCAGACCTGCTATTTCATCTGTAAGCAAACTGTTCCTGAATGGCTTGGGCACCAAAGTGTTCTTTTGTTCCAAGATTTCAGAACAAATTGAGGCAGAGATGCCGGAGAAGATAAAATGTGATAGCTGAGATCTTCCAGGACAGCAAAAAAAATCTCTCCTTTTCACAGCTTTGCCACACTTGTCTCTCATTTGTAAAGATAAATCCACATTGCTGGGATTTTCCAAAGCACGCAGTTTCAAGGGATTACTAAACTTGTTCCTAAATTATTTAGGGGTTTTACAAAACTCCACAGCCATTTGTCAGTGACTTTGAACGGCATTTGCATTTCCAGGATGGCCTCAGGCATTTCTCTGGAATGCAAGTGTGGGAACCTGTGGGGATGGTTTTGCTGCATTTCCCAAGAGCCGTAGGTGATTTGTAGGTGCTCCAGCTCCCTGCGAGTTGGGATGCTTATGGCATTTAGATAAGGGTCTGCCATATCCAACTCATCCTGAATAAGCCTAAAACCCAAATTTTTCTGTACATACAAGAGGTGCTGGACATTTCAAGACCACTTTGCTGTGTGACTTCAGCTTGGAGACTTGGCTGGTTTCCAGAAAATTTCTCATCAACTGCTTCACTCTTTTAAATTTCTCCAAGCAGCAGTGAACCTTTCCAGGTACCAAATCCGTATTTAATTTTAACTGTCAAACTTTTATTGCTGTCATGCTAAAAAGGAAGAAAAAGTTCCAGCCCTTGAAAAAAAACAAATCAACCAACCAAACCAGAAATCATGACAGTAAGCTGAAGGCAACTTATTTATTTTGTGAAGTTATTGTTCACCCATTGATCTGCTGCTTTCTGACCATCAGCAGGTTCCATCTCATTCTTGCTCCTGGAGGTAGAAAAGCTGGAAAGGGAAGAGCATAACAAACTCACTCAACATCACAAAGATCTCACAGCTTTCTAGCAGAAATTTTGCCAAACTATTTCCCACCTTCTCAGGAGCTCTTCAGCCTTTAGTGAAGGGAGTCAGAGACAAAAGAGAAAGCAAAGCAAATACAGGTTGAACCTTCAGAGTCACTAAATACTGTTAACAATAATTAGGCATTGCTGCCTGAGTCAGTAAAATACCCGCTGTCTCAGATTAAAACTCTGTCTAGCAGCCTTTTGGAGAACCTTCTTTAACAGAATAGAGGTTTCGTTCTTTCTGGTTTCATTTCTGACTTTTTTTTCAAAGGTACAGACAGTAGCAACAAGGTAAGAAAGGCACGGTCAAACATGGGTCTGATTTTTCAGGGAAAAAAAACAACAAGCAGAGAGGTTCTCCTGCACAGGGCTTTCAATCCAACACTTTCATAACTATTCAGCAAAGCTCCCATGGAAAGACTTCCCACTACCACCTTCCTCCTACTCCAATCAAAGTGGTGTGAAAAAAGCCGGTAAACGATGACTTGAAATCATATTCCAGCAAAGAAAGTAGGCTGCTGACAGCAAGGAGTTTCACAGAAAGTTATCCTTCTGGGTCTCAAACAAAACAAAGCCTATCTTATCTCCACATCAATTTACATGCTGTAATCTGGAGGGGTTTCACATTTCATTTTGTTTGAAGAAGTAGGAAGAAAAAAAGAACAAACCAACTTTGCAGGAATTTCCCTGATTTTAAAAGGACCTGATTAGTCCCCAAGTTTGCATAGATTTCCACCCAAAACTCAGGTGCAGCGAGGCAGGGCCGTTCTTTGCTTTGTTTGCCCATCTGTTTCTGTGCACTTGGAGCACAGGGGGATCGTGGCAGAACTGTTGAATGCAAATGGTGCTGAGAATATGGAACAAGTTACCCGAGTCGGGAGGCAGTGCAGAGCATACACGTGTTCAAATTACCGGAGATTTGTTTCTCTGCTAGGGAGGATTGAGGGATGAAAACGCAAAACCAAGGGATTCAGCTAAACTAAACAAAGGAATCCGTACTACATTTGGGGCCGGATGCCTTTTTCCTGAAAAGATTTTCCTTCCAAATTGTTCAGGTGCAAACTTGTTGTCTGCTGGGACGCAGAGCCAAGAACCCTTGATTTTGCTTTGGGTGTGACACGTGACTGCAGGCAGGGGGTTTCTGTCTGGTTTTCTTCTGATTCAAGTTATTTTTTTATCTGTAAAGTTTGTGCAGTAGGAAAGGAGTCCTGAAGGCTGGATTTTGGCCAGGCCTGAGTGGGTGCAAAGCAAGGCAGAGAAAGCTGGTGGAGGTTGTTAAAAACCTGCTTCGTGTTCAACAGGGTCCAAAGAGGTTCTCTAAAACCAGCTGTAGGCTCTGTAGAAAAATCTGCTGGGCCAAATCAATGCTTATGGCATAGCAGAAAGCAGAAAAACACCTCCTCCCCTTTTGCTTTTAGTCTGAGGCAAAATTCCTCTGACATCCACAGAGGCAACAAAACCCCGGATCACCTGAGGACTGAGCTTTACCTACAAGGCATCATCTCAAGGCAGATGATTGCAAGGGCTTTGATATTAGCTCAAACACAGAACTGAGCTAACATGTCTGCAGGACTTCTAAATTAGAGCTGGCTCGTGTCCAGGCAGCTCCAAGCACGAGCAGAGGAGCCCCAGGACTGTCTGAAATGTCCTCTAGATGGATTTGCAGATAGGATGCTCTGAAGTGTTGCCTCTTGTGGTTGCAGTTGCTGTGTGGGTGGCTGAGCTCTCTGAATCACATCTTGTAAAAACAGCACCTTGACAGTCCCATTAACAATACAGAGAGTTCTGGGTTCAGTATGAAAGCCCTCCTTTTCAGAGTTCCTCAGATCTGAGGGATGGTTTGAAGGGAAAAAAAAAAAGAATCTGATTCAGAACTTGAAAGGAATTCATGTCTTGGCCACAACATCTACTACTGGGAAACATTACTAACTTTTACTCTAAGAAGTATTGACCAATAACTCTCCCAGTGTTTTCCTGGTAGCACAGCAAGTAAAGAGGCAGGAGAAAGAGAGTGTTCTGCTTTCCAACACTAAAAAATAAAATAAGATCCCTCCCCCCTTACATGCCCACAGTGTGCCCTCAAATCTGCAGAAAGAGCCTGAAACTCAAGCTAAAGGCAGAGCTTGCTAAAATCCATCAGGCCATGTGAACACAGGGCACTCATACCACAACATAATGAAAACCATCAGAGCTCCAACTGCATGTGGCTTCCATGGACCCACAGCATCTTCTGGCTTTGTTTTGGAATTCTGCCTCTGCCCCATGCGAGTCACTGTGTCAAGAGAAGTATGTGAGGGAGTCCTCTGGGCCTGCAGAGCAGGAGCAGCAGGAACAGCCCAGCTGAACCATGCCAGGCGCTGTTTAGAACAGGGTTAGGCAAATGAGGGAGGAGAGAGGGCCACAGGGGTTACCCTGCAGACAGCAGACAGTCTGATGGGCCTGGCATCTCGGGCAGTCATTCATTTCCATATGTGCATGAATGCTGCATTCTTGCAGCATTCCTTGACTGCTTAGAATGGGGACTACTCCTTATCACTGAAGATGAGCACACAGATCAAAAACTCCAAAACCAAACCAATAAAATCTTGTGTCTCACTCAGCATTTGCTTCCAAGGACAGGAACAGCTTGTGCACAGTGATGGGCAGTGAGGCTTTTTGTCAAGGATTTGCAGATTTTCCTCACCCACTAAATGTTTTCTCCTTGTGCTGGTTTTAGCGGGGTTGGAGGTAATTTTTTCCCCAATGGCTGGTGTGGGGCTGTGTTTTGGGTCTGGTACTACAGAGATGGTTTTGCTGTTGCTGAGCAGAGCTCACACTGAGCCAAGGCCTTTCCTGCTTTTCGTGCTCCTGGGGAGGAGGTTGGGGGTGCAGGGGGACCCAGCCAGGACAGGTGACCCCAAGTGACCAAAGGGAAATCCCTTTGACATCCTGCTCAGGATATAAAGTGGGGGGAAGAAGGAGGCAGAGGGGACATTTGGAGTGATGGGGTTTGTGTTCCCAAGTCACTGTTAGGTGTGATGGGGATCCCTGCTCTCCTGGGGGAGCTGAGCACCTGCCCATGGGAGAAAGTGAATTCATTCCTTGTTTTGCTTTGCTTGTGTGCAGCCTTTGCTTTCCCCATTGAACTGCCTTAATCTCAACCCATGAGTTTTCCAGAATTTACCCTTCCAATTCTTTCCCTGATCCCACTGATGGGGGAGTGAGAATGTGAGACTGCTATAATGCTCTTCACTACAAAATTGCTCTGACCCCATCTACACAAAACTGCAGACAGACTGGTCTAAGTAAGACAAAAAAACCCTGCAATTAGAATTTACCAAAATGAGCTCTTCAGAAGATGCAGACAGGAAAGGACAGGGGGGTTTTATGTCTCTGTGAAGTGCAGGAGGGAGGTGCTACCTAAACCCTATAAGTAGAAATGTGTCCAAGAAGCCAAAACAGGGCTGGAGTGAGGTCATGTCTTTGTCAGTGGCACTCAGGAAGCCTGACTTCACTCTGAGGGACCCCTACAGCCACGTCCTACACAGCAGCAGCAGCCCTGGGCCTGGAAGGCAAAAGCTGCAGCTCACAGGGGCTAGGGAGGAAGTGACTGTACAACCAAGAACTATTATTCACCCTCATTACGCTGTGGTTGCTCAGTGTTGTTCATGTGGATTTGCTGAGGCGTAGAAAATATGCAGCAAACGTTGACTGGATTGGAAACTCTGAGACCTCAACGTGTGATTGTAAAGAGACAGTACCAAGCAAGGCTTTCCTTCTCTATAGCAAAATACACAATTCTTAGCACAACAATTGAAACTTAACTATTTTATCAGTGGCCTGCAAATAGACAGAGAATTACGGAGTCATAAAATGACCTTGGTTGGATCTTAGAGGTCATCTAGTTCCAACCCCACTGTTGTGGATAGGGACATCTTTCACTATCCCAGGTTTCTCAGAGTTTCATCCAAGCTGGCCTTGGACATTCCAGGGGCAGTCACAGCTGCTCTGGGCACCCTCACAGGGAAGAATTCCTTCCTTTTATCTAATCCATCCCAAGAGAAACCCCCGAGGGACACCACTGGTCACTGAAATGTAAAATCGGAGTCACTTAAACCATAAAATCAGCTTTGGAGGCAGTCTGGACACTGGCACGAAGAGTTTAGGATCCAGATGGTGAAGTATGGAGCAGAGCAGTGCCTCTGGAAGCAAAGGCTCTAAACCATGACCTTAGAAGAGGAACCTTCTCTCCAGAGAAGCAGGGTCTGTGCAAAAGCAAAGGGAAGAGCTGCTGCTGTTCCTCAGGCAATGAGCTCCTGGTGTGATCTCTGCCCAACAAAGCCATGGAAGCCAAAAGCATGGCTTTGTCCAGCAGCAATATCCACTGCCTAGAGATAGTTTTAATTAGCTGAAGGAGGCCAAAAGACAGGCTGAAATATTGAAAAATTGATCTTTGCATAAGCACAAGGTCCTTACTGTGCTTAAGCCTCGCAAGGAAAGTGTCAGAATGACGAGCTGTTATCTGCAATTTGACTAACTAGGAAAAAGAAGCAGCAGACTCTTCAGAGTGGCATGAAAATATTTAATAAGGTGTGATGTCTGGGCACTGCAGCTAAAAGGAATTCAGATCGGGAGCTGGATCCCATTTTTTACCAGTTAAGGTTAAGAAGCATTGGAACACCTTTCCAAAAGCTCTCATTTCTTCCCAGAAAATACCAAGTTTTAATGAGTCAGGTGGGTCAATCTGAGTGTTTTGGGTGTGAACACGTGGCATGAACATGGTGGTAACACTCATCTTCCTCACACAAGGGCAACTGGCACCTTGTGGAACACCAGGTGCCTGTACTGGATGGAGTTCCAGCATGGAAAGGGGAGGGTTTTGTTGGAAAAGGTCATGGGTGGGACATTGCTTGGTTATGTTTTCTCTTAAAACACGTCACCATATGGTTTCCAGGTTTGGAAGTGGTGAACTCCTGTTCTGAGCAGAGGAGAATGGTTCTGCTACACTGGGGATGGGTGAGTTTTTATGAACCATGGAAAGTCGTGCTGTTCACTGGCAAGGGCTTGAGTACACACATTTGTCAGTTCATATTGGAACATATAAACCCCAGTAAACATCAGGAAGGAAATAAGGTTGCCTGGTGTGGTTATGATCTAGACCATGACATGAGCATTGCAAAATGTTCCCCTGGGAGAAAAAAAATCTGAAAATATTGCAGGCAAGAGAGCGGAGAAGCAGGAGGGTTCTGAGAGAGAATAGGTGATTTGGGAAACAGCCTTGAGCCTATGATGAAATCCCTGCAACTCAGACTACATGAGAGAGCAAAAGTTTGCTTTGGTTGGGAAGTTTCTTGCCCTGTTTGAAAGACCTGAAAGGTGGGCTGGGTGTTTTTATACTCCTTTGTAAATCCATTTCAGGCCACAAGAGGTTTTGTAGCGTGATGTAGAGTAGAAGAGTGTTTCTGTCTAGTGGACCTCAGGTTTTTCTCCTGCTGAAGGTCAGGATAGATGGATTTTGAAAGGACCAGTTGTTCACACCTCATCAAGATCAAGCTGTTCTGTGCACTACCCACATATTATAGCTGTTAAACGCTGTGTTTATCTATTTATTTACGAATTTCTTTGCATCATGACTGCTGAAGATTTCCAAGACTCCTATTTGATGATATTCTGGGTGTCAAGTAAGGAGGGAAATCATTTCCTGTTGCAGGAATACTTCCACTGCAGTATCAGGTAATAGAGCTCCCCCATCCCTTTCAAACACACACCCTCCCGGAACAATGGTGAAAAAGGAGTCGTGATATTTATCAATTTCCACCATTTCACTTCCTGAAATGGAAACCCTAATGACAGCCCATGCAGGCTGGATGGTCAGGAAAACCAGACAAAGTCTCCCATTGTACCGGTCTGGTTGTTACGGGAGAGGATCTGCCTGCCTTGGTGTAACAGGATGTACTGCATATTTTGTATTTTTGCCCAGTGCTCCAATCCCTGTGGGCTAAACCTTTTCAACAGCAGCAATAAAAGAAGAAAAAGACTGAGGCCCTTCTCTTATACCACTTTTATTTTCGGGGGATATTAAATACAAAGAGTTTCACTCTCGGTGGAAGTTGTCCAAGTGACTCCAGGATACTGTGTAATCATTAGGAACTGGAAAAACTCAAACTGCCTGTCTGTAGTGGCTTGGATAAGACCTGCTGGGCGCCTTCCAGAAATGAATATTGCAGCTGTGATGAGACTTGTGTTTGGGCTTTTCTCTGGGGGTGAATCGCGCCCTTGCGCCCAAGGCCAGCCTGAGCCTAATGCATCATTTGAGACCCACCTAAGCCCTCAAAAATAAGACTAAAATAGCATTTTAAATGTCACACAGACCTCCCAGCCCTTCTGAGGGAAGCAAGTGAGCTGCAAGATATGTGCTAAACGTTAAAATGTATGTGCTGATCATTAACATGTCTGTGCTAATCATTAAAGGGATGCTTTCCGCTGCTAGAGACAGCAAAGTGTATCCCAAAAGTTGCATCCCTGTCTCCCAGATGGAACATCTCAGCCTGCACAGTGCCTAAAACCTTTGAAAAGGAGGGCTTAGTTGACACTGCAGCCTGATGTTCCTCTAAAGTAGCAGGACTGGCTGCTCTAGGAAGGAGTGCAGCTGGATGGGAGATCTGGACGTGGAACAGTGGGCTCAGGACGTGGCACCCACTCAGTACCCCTTGAGGAGGATTTGTTTGGTCTAGCTCTCTCTGTTCCTGTGCCCTGTGTGCCCATGGGGACGTATTTCTGGTTGAGGTTCACCCCAAAGTGCCCCCTCCCTTTGGTGCAAACCAAAGCACAGCCAGTGGAGGTAACAGGGGAATCCCTCCAACAGCAGGATCATGATCCTACCACAGGAGCAGCCTGGGAGCACCTGCAAGCCCTCTTAGACAGCAGGAGCTCCTAAAATGGTCCTACTTGGGGATGACTGTTTGGAGAGCAAGCTCCAGGCTCTGCACCTTTCCCTTTGATGGCCAAGATGTCTCTCTGGAGTGAGGGTGAGGCAGATGAAGCTCTGGGCCAGGCAGTGGTGCCACCTGAGAGCGCTGCCTCCTTCCTCACAGGACCTGCACAGTCCTTTCCATCTCCCCTTTCAGGGCAACCAGGACTGAGATGGAAAAACCCGTGCACAAGGCAACCAGAGCTCGATCTCTGAAGTGGTGCAGCGTGTGTATTAATGCCAGGTGAGATCTGGCAAGCGAATGTTTGTTTTAAATTTCTCTTTAATCACTCTTACAGTTTCGACTTTGAAGTCTAGGGAAGTACATTTTCTGGTTTATGCCTCAGATGACATGGAAAAAGATATTCCACCTCCAGTACTGGAATATCATTTAGAGATGTGTAAATTCATAAAGCTGTGCCTCTAACAATTTGCCCACGTGGAACCATCCCAATTTGCAGCAACTGAGAAATTGACTGAAAAAGAAATAGTTTTAAAAAATAATATTTGAGGCATTTCTTGTATTATAATTGCCCCAGAATTTCAGATCTAGCTGTTTCAGAATACAAGATTTGTATCCAGGCTATGTGCAAAACAAGGGCTGGGAGGACAGGGAGAAGCTGAACATAGACATCTTTGGAAAAATATTTGAAGAAATAATGACAAAAAGTGCTAAGGTTTGGAGGGTTACAAGAGAATGCAGATTTATTTGAGCTCTGTTTTTCTACTACAGATGTTCTGCTAACTAGAGCAGAGATGTTCAGAGACCACATATTGGCTGTAAAATTCTAGGACTGAGATTAATTAAATGTCTGCTGCTCCTCATATAAACTACACTTGAGAGTTTTTCAGGCCTTCTACTCCTCTGAAGGAACAGCTGTAGAATACATCACATGCATATCTTGCACCCTGAAAATGTATTTTTATAACAAGTGTCATTTTTTTTTTACAAGGAGAGTTTAACATTTTACCCTTCCTCTGATTATCTTGCTGCTGTTCAGAAAGTAAAAAAGGAGAAGGGTCTGTACTAACATGTGATAGTTCCTGCAGAGCACTGCCTCCACCCAACATGTGTTTTTAAACAAAATTCATGGCAGGTTCAATGGTCACAATTATTCACTTGTGTTATGGCTTACGTGAGTCCATTTCTTGCAGCAGTTGTTGGAAGGTGAGGACCCCATTCCTGTCTATTCTCCAGGTTGATGCCTGAAGATGTAAGTGATCCAATTTGTCATTTGCACCTCCTTCTCCTCCTGACAGGACAATCCCACCGCTTCTTTTGATCCATCAGCTCGCCCCTCCTCTGGATACCTCCAAGACAGGTACTTTTATTACATGATACATTTTTATTTCTGTTGAATCTTGCAGAAATCTCTTTTCCTCCTTCAAGACACCTCAGCAATTTGATTTCTAGCCAGGCCTCAGACAGTTTCCTATTTTAATTTGATACAGTACCCACAAATTTGCAATATTCTTGTGTTGTCACAGTAAAACAATACAGTATTTTAAAAGTGCCCAACCCACTTTAACTCCACACCCTTCGTGGCTGCCTCCTCAGCCCCAACAGAAAAACGAAGCTGATGTTAAATGTAAAATTTCCAGCCTACTGGAACTGTTATACCCCTGATCCACTGATTGCACATGCCATTAATAAAAACACAACCCCCAAGCAAAGGCGTCTCCTTTGCTCCCTTGCAGATGCCATTGACCATAAAAGAAGCAAGTAAAACATTTTGCCTTACAGCCACAGTTGTTCACACCAAAAACACTTGCATTCCTGACCAAACAGGAGTGCTTGAAGTTCATGATTCTGTTGAAACTGAAGAGCCTGGCCAGTGACACTGCCACAGGCTAGAGGAGGAGGCAGAAGTTACCTCAGTCTCCAGGAGCACTCAGCTCCCAGCACATCTGGTGAGACTGGCAGGAAGGACACACCAGGAACGGTGCTGTTGTCTTGTTTATCAACCACAAATCCATTTCAATATCAACAAGCAAGCTCAAGTCACTCAGAACAGCTGCCAGGAGGTCTCCATCTGAGTGGGTTTTCACAGCATCCCAGCCACAGAAACACACATGGTCCAAAAAAGGGGCAGTGTTGCCTGTGTTGCTATCCAAGGGTGGGTGTTAAAGGCTGTATAACTTATTCCAAATGCTGGAATATCTAGTCCTTTCCAGAAGACTAGCCTAAAATATTAATCTTTAAGAATTCTTTGTGAAATTACTTGTAACAAGTATTGTATTTACTAATGAGCCATTTAGAAATATTTTTTTTTCAGTGGTTTTAATGCATCACTGAAGGGAAGCTTTGAGATGAGCAGACTTGAGCACTGTAATTATAATGTTTGCATTGTTAAAACTTCTGACAAGACCAACAAACCATGGCCCTGGACACTTCCAGGGATGAGGCACCCACAGTTTCTCTGGGCTACTTGCTCAAGTGCCCTGCCACTCTCAGAATATAATTTTTTTCATAATATCTAATCTAAACATCCTCACTTGCCATTTGAAGCTCTTTCCCCTTGTCCTGTCATTACAGGCTCTTATAAATAATTTTGCTCCTTCTTTCCCCTAAGTTTCCTTTGGGGTCTGGAAGGCTGCATTAGGTCACCCCAAAGTCTTTTCAGGCTGAACAATCCCAGTTTTCTCAGCCTTTTCTTATCAGCACAGCTGCTCCATCCCTCTGATCCCCATCATATTAAAATTTCCTACACAGTTAACAGAAGAGAGGCTTTCGACCCCCAGGAGGGACAAAGGTGTTAAGAATTGTGTTCCTATAGGCAGATTTTTGAATAAGATCTTACCCAAGCCTGTTCACAGCTATAGCCCTATGTTGATCACAAGTCTATCAAATGCTGATTTATTTTTTTTTTGGCATTTAGAACACGTTGGGCAGGCAAATTTCTTGCGTTTGATTCGGCCTTCTTATAATTTTACAGAACAAATGTTAACTTCCCACAATAATTGCCATCTTCCCTGTGCAATGGCATAGAAATACCAGAACAATGGAAACTGAACAGAATTCTTTTAATTTCCAAGAAGGAAGAGTTCAATTAATGGTGAAAGACAGGTGCTGCTGGGTAGGACACCCCTGCTACCCCTTGCCAACTTGTCAGGGGGCTGTAGGCAGACACAGGACCTCGGATTTGTGGTTTTCTAAGCCCTTCTGATGTGCCCGAGCATTGGAAGAGAGGTGATGGAAAGCAGGACCTTTTTATAAAAAACTGGAAGGACACCTGGATAAAATCATTAACAAGCTACTCCTTCATGTGAATGTTTCTAATGCTTAGAGGAAAGTTTCTTTTGTGACTAAAACACTACAGGAGCAGGAATCCCCTGCTCCCCAGGCTGTTATTTGCAGGGATCCTAAAGGGTTTCATGGCCAAACTCAGGGGGTGAAACACAACTTTAATGACAGCAGCTTGTAGCTCCCAGAGACTCCAGAGGATTGTGTCTTCTTTCATCAGGATTGAATTCGATCCCAAGTGTACAGGACTTGTGTTGTGCCTCAGGGCTAATTGAGGATTTGTGGCTCTCTATCTCTCAGTTGGGAAAGGTCAGCCTTGAAATTTCCAGGTCAGAAGTGTCTGACAAGGATTTAGTGTCATCCACAACTTGGGACATGCTAACAGGATTTCTTGTTTAAAGGCAGTGCTGTAACTGTAAAAAGAGGCTAAGAGGGCAAAAGTGTGAGGAAAGGGGTGATTCATTCCAGTGATTTATCCTTCCACTTCCAAGGTCTCAGACTAAAAGATGTTCCCTCTCATTGCACGAGGCATGACTGACCCATCTTTCCATTACTGCCCTGCTGTGCTGAGTTATTGCAGTTTTGAAACGTAAACAGGACAAATTTCCTAATCTGTGGGGTAATTTGCACAAAATGATTTGTACCTTCCTGGAAAGCCTGGATCCTTGCTTGGTGTAGCAGGGCAGCCCAGCCAACTTCATCTGTCACCTGGGAAATCAGAGACAATTCCCAGAGATGAACAGTGGGACTGACCATTTAATTATCAGCAGCCTTGCTAAGCATTCCTGGTTTTCCAAGGTTATAGGGCCGGACAGCTGGAATTAGGCTGCAGCCTGGGAGAACATTACACTGGCCTCTTGTGCACCATATGCCTTTTCATTGACAAACTAACACTTCTTTAAGGAGACGTGCTGAGGTTGTTATCCAAAATACATTCCTTATCCCAGATCTCATCTCTAGCACCTCTCCTAGGGGTACCTGGGAGTTTGGACCCAGCATATTTGCAAATCCAGGGCTCGATCAGGTCCCAGTGAAGTCAATAAAAATATTGTTGGTGCTGAGCAGGCATGCATTAGGCTGAAAGGAAAAGTAAAACCCATCCAAGAAAATTACAGGTTCTTTTTTCAATCAAAATATGTCTTCTTTGTCTTCCCCCCCCTTTAGATTTTTTTCTGCTGTTTTAACTTTATAATGAGTTTAAGTAACTGAGAAAATGTTAAAATTTTTAAATCTTGAATAGTCCTGGCCCAATGCCCAAGAAAGTTCATGTGACCTTCGTGATACATAACTCTTATTAATTTTGAAACTTACTGACTCCAGTCAAGAATTTTTGGGGATGATAGAACACCGAAATGTCGAAAAAGAAATACCAGGAGGCTGAGAAGTGACCCTTAGTTCACTGGCATCACCACTTCTGGAAAAATGGAAAAAGAATGAACACTTGCAGAACTTTGGTGAGTTAAACATTTCATAAGCACAACTTTAAGGTTTTGTTAATGCAATCATTTACACGGGAATATTGATTTTTGAAGCTTCTGTGGCTTTAGTTAAGCTGTTCCTTAGAGAAATGGTGGGCTTGCAAAGCAGCCCCTGGAAGCTACAGGGACAGGTCTGTGCATCCCACCACCCATCCTGACCCTGCCAAGCATTACAGGAGTGCGATTCATGTTCTTCCAGGCAGAGTGGTCAGGAGTGAGATGCTGCTTGCAGGTGAGGATGAGGTTGGACACCTGCATCCCTGTGGAGCCCTGCAGCCAGGGAGCACCTGTTCCTGGCACTGTCTCGGGCCGTGGAGAGGAAACATGAGATAAATAAGCGCTTTTGTTTGTCGGTGTGGGGTCCGGACCTCAGCAGGGGGAAATCAGTCAGAATCCTCAGGGTTCCCCTCGCTCTCACCTTCCCAGAGCCCTTCCAGCCCATGACCTCGGCAGGGAACGAGCTGTCTGCCATATCAGTCCACGGAAAACGCCAAGGTGCCAAGGTGACTGCGGTCACCTGCCCTTGTCGCTGTCCCTGCTGGAGCCCCAGGCAGGGGGTGGCAGACGAGGGGACGGGCTCAGCGGCTCGGTGTGACGGCGGGGGGATGACCCAAGGGTCCCAAGCCATCCCGAAGGTCAGAGCAAGCATTGCCTCCTCCCCGCCCACTCTGCCGCGGGGCTCGCGGGAATCACAGTCCGCCCCAGAGGATGACAGCTTGCCGGCACTTAATGACAGGCTGGGTGCAGAGCGGCCGCCCAGACAAAGACGGGAAGTTCGGCGCTGCCCGGGGCAGGGGCTGGGGCCGAGCGGGGACACGGCGGCACCCGGGGGCTCCATCAGCCCGGCACAGCCGCGGCCGCTGCCTCGCTGGCTCCGGAGCCAGCACAGACCTCTCCTCCTCCTCCTCCTCCTCCTCCT
>VYXF01010179.1:26482-83791 GCA_013397295.1 Polioptila caerulea | reverse complement strand
CGGCCCCCCGCCCCCGGGCCGCCCCGCGGGGCTGTGCGGCGCCTCGACCCGACCTACGCGGGGGGCGGCAGGGCGGGCTACGTGCTCTACGCCGGGGGACAGCGCTTCCTGCTCGACCTGGAGCGCGACGGGCCGCGCTGCCACTACCGCGGCACGGTGGACGGCAGCCCGCGCTCGCTCGCCGTCTTCAACCTCTGCGGCGGCCTCGACGGCTTCTTCGCCGTGGGCCGCTCCCGCTACACCGTGCGCCCGGCGCGCCGCGCTCCGCAGGGCGAGGCCGGAGCGCGGATCTACGGCGAGGGCCCGGCCCGCGCCCCTCACGTCTTCCGCAGGGAGCGCTTCAGCTTCGAGACGGTGCCGGCCCGCACCAGCTGCGAGACCCGGGACCCCGCCGGGCCGGCGGGCGGGGACGGGCGGCGGCGGCGGCGGCGACGCTCCGTGTCCCGGGCCCGGCAGGTGGAGCTGCTGCTGGTGGCCGACGCCTCCATGGTGCGCAAGTACGGGAAGGGGCTGCAGCACTACCTGCTCACCCTGGCCTCCATCGCCTCCCGGCTCTACGCGCACGCCAGCCTGGAGAACCACGTGCGGCTGGCCGTGGTGAAGGTGGTGGCGCTGGGCGACAAGGAGAAGGGGCTGGAGGTCAACAGGAACGCCGCCACCACGCTCAAGAACTTCTGCAAGTGGCAGCACCAGCACAACCGCCTCGACGATGACCACGAGGAGCACTACGATGCCGCCATCCTCTTCACCCGCGAGGTAGGCATGGCCACGGGCATGGCCGTGACAGCGACCAGGTGTCCCTCAGGCTGCACCTGCGGCCACCCTGCTCGGCTTTGCCCGGCTGTTGCCTCCCCGCCCCTGGATCCGGCTCGGCCGTCGGGCGGTGCGGCATCTCGGGGACCGGCACCCACGCACACCGCCGGGGATGGCACAGGGGTCTCTGAGATCGGTGTGTGTCCCCTGCCCTGTGCTGCCACCCCCCTTCTGGGGACCCCAGCCCGGTGGAGAGGTGGGAACTCTGATCGTGGGACTCAGCCTCACGTCCCTCTGTCCCGTCTGTCCCTGGGACGTGTTTAGCACCCGGCTCCTCTCGCTCTGCAGAGGTGGTCCAGTCGGGAAGGGCTGATAGCACTTCCTAGCCTAAATTAGTGCCCAGACAAAACTTGCTGGTGGAAGTGGTGGAGAGCACCTTAGGAGTACAGACGTCTTGCTTGTGGAGCAGCACATCGGGACGCTGTTTCCAGCAAGAATAGCTCCACCGCCCTGGAAGCCAGCAGCACTTGTGGTTCAAGTGTGGGACGTGAATGCAGACCGCAGGTAAACAGGGCTGCACAGGCTGAGTGAGTTGGGCTGGTGGCCGGGGGCTGCAGTCCCTGTCCTGTCCCCCGAGTGGGTGCCCTCATCAGCTGTGGTTTGCATCTCCTTGTGTTGCCCATGCAGAGCCGTGCCTTGTTGCTCCACGCTGGGTGTTTGATTAATTACATTGCCAGAGGTCGTTAAGGGACATTGCTCTGGTAGACATGTGGCCGAGTTTATGCAATGAGGTTCTGTAAGAATATCCCTTCAGCGGTTTGGGTTTGGTGTTTTCTTTTTTTCCCTTTCCCCAAGTACGAAAAAAATAACTGCATGACTTTCCGTTCATTTGAGTTCTCCGGCTTTGCTACATCGTAGGAGCCTGCCAAAAAGGATGCTTTGGATGGTTTGTGGAAGGAGTTGCTCCAGAATGGGGAAAAAAAAGCGCCTGGCTTGCTTTTATAGCTGTAAATAGTTGAAACATTAGGTTCTGTGTCAGGCATCAGTTGTACAACAGGAGCCCTTTTTAGCAGTTTAAAGCCCATCAGTGCAATTTGCAAGCTTTCATTTTTGTATCACTAAAGCCTGAATGAAAGCAGGCTACCTAGACTGGGTCAGAATGTTTTTGGGTTGGCTATAAACATCTTTTCTAATGGCTTATTAAGCCTGGGCCAGAATCCATCACTTCTCTCTGAAGAGTGTTTCTCTCTGCCGGTATTCCCACTTATTTCCCTGGGCTATATGACAATTCAGAAACTTTGCTTAGAGTGGCAGCTGTGAACGTTAACATCAATTATTAAGTCATTTTGGATCGAGATAGGATGTGACTTTAAAGTGCAGTTGCTTTACAGATGCTTGGCTGTAATTCTTTGCATGGGTGCCCTCCTGCTAGAATAAGAGAGTGCTGCTAATCAGTAATCCACTTCCAAAGGCTCATGAGCAATGCATAGAATTACCTTTCTGGGATGTAAGCAGTGCACAGAATAAACAAATCACCACGATTCCTGTGGTCTCCTTCCACTCTTAAGATGCAAATGTTGCTCGCACTGCTACTCAGGGCTGCTTCGTGAGAAAAAAAGCGCAGGCTTGTGTTTTCTTGGTTTACATTTTAACAGCTTTAACTCTGGGATTAGCTGCTCGATGCAGTTCGGGACAACTTAATCTGCTCTAATGCTTTGCTGTGTGCACACGGACATTGTTTGGCAGTGTTTGACTGAATTAAGAACCAGGCTGGAGTTTCTTGCTCCATGTGTTCATGATGTTCTTTGCAGAGAGTGTGTGTGAGCCCACACGATTTTTATATGCTTACCCTTGAAATGTCAACAGGAATCTATTTGCTCCTTGTGGAATGTAAACACGAAAAGGGTTAAAGGATGAAAAAGCAGTGGAGATGTTTCCTGGAGAAAACAGCCCCACTTTGAACTAAAGGAGAGATTTTTTCCAGTTTAGCTTTTCAATGAGAGTGGCAGCAGTTGGCAGGAGATCACCGCTTTTACAACTCTGTTTTGGATGGATGAAGTTGGTTGCTAAGCTCCAAGACGCCGAGCCGTGGCTGCGTGTTTTGATGGGCTCTGAATATCGTCATGCTGATTCTTGAGCATCCAGATGTCTCTTTCTGAGTGCCTTGGGTTTCAGGCATTGGGCAAACGTGTGAGGTACATTTTCCATCGTTGTTTACTAGCTGAGGCCACCTGAGCTCCGTGTCTCTCCGTCAACAGAATAATATTTGCAGATCGTTTCTCTGCTGAATGCATGGCCTCAGCTGTATGGAATTGGTTTTTGTGTAGATAGAATCTGCATTGTGCGTGGCTGGTGCCATACAAATCCCTAATAGAACAATTACCTTTGTTTCAGAGTGACATTGGATTGGGTGCTATTTTTTTTACACCAAAAAAGGGCTTTATTTGAGTTCCTTATAAAGGAAGAATCCCGACAGAATTCAGCAGTGTTGCTTCATCCTCTTTGGTTGTCTTTACTTCTTTAAAGAGTAATCAGTAACCATTGATAGACTGAGAGTGCACTAGCAGCTCTCCTTTATTGTTACATTAGTAGTGCTCAACGTTGTATTAGATAAATTCAAATTATGGTTGTCATTATCATCATCATTCATCCTAGGAAGTACTTCCCATGTAGAAAAAAATTTAGAAGGAGATTCACTGATTCTGAGTTAAAACAGCCACTAACTTCTGGTCATAATCTGTATTTAATTGGATAAGGGCTTTAAAGCAATTATCCTGCAGATCCTAGTAAATCAATATGAATGTGAACTCAGTTTGGGGTGATAGAGGCAACATCTTAAAGCTGTTTTTAGGCTTTGTGTTGCTTATCAGTGATGGCAAGGGTCCATTAGCTGCAGTGGGCCCTGTGTTTACTCTGGAAATGCAAGGAGCACTAGAGTTACATGTCTGGCCTTTGTGAAAACCTTCAGTGGTCACAGAAATTTAGTTGGATTCCACAGTGAGTATTTAAATCTGATAATGAGAAGTGTATTTTCCAAGTGGTCTCAGTCTCTCATTTTGACCCATGAGGAGCAGGATGAAGCATGACAGAGGTCTGACTTGACAATAATCAAACATGATCATTTTCTGATATTTCTAAATTTCCTCAAGGCAGCTTGACCATAACAGCCTGAGAGAATACATAGGTCCCCTGCTGTTGGGCTATTTTGTGGTTGAGTCCTTGACAGCAGCTGTAAATCTTTGGGCCACAGGAATCCTAGAGCATCCTCCATGGAATATGATGGTGGCCAGGTGAGTCCTCCACCCCACAGAGAAGTGGCTGTGTGGTGGGAAGGAGGAAGAGCTTGCAAAGCCCTCTTTCCCTGGAGATTAGATCACTTGTTGTCCATGGCAGTGAAGTCAACAGCAATTTTAGAATTTAGTGTTTCATCACTTATTCTCAGTGGCATTGAAGTCAACAGCAAATTTAGAGTTTATTCTGTTTCAGCCTTTTTTATAGTGAACAGTTTGCAGAGGCTGGAAGCAGATTATCTTCAGATTTCTATGGGTGCAGCAAAACACTTGCCAGATTATTTATCAGGGTAGCAAAACAGGTTAGATGGGACTTGCAAACTGCAGCTGAACTCACACTGTTCAGTTTCTGAGGTCCAGCCTGCTCTGCAGTTATCCTCTAGAATTCATCCAGTCTATTTCATTAGTGGCCCTTAGTTAAATTTCATGTGAACTATTGAATGCATTTGGACAAAATCCAGCTCTCTTCCTTTCCCCCCAGTTCTGAATCATCTGAGGATTAAAATAGATGTTGCTTGCAGTAGATACAGACATTAGGAGCAAGAAAAAAATCCTTTCCTAAGTGCTTGTTAGCATCATCTGTGATAGTACCCTCATGCCTGGCTCGAGCAGAGGGTTCATGCTGGAGCCAAAGGCCACTGTCCTGCCTTTTTCTACACAGTAATTATAAGGGGCTGGTGTGTTTGATTTAGTTTAACTGTCCATCTGGCAGCGCTGTTGAAATTTAACAGCAAGCTTTGTATTATCTCAGCTCTGGAGATGATAATTTCATTGCATGGAGCACATGCTTTCTTTGGCTCTACATCTTTCTTCTTTCTGTCTTTTTTTTTTCTTTTTTCCCTATTATCATCTTCCAACAGTTATTATCCTCTAGTAGTAAAACAAGTCACTGTACCAGTGGTCAATAGAATAGATTTCACTGTTAATTATTATTATCCTGGAGAAATTGTAGTGTGATGTGTAGAGCAGTTTCATAGTGCTTTCACCAACTTTGTTGCACATCTAATACATTTAAATAATGTCCCTAGGGAAAACAAAGTAGGACATAACTGATAGAGAAGTTTGATCTCTCTTTTGATCTGGAGAGATGGAGTTTCCCCACAAAGGAACTGTGGCTCAGGCAGGTTCAATCACACGTTTTTACTTGGTCACCAGTCACCCGTTTCATAACTGAAACTTCTCCTCCCCATGCAGATTCCAAGTGCTTCATGTGCATTTTGTCAATATTTTTAAATAACCCATAGTTTGCTGTGGTTTCTCTTCAGATGCTCAAGCCTCAGGCTCGTATTTATCGTATGAACCCCAAAAGCAAATGACCTCCATTTTTAAGCTAAACCACTGGGGAAATACATTTGGGTTTTGTCTTGGTGGAGATGGCAGGTATCCCCATCGTGGTTTTCCCCAGAAGGTGGCCAGGGGAGGACAGAGCAGTAACCCAGCGAGTCTTCCCTCACCCAAAATCCTTCCTGCTCCTGTGAAAATTACCTTTTTAAACCCCGTGTGCCGTTCCACGTTGCTGGGACATGGGTGAAAGTTCAGCCACTTTGCAGAGCAGCTCATGGGAGGGTGGTGGATGTGTGTGTTCCTGACACCACCTCACCCCAGCCTCCCTGCCCAGGCCTGTGGTGGGAAGGCTGCTGCAGGAAGTCGGAAAGTCGTGCTTAATTCCTTCCTCTGCTTGAGGGATTTTAGGTCTGTATCGCCCACCTCCCAGGAGAGGTCCTTAACCAGGAGGTCGTAAGCTGTTCCAGGTGTTGAGGAAAGTTTCCACCCCTCTGACCAAAGGTCTGTCGCTGTTTAGTGAGTAATTCATACGGTGAGAACGAGAGGAATCGCGACCTGAAGCCGCTGAGTGGAGCACAGTGCTTGTAGCGAGGTGGTCTGGGCTCCTCAAGCCCGGAGAGGAGGCTGTTTCTGTGATTTAGCACAGACTGTTCAGTGGGAATGTCCCTATTTCTAGGATGGGCAGTAGGGACCAAAAATTGGGTCCCTTTGCTGGCTGCACTTGAGCTGCGGCCTGGGCTAGAGAAACCTTGGGCTCAGGGGCTGCTCCAGGAGGAGCCACAGCTCCCTGTGTGCATGGCAGGAGCCTGGTGTAGACCGTGCAGTGCTCTCCTAAAAAATACTCTTCTTGTTGGCCTCATCCCTGGAAGGAATTTGTAGCTGGATCCCATTGTTAGTGGGAAAAGGCTTTAGCTGGTGAGCTGTTGCAAAGGGACCAGAAGAGCAAGCGAGCAGAACTGTCAAGGTTTTAGCTGTGCTTTACAGGGAGGTGATGTGCAGCTTGGCCTGGTACAAAGGCTCATCCTGGGGGTTCCTCTCATTCTGATCTGAGAAACTCTGTCAGCTCGACTTCCCTCAGGGCAGAGATGGAGAAACACGAAACATCTGAACCCCAGAAAGCCAAGTGCCCAGCTGTTCCAGACTCTGGAACTGTGACACTTTGGGGCCCGCAGGATCCCAAACTGCAAGCCCTATGAGGGGTAGATAAAATACCTGAGGACATGTTCTTGTGCCCTTAAATCCCACCAAACTGTCCACGCTGGTGCTCACATCATGATTTGGATCTGGTCAGCGGGCTCTGACCTAATACCAGGTTTCATTAAACAGTTGATTCTTGTTTTGAAACGTACTGCAGATCACATTTCAGGTGAAATAAACTCCCTGCTCCAGCCAGGACATGGAGACAGTTATCTCCCTTCACAACAAGGCCATGTATACATGGCAGACAGCCAGCTGCTCCTGGTGGATTTAGAATGCCAAGAAAACTTGGCCTCTAATGAGCTGTCTAATTAACTACTAGACTTGTGATGTACAGCTTAGTTTTACTAAGCCATTCCTTTGCCAAAGCTTAACATCTCCTGCCTCCTGCATAGCAAATGCATTTCCTTGTCATTCTTCTGTTTTGAAACTACTGTAAAGCAGCTCAAGGGCCAGGCTGCTTTCCTTCTTTAGAAATATCAAAAATATTATTTAAAGCTTCTGCCACTGTTTCAAGGCAATTAAGCACCCAGATCTGAGTAACTGATTAACTTTCTAATAGAAGCAAAAAAAAAAGCCCAGAGTGAAATAATCATTGGAAACTGATTTTATGTATCCCGAGTCCCCACTTTCCTTATGTTTAGCTGGAGTATGAAAAGTTGAGGCTACCCACACAGATTTTTCAAGATTGCATCATTACATTGAAGCCTGTTCTTAACAAAAAAAAATTAAAACATTTTCCAGGGAAATAAAACCTTCTACTGTACTCCCAGAAATGTTACTTCATAGAAGTAGTGTACTGCTTTCCAGGACTGCCCAGGAAAGCAAAAAAACAAATGTAACTATTGATTCTGGTAATGAATAATCCATAGCCAGTGTCTGATGGGTAAGCAGGCGTGCTTTTCAGTAACATCACTTGCTGTTATGCTGTTTGGAACCTGGTATTGGTGAATTGACCCAAAAGCAAACTTTCCAGAATAATTTGTCTCAGAGATGCCTCTTGATAGGCTGTAATTCTGTTTTTAGCATGTATGAGTAGAAAGATATTCCAGTTCAAATCATGCAGGGGCAGGAGAAGTAAAGAAGTGAATGAGACAATGATCTGCCTAAATATTTATTGGTAATGTCAGCCTTAGCTGCATATGAGCATCCTCAGGCAGTCACTGAGGGTTGGAATTGGCAGGGAAAACCAGGATGCTCAATCCATGCCCTGCTCAAAGCACAGCCATGGCATGCCCTGCTCTAGCAGCAGATGGGCAACCCACAGACATCCCCATAACAGCTTCTTGCAAAGGAGCTGATGCCAGAAAATATTTCCTGTCCTTGTTTCCAGAATCCTGTACAAGCCCCTCTGCTGCTTCCCAGCTGGGATTTGGCTGTGGCTGCAGGACTCCCACACCCACTGCTGGGGGGCCACGGGGAGGTGGCCAAGGGGCTACCAAGGCACCAGGGCTTTGCTGTAGCACTGCCAATCCCTTTCTGAGCCCAGGCTGGGCACTCTTCTCCTTTCTGGGGGTGGCTGGTCCCACAGCATGTGAGGACACCTGTTTGCCAGCTGTCCGTGGGGAATTGGAGGAGCTAGGTGGTTTTACATGCAAGCAGTTTGCAGAATCCTGTCTTGCCTGCTGTGGGATTTTCTAGGACCAGCCTCTGGTACGGCCCTGATTGCTGGGGAAGACACTGCAATGCAATCCTGTGCACAGCTTTTGGAATGCTGAGGTGAGATGATGGTAACCTCTCTGCCCTAGCGTTCCATGCTCCACACATGCCATCAGAATTAGCTCCGTGGAAGTTTGCAAGATTGCCTGCTTAGAAAAATGATATTTTTATAGTTGCATGTGTGTCATCAAACGTGGTGAATCATTGTGAAGTCTGGCTGTGCCTGCTGGTGTAAAGTCCCAGCATAGCTGTTTCTTGTGTGCAAATGGGAGCAAATCCTGACTGGCATGAGGCATCTGGGTGCTGGTGCCATTGTGCCCACGCTGGGAGCAGCAGTGATGTCAGTAGCTATGTAATGATGACACCCAAATACAAGAAAAGACAGAGTGACATACAATCTGCATGAGACAAAGCCTGAATTAATGCAGTTTATACCATTTTGGCACTGTCAACCTGTCTAGCCCTCCTCCAGTAAGCTGCTTTCTGTTTGATTTATGTGCTTTGGGGTACTTGTGTAAGAATTTCAGTTCAGCTGCTTGTGTGGATTCAGGTCACGTTGCTCTGTGACAGAACCACAGGATTCAGTGATGTTGGAAATGACCTTTGAGATCGTTGACCAACCTGTGAGTGACCACCACCTTGTGCTAGACCTGCGTGCCACATCCAGAGTCATTCCTTAAAACACCTCCAGGGACGGTGGCTCCACCACCTCGCTGGGCAGCCCCTTCCAATATCTAATCACCCTCTCTGTGAAGAAGCTCTTCCTAATGTCCAACCTAAACATCCAGCTTAAGACTGTGTCTTCTTGTCCCATTGGTAGTTTCCTGGGAGCCAGAACTGAGCCTGAGATTTCTCCTCCAAATATGTAATGCTGCTTTGTCTTTTTAGCTTGAAAAATTCCTTTGTTTGGAAAAATAACCCTTTTAAAACTTTTTTTTTCTTTGCGTTTGTGCAGAGATGCTCTGTCACAGTATCTGTGCGCTTGGTGTGGTTTTCTTTGACTTCAGTGGGATTTGAATCCCGTGCATTTTCCAAGTTTGCCTAACCTGTCATAATCAGTGAGCACTGCTGCTCTGAAGTCTCCTGTGAGGTGTCTCTTATTCAGATGGATTAATTATGAAAGGCTGCATGAAAGGAAGTCCTTGTAGAAAGAGATCTGAAGGGAAGAAGAGAATCTTGAAAATGTAGGGGGAAAAAGTGCTCTTTGATCATTTTGATAATAACATTTGTCATGCCTTGAAAATGACAATTTCATTCAACCACAATGAAATGTTGAAGTGTTCCAAATAGCGTGGCCCTTACTTTTCCTTCTCCTACAAAAAATGTGTATATATGCACATTCTCACTAATATTCTTCCCTCTGCTTCAGCAGCATCCTGGAGAAATTACTGCTGCTGATAAAACACAATGTCTGACCAAAGCTGAAAGACAAAACCTGATGCTACCTGCTTGGTTTTCAGAGACACCCCATATCTACATGTGGGAGACATGATTAAGTTGTTGGGGTTTTGCTGAGAGTCAGTGATATGAGCGAGTGCAATCTCTGAGAATTGCTAAATACTTGGTGTATTATTGGGTAGCATACTGTTAATTGTCCTGCTTGACAGATGTGGGATGAGGTTTCACATGTAACACTCTCATTCTGATCTCTGGTTCAAGGGCTGATCAGGAGAATAAAAAGAATTTTCTCCTTTTATTGTCCATTGAGGAAATGCTTCCACAGCATATTTTCAGTACCTACCTCAATGCAAGTGTGAGCATTGCAGAAGTACAAATTTAACTAACAACAATTAGCTTCAGAAGGTATCCAAAACCTGTTAAAGTCCACGAAAATACTCCCACTGACCTTACCTGGGATTGGCATGCTGTGCTTTTAACATTCTTAGCTGGAACTTTAGGGTTCGCCCTTGGCAGAGGCGACTTTACCCGGTTGTTACGGCTGGGTGTAAAAATTCATTGTAACGATTTTTTTTTCTTTTTTTTTTTTTTTTTTTTTTTTTTTTGCTTTTCCTTTTCCCCTCGCCGGGCAGGATTTATGTGGGCATCATTCCTGTGATACCCTGGGAATGGCAGACGTTGGGACCATCTGCTCCCCCGAGCGCAGCTGCGCCGTGATTGAAGACGACGGCCTCCACGCGGCTTTTACGGTGGCTCACGAAATCGGTATGCAGTGCCTTTTCTGTTCCCCTGCCAAGCCAAACACTCCCAACAGCTGCATTAGGAACCAAAATACCCCACAATTAATTCCAGATTTCCCCCGGCCCAGAGCCCCGCCTGGGGATTAGGGCTGTGTACATATGCACTTGAGGGTTAACTAATAAGGGATCAGAAGGCAGGGGAAGGCGCACAGTAGGTGTTTCCTCCCTGACAGTGGCCTTTCTAAGCAGCAGTTGAAGTGAAAATTCAAAGGCTGCTGCTACTGCCCAGAGATGTCAATGCATGGCCCTCCTGAGAAAGCTTTTGGCCCATCTGCTGTAATTTGCATGCACTTATTTGTTGAAAAATAAGTCACGTTTTTCAACTTGTTGCATGCGCTATTGTTAGGAAGCTTTTTTTTTCCTTGTATTACCTGCAGAGAAAAGCTTTGCTGGCAGAAATCCCAAATAATTCTAGGGTCTTTGTAAGTGGGCAGAAATTGCACCTTTATGAATCCTGTAATAAGTGAAATTGTATTTAGGTGATACAGATTTGGTCACAAAACCCGTTTAGCTTTGCTTCAGTTTCCACCTCAGTGGACGGCAATTAAGAGCCTTGCATGTGCCCTTCAGGAGGGTCTAAGATAGAATTCGTGTCAGAAGAAAGTTTGTGTTCTGGGATATTACTTCTGTCATGATATATCCCTTCAAGAGAGACTGCTGCCATCTTGATCATGTTTAATTTACTGATGTTTTGTGAATTGTGTTCACTGGAAAAACATTTGCTGTAAGGACTGTTCACTTTGGGGAGTGAACAGCAATTTGAAAGTGGAGAATGTTCTTTTTTCTTTTTTTTTTTTTTTAACATTTTCTTGGAAGGAAATAACAAGGAAAGGAGAACTTTCACAGAGAGCCAGCTGCTGAATTGCCTTGTACCTCGTGCCAAACCAAAGTAAAGTTTGCTTTGGGAGTATCATTGCAGTGGTTCCATTTTCAAGGAGCTTGCAGGTAGAGCCTGAGATCTGAGTGCCTTATAAATATGGCTGAGGAAACAGAGGTCACCAAGGGTGGACCATGACCTGACTTCAGTGACAAGTGATCCTAGCCCTGCTCCTCTTAGAGCTCTGCAAAGGAGTTACATCAGTAGCAGCAGGAGAAGGGAACAGGCGTTGCATGAAAACATGCAATACTGTGGCAGGATGAGTCCCCAAAGCAGAAACTTTATTTTAGTAGGCAATAATGTCACAACAAAGGGAAAGGTTCTCTGGAATCACTAATTCAGTGCATTCAGAGAGAGCTACAGCAGTTGTAGAAAGACAGGTTCACATGGGATGTGGATGTGGATGCTGTGAATGAGCCCTCACAAACGTGGGATGTGTGAAATGGCAAGCTCAGCCTGTCGTTCAGAGGCAGAACTGGGCACGCTGCTTGTGTCCCTTGCACCCAGAAGTGGTGTCTCTGCTGAGGGTCAGAGGGGGTAGGATTGTTCCTCTTGTTGATGGATCTGGTGCGTGAAGAGGAGAGAAATGCCTGTCCTGCCATTTTATCAGCAATAAATACATTTTTGGGTAGATTAAAAATGAAAGAACACAGGTCAGTAGAGATAGGGATGAGCAGCAAATGTTCACATTGTTACCTTGAACTCCACACAGAGAAAATATAAGCAAAAGTGAATTATTTTTAGAGATCTGAAAGCACATTTTGGAGAAAGGCCATTTTCATACCTAGACATTTACAGGAATCTCTAAAAACTATAATTTTCAACGTAAAAAAGGCATGAATTGAAATGAATAAATAAGAACCCTAATGGACACAAAACCTCTAGTTTGAGGCTGTTTAAAATAACATCCTCTTTTTTTTTCCTCCTCACCAGAAGTTTTTAAGAAAGGAGGGGTGTCAAGTCACAGAATGATCTTTGTGTGTGTGGCCCAAAGTGGGAGAAGCAGAGAAGAAAACACAGCTAAAATTGCTGGAGTACTTAAATTAAATCAAAGGTCAAAAAAGGATGAAAAATAAAAGAGTGGCATGGATACCCTTTAGTTAAGCACTTTGGGGAAAACCTTGCTTTATTTTATTTGGAGACCAGATTTCTTCCTACAATCCAGAAATCTCCCAGTTCCCCCTGTGCTGTGGGCAGGGTGTAGCTTTAACTTTACAGTGGCTCAGTTCATCAGTCAGAGGGGATGCTCTGAGCCTGAGAGGTTCTTTTCTCTCAGCTGGAAGGTCAAGGTGAGCCACTGAGGGCAGCAGAGTCACTCTCAGCAGTTTTTGTGCATGGGGAGCAGATGCAGCATCTTTACCATGGGCTTGATCCTCAGAGTGTCCTCCCTGTGACTTCCAGGGGACCTGAACGCTCTTGCTTCCCCCCTGAAGGCTCCAAGAGCATTTTCCAGGCTCAAATTCTTTCTCTGGAAGGCAACCAAAGTAAATTGAGCTAGAGCTCAACCCAACAGGAGGATGCACAGCCCGGGGGCTCAGGTTGGATTGGTGCACAGGGAGCCAAAAAGCAGCTTTGCTGCAGAACAAACCTGCTGCTTCTGTTGCCAGGGTTTCTGCCACATCACGTGTGAGATGTTTGTTTTGTTTCTTTCAGATAAAATAGATGGATTTGGACCAGTGGTTTTTGAGGGGGAGAGAATGAATAAGCAGCAACAGGCAAAACCTCCACAGGCCTGTAAAGGAGAGCACAGGAGGGAATAGATGCAACCAAATTCTTGGTACAACTGGTTAGCTGGCAATAAGAAATGGAGATCTTTATATAAATTTGATAAGGTAGGACCTGAATCTTGTCCTGCTTGTGTGTAGGAAAATGAGTAGTACCTTGTCTCCAATGTCAAATGGGAAAAAAAAGAAAAGAGGGTAATGCAACAAAAACCCAGAAAGAAACCTTGAAACTTTACATGTGATAATCCAGTTTCTCCTCAGAATACAGGGGGGCAGTGCTAATACTGTAAATGTTGTTTTGAAATCACAGCCTGCCAAGACATCCAGCCAGCAGCAGCAAATCCATATCTGGGTATTTTCTAGCAGGGGGCATGATGCTGTCATGGGACAGCAGTAGCTTCACTTTCACAAAAATTAACCCCCTGGATTCTTGCCTGAAATCATCAGTTCCTCCCCATGTTGTGGCATATGGGTGCCTTTTTTTTACTTCTAGCTCCTTCAGCTACACCTCCACAGCTCTGCAGAGCTGTCTGAGCTTGGGCACAGGATGTAGGCATTCTCCAAGCCTTTGTTATCAGCAGCCAATTGTCTGCAAAGAAATGATGTTTCCTTGCTTCATGCACTTCTCTGCCTCTTGGGGACATGTGGAGCAGAGCATTAAAGAACCTGATGTTGCTCATACTCTCAACAGTCATTTAATGCTTTGCATGAGGCAGCACTACATTGCTTCTCCATGTATCCCTTATTAAAATAACCATAATTGGCCATCTACAAAAGCAGAATGAGAAGAGTTCAAGAGGATCTAAGTGGAGCTTCTGCTTGTTTTATCAATAGGAAATTTCCCGAAATCACAAAGGGAATCCCAGGGAAAGCCAAGAATTGAACATGAGTTTTGATCTAGAGTCTCCTGAGTTTTGATATAGTCCTTAAATACTAAAGCATCCTATGCTTCCTGCAGCCTTCAAGCAGGCAAAGCTCCAGTTCAGCTCAGTGGGAGATAATGGGTCTAACAGCTTAAATTATATATATCTTTGTTCTTTCCATCAATCCTGAGAAACTTTCTTTAAAAAAAAGGAGGCAATACAGCCTTTTTTTCTCAGTGATAATGTTCATTTGACCTTTTGCAATGTTCCTACTCCTCTCTTACACAAACACTCTGGCATGCAGTTACTCCTTCTGTCCTCCTGAGTAATATGGTTTACTGATGTTCTGTCCAAGTATTTTATTTTTAGGCTATAGCTTGAGCATTGCTACGTGGAGCTAATTAAACTTTTGTTCATTAGTTTCCTTTTATCTTTCACATGTGACTTTTGGGGAGGGAAGGCCAAAGGGCAGGATAAAAGCAGCCTTCAAAATATGCTTAAGAAATTGCTGCAAAAATTTGCATAATAAATCATTCCCCATGTCCACCTGGGACAGCACAAGGGGTAATGGCCTGAAATTGCAGCAGGGGAGATCTGCTTTCAGCATTAGCCAAAATCATCTAAGCAGGACAGTTGAGGGCAGGACTGGAGTGTTTGGGGAGGCTCCGATTCTGGAGCCAGCTGGCTGAAGCAGCTGTGGCTCAGGGGATGCTGATCCTACCCCAGGGCAGAGGGATGCACAGGATGCCTTTTCAAGGTCTCTGCTCAGCATCATTTTCTGTGGTTGTGGGGAGTTATCACAACATCCTCCACAGCTGGGCTCCGTAATGCCTGAAACCAAGGGACTGCACAGAAACTGGAACTAGAAAACCATGGAATGGTTTGTGTTAGAAAGGGACTTAAACCTGATCCAGTTCCATCCCCTGCCATGGACAGGGACATCTTCCACTATTCCAGGCCTTGGACACTTCCAGGGACAGGGCAGCCACAGCCTTTCTGTGCCTGGGCCTCACCGCCCTCACAGCCAGGAATTTTCTTCTTGCTTTAGGGAGCGAGTTTGATACCAAATCTTTTCCAGCATGGCATCATTCTGTGGCCTCTGTGACCACAAAAGTGTCACGAGCACCATCAGCAAAATGTATTAGAGGGCATCATTTTCTGTAAAAAAGCCATTTTAGATGTGAGGTATTGCTCCTGGCATCTCTGCTCCTGCGGTTCACTGAAATACATCAGAGTACCATGAACTCTGAGTGGATTGGAGCTGTTTATTCAGAGCCTGAGCTGTGTTTGAGCTGCAGGCCACTGAGGAAGGAATACCACGTCTAACTCACAGCAAACTCTGATTCTGACTTCTTCAGTAACAAATGAAACTGAGAACAACGTGTGTGATACTTGAAGGAGTCTTTTGATGTCCATAGAAGAGTCAAAAAATCCTCCCACTCCTTGTTTTACCACATGTGCTCATTTTGTGTGCACTCAAAAGTAACTAAATACAGCAATCTTGCCTTTGCCATGTTCTGCTGAACATGCAGCCCTTTGATTTCAAGGCTGTCAAGATAGAGCAGATAAAGACAAGCTTCAGACCTGACAGCTACAAATCTCCTGGAGCCTTTCATTTCAAGGGGGATGCATTGCCAAGGGCACAGAGTCTCACAGCCACATGAGAAAAACAGTGGAGGTTGTGAGTCTCGTGTTGTGTTTCCTCCATGACAGATGAAGTTTAGGCAAATATCCAGGTAATCATAATTAGGCAGATTTGCTTTCTTAAAACAACACCAAAAAAACCAGAAAAACCCAGAGAGTACTCATCCAAGTCTTCCCTGCTGACATACATCAGGAAAATTGCTTGATTCCCCCTCTTTGAACCTTTTTTCAAAGTTCTGTCTTAACTTCTGCTTGCAAAAGCTCTCAAATTAAGCCTTCATGAACATACCCCTTTTGATTAAGAGAAAAGGTGGGCAGACAAAGCTAATGCTTCACAAGAGCTGAAGGTGGGGCAGAAAATTAAGCTGATGCCTCAAAAAGCAAACATCAGCTGTGTAAAAGGTTGCTGGTTAAAATTTTGTAAAAAAGTTCTTGGCTTGCCCAGCAGTATTTTTAATAACTTGTAATGTTATATAAAGTATATCATTGTTCCACCTGCAGCAGACATGGTGCTTGAAGCAAACTGTAAAACTCTATGTTTTGCCTAATATTTCACAGCAGTCATTATCAAAAAACATATTACAGACATGCCTTAGTGGTGGATTTGGCAGTGTTTGGTTTATGGTTGTGCTCAATGGTTTTTACCAACTTAAGGGATCTCTGATTTTATGATCCTAAGAGAAGTTCAGTGTTCAGCCTGAGCCTCCAGGATCAAGTAGGGATTGGTTTCCTCCTTGGCAGGTAGATAATACCAATACAATAATGTAGTTTTTGTAGGGGGAGCCTCCTGGTGCAGCAGACAATGCAATTTTTCCATTCTTGCACTCTGCTCCCACAGAGTTCATTCTTTTACCATGAGCTGCTGTGAATGATGTTGTTTCCAAGTTTCTCTGAGTTGGACAGGTGTGGAATAGGTGTCACCATCTCCTGCTTCTTCATTAAAATGAGTATTTCTCTTCTATGTGCCCCTTTGATTAGTGCAGAGGGGGAGCTCCAAGGCCACATCTTTTGAATGATTCTTTAGAGAATCTCTGTGGACACAGTGGTCTCTGATTGCCTGGCCCACACTGCCTGGGCAGAATCTTGCCTGGGAATTGCCTCTCTGACAGGGCTGATGTGTCTGTGATCTGCCACAAGTCTGTTACAACAAGCCAGCTCAGCACAGGTTTGTTTTGTGTAAAGTCTGCAGCACTGCTGGGTGAATGTCTGATGGGGGCTTTTTTTTTTTAATGTCTGCTCCTGAGAAGAAGCTGCCCTCCAGACTATTGTTTCATTGAGTCTGGAGAAGTCTTTTAAGCCAGAAATATTAAAAACTGCCTCTGGGCTGGAGATTTAAAAGAGAGAGTGATTTTTTTTTTAATCCTTTTTCTTTCATAAGTGGCTGATAGCAGTCAAAGAAAAGAAAACTGGAAGGAAAGGTCAAGAAAAGAAAAACAAGATGAATGGCTAGTTTTATATTCTATGCAATTTTTTGGTAAGCTTTGTGTAATTCAAATCACTTTTGTTTATTAAAAAACCCAGGAGCTTTATTAATTGTTATTGCTTAGGTCCATCATGACTTCAAGAGGATTCCTGAGTGATACCAGCATGAAGTTTTTGAGAAGGAGTCAGATACTCACAGGAGTTAGTAAAACAGCCCATGCCAGAAAAAATGGTTTTATTTTGACTGAGTTCCCACATGCAATCTTTGTTTAGCCAAGGGCAGAGCAGGAGGCTGATGCAGAAGTTCTGAGCTGGTGACTGGCCCCAGGAATGTTGAGCCAGGAGCTTCCTGAACCCTGATGCCATGAGAGGCCCTGACTCACAGGGTGGCCTGGGGCAAATCTCTTGACCTTCTCCTGCTCCCCAGTTGTCTCAGCTGGAAATCAGGTGAAAGGCATGACCTCACTGGCAAACACTGCCAACCAAGCTGAGCTTCTCTGAGAAAACAAATTACAATGCCTGCAGCATTTTTAAGCCTGCTGTGCCACCTTGCATGTCTCCTGTGGTCAGATGGAGTGCAAGGGCTGCTCTTTGACGTTCTGTCCAAGTTCTTGTTCCTAAGCAGGGGTTGGTGGCTTTTTTCCAGCAGACCCACCTTAGTTTCTGCTTTAGCAAAACCTGGAGTTGGCTTGCTGTAAGTTGTGGATATTCTTTGTTTCCTTGTTTTTAATGCTTGAAATAGCAGTGAAAAAGACAGGACAGTAGAGTAATTCTGCACGCTGTCCACTCAGAACTCTGCAGATAGTTTAGAACTGTCATTAAGGAAAACCAGAAATACCCAGACTTCAAGAAGCATTTGGACAATGCTCTCAGGCACAGGGTGGGATTCTTGGGGCTGTCCTGTGCAGGGCCAGGAGCTGGACTTGGATGATCCTTGTGGGTTCCTTCCAGCTCAGGATATTCTGTGGTTCTGGTTGGCTTCCCAGTGTTCCTGGTAACAGGAGAGCTGTTTCAGCACACATCCAGCACAGCTCTGGTGCCCTCCTGCTGATTCCCACCTTATGTTAGGGATATACCCCCCATTCCTACAGGGGGTAGGGATCATTTTTGAGCACCCTGCAGATATTTTTTTCCCTGTTGGGCTGTAGCAGGTGTTGGCCTTCAGCAGGGAAAGCTGTGAGGGGAGGATGTCACTCCCTTAGAGTCGTTGGTGTTTTTGGAGTTGGAGATGAATTTACAAGCAGGCCACCTCCTCCTTGGCTACAAGAGGGCAAACCCTGCCTCCCCTCCTCTTCCTTCACCATTTCATGCGTTCCTACAGCATAACTGAACTAAACACCATCCTGCTGGTAAAATTGTATTATGTCATTTGCACTCAGTGGGAACTGTCAGCACCAGTAAGATGGTTCATTAAGTGGAAAACAGCAGATGATCTGTGATCCCATTCTCAATCAGTCATCATTTTACACAGCTGCTGGGAGCCTTTTCTTGTTCTTCAATAGCCCGTTTGACGTTCGTCCTCGTACAAAATGGGGTGGGGCTGAAATCGGCGTTGCTTTTAAAAACCTTCTTGGTCAGGTTTGTATTCCTCGAGCCTTTGCTTCTGTCCAGGGCTTTCTCCAGAACTCTGCTTCCATGCAGGGTCACTTGGAGGATCAGCCTTTGAAACTTGGAAGGGAAGCACCCCACCAGGAAATGCCAGGAACCACCCTAATGCCATGTAATAACATCAGCAGGGTTGTGCATGTGAGGGGTGGTGGGGAGAGACTTCTGGAAGTAGGAAGGGAAGTGTCCTTTCCTTAATTTTGGGATGCAAAAGGCTGAAGGGTACAGGTGTTAAAGGACTTTGCTGTTCTCACTTCTGTGCTAAAAAGAGCAAAACTTAGCCAGGCAGTATTTAGAGATTGCACAGCCTGGTGATGTTTTGAATTTTGATTCTTTTTAATGAGATGCAAAACCAGATTTCAGCATCATTGGGAGTTTGTCATATGCTTTAATCCCTTCTCAGTCTGGCCTCAAAAGGCAAAGTTAGGACAGGGAGAAATGTAGGTTGTGGTAAGAATTAGGAATTTTAGCTCCATAAAATCTTTGGAGAGTTGCATTCACAGTGTTTGTAAATGAATGCAAGTGTTTGTCACCCCAGGACATGTGCATACAAAGTTAACTGGCAAATCAGTATGGAGGAAAAAAAAAATTTTTAATCCCTATATTTAATGCTATTATCCTCAGTAACATCACTGGCGGATAATTTAAAAGCCCAAATACTGACAATCAGAGTTATGTATTTTGGAAATTATTCACTACTTACTGCTTCTTTCCTTGTCATGATGGGTTCTTAAAAATTATTTTTGAAAACTTTAAACGTAGCAAGGGAGATTCAGAAATACTTTGGGAAGCTTCTCCTCCAAAAGGCTGAAGTCTGCCAAGTGAGTGACTTAGTTCTTGTCATGCACTGGAACAATGGCCTGATTTAATATGACAAAGTAGACGCTGCTAATGAGGTGTGTCCTCAGCTCACCCCATTTATCACTGTAAAGCAGAGAAGTTATGCTGCTCTCCAATTAAAGGTGAATTCAGTAGCCTGACACTTTCCAGGAGATGACCCTGTTTTTTCAGATTCCTCTACTTTTGCCAGAGTATTTGGGATGAAATGTTCTGTGCTGAACAGTGGCCTGAGAAGCGTTACATTTTATTTATTTACTCTGAAATTCTCCACAGAGGCTGTTCAGGCTAAATTGTATTATGAAGGAATCCTCAGTCTCTCTGCTGAAAGTGAAGAGCTTGAAATGTACCTGCAAGCTTCCTCATATCCAACCAATATTTTTTTCTTTGTCTCTGTGAAGGAGAAAAAAGAAAGATGTCACAGGTAGCAGAGAAACTCAAGAGCAGCCTGGGCTGCAGAAGCATTAACAGGCCTGTGAATATGTGCTCTGTGTTGTTTAATTATGTGCTTGCATGGCATGTCCTTAGCAGAAAATGAACAGTTCTGAAGAGGGAAGTACAGTTATGCAATAAAGGGATTTGTCTGGAGAACAAAACTGCATCTTACATGGGTCAAGTGCTGCAGAGTGGTACCAGAGGCTGTGACAAACTGGAATTCTGCCCTGCAGCACTGAAAGCTTCACGTCACAGAGTTCTGGGTGCTTCTGAATGGTGCTATAAAATGCTGAGCACTCGGAAAAATTACATTCTCGAGTTGCTGGTGTGCACCCAACTATCATTCATATCCACACTGATCCAGTGCTGAGTGCCATGGGATGTTACTCAGCCAAACTCTTTGGATCAATGCTCCAGCTTTTTTTTTTTCACCCAGTGCTGTTTAGTACCAAGGCAAAGACTTAGAAATGAAAACTCCTTTCCCACTGAGAGACCCTCGTTGCCTTATTTCACAAACATTCTGCAGTGAGGTAATTTCTACAACTGTTAGCAGACTTGGGTCAGTAAATAGAATGTAAATGCAATGTATTAAGTGTTCAGCCCACTTGCAGAGGATTTGCTCTGTAGGTTAGAATTGATGCACTGATTATTTGGTTACTCTGTCAGTTTGAAATAATAATCTTAGCAGTGAATGGTTTTGCTCAACACCAGCATTTGTCTGAAATGAAACAAAGCTGTTGTCATCTCTTCAGAGCAAGTCTTTTTATGAGTGCTGTATCAGATTGAAACTTGACATCTACCTCCTGATACTCAGGGTCTCAGTGCAACATAAAAACAGCATTATCTGGCCTTGTTTAGGAAGTATTGCCAGACAAAAAATGGTTTTACTTGCCTGAAAAAAGGACAAATCTTGCAGAATGTGTCCCTTTCAGGGCATCAGGCTTTTTTTCTGCACTGGCTTTCATGGGTGGTCTTGTCCTTATTGTTAAAGCACTCTTGCTTTAGCCCTGCATGTCTTATTAAGCAACTTCTGGCTTAGGTTGAACATCTTGGGCAAAAAGTTCAGGCTTCAGCTCTCTGCAGCTTTATTCCCATTCCCTCTTCTACCCTTTGTTTAGTTGCTCCATAAATACTTTTATTTTTAGCTGTTTGAAAAGATTTTCAGTTGCAGAACATTTTCACCAAGTTTTTCATGCTGAAGGCGATTTGGAAACACAGCAAGAAGTCAGTTGTTGATAAATATAAATGAGTACAGTTCCCTTCCCTCACATGACTGTGAGCTCCAGCTAGTAAACTCTGGATTGCCATTATAATTTTATTTATTTGTTTCATTTCCACAGGGCACTTGCTTGGGCTTTCCCACGATGACTCCAAGTTCTGTGAGGAGAACTTTGGCTCCATGGAAGACAAGCGCCTGATGTCCTCCATTCTGACCAGCATTGATGCCTCAAAACCCTGGTCCAAGTGCACTTCAGCAACTATCACAGAATTCTTTGATGATGGCCACGGTATGTGTTATCACTCCCTGTGTCAGCTACATGGTACTTTTTGCTGTCAATCTGTATTTTTTAATACAGAACGTTTTGTGGCAGCTTATTTGCTAAATATGACGTTTAGTCCTTGGGGAATAAGGACAAAAATTCTGGTTTCCAAAAGCAGAAATTAAAACAAGCATAGTCTTCACTCTTTAATGAATTTTAAAGTCTTCACTGTGCTCCCAAAGCAACTGCAGTTATTAAACAAACCACTCAAATTCCAAAATGCTGAGATAAAAATGACATAATTGAGTGAATGGATCAAGTTGTTATGGTAACCGAAATGCTTATGGATAAAAAGTTTGGTGTGTCTGCTGAATGTAAAGGTTTGCTTTTAAATATTTTGTCGGCTGATTTCAGTGCTCTCTGAAATATCTTTCTCTGAATGACTTAATTTTTTCTCTCAATTTTATTAGATCCATTAATCTCTACTATCCTGTTTTATGGTCCATATTGCTCTGGCATTGATTTAATATTACCAAATTAATTTCCACAAATGAAGAGAACTTTCCCTTTTGATTTTCTGAGGTAACTCTCCCACCACCCGTGAACGACCTCTCAGAGAGTGTAAGGAACTGTTTTCTCCTCTGTCCATGAGTAGCTGTCATTTAGGTGTGTGGTCTTCAAGTGTTATTGATATGATGGAATTATTCATAGAAAATTCCAATCTCTCATCAAGTCGGTCCATAGTCCTCTGAGAATTAATTTTATTGCTGATGCTATTGGTGTGATTTCAAATAATAATATTTAAGGAATCTTTTTTCTTGATGGATCAGCCCTTCAGAGACCTTTTCTAAGTAACAGTCTTCTTTTCTGTAGAAGTTCATAATTTCCCAGTTATTTATTTTAAATCACAGATCTGTCCTAACAGAATACAAATACTATCCGTGAAGTGGAAATGGAACACAATAATTTGACTTGAAATTATTTGAAAACTTGATTTGACAATCAGTGGCCTGAGCAGCACTGGGTGCATGAGTGGTGCTGAATGGCACCATAAACTCATTTTCCTCAGCAGTGGAACACCTGACAGCTGAGTGCACTGCAGACACGAGCATGACATGGAGTCAGCTGAGTAAATCCCAACAGAAATGTCTCAGCCAAGGTCAGCCAGGGGGCTGGGGAGGATCAAGGTGCTGATTCCCTGTCTCCTGGGGCCTGCTCTGAGAACAGTAAACAGCTCTGTCATGATATCACCATTTGTTTCACACTCACGAGATGACCCCAGACAGCAGTTTGACATTTAGGAAGAAAAGGCTGGGTTCACGTCCAGAGGAGAGTGACATTTATATCCATCTGCTTTTAACAAAGCCTTTCCAAAGGTACTAATTGCCTTTATTGTCATGCCAACCACCAGGCTGTGGGATGGTTGCTTGGGACTTAGTGTGTTCATTCCCAGTGCTCTGTGCAACCTGGAACAAGGACTGTTTGTATTTTAATTAATTTATATCCTGCTTATCTGCTTCCTGCACAGATCTTGTTCCGCCTTATTTTTTCTCCCCAAGATATATTACACATGGCATTGAGAGAGATAATGAGATGGCTTAATTAGCACTGTCATCAGCCAACAATGTTGCTCTATTCCAGGGCACAGAGATGTTCTTTGGTGTCCAGGACAAAAAAAGAAATGGGAATAGCAGGATATATATGCTGTGGATATTGAAATGTAATGCAGAATTTGAGCCCTCTCAGCCCTCCCACCAGGGCCCCACTCTGTCCTTTCTGACCATGACAAGCAGGAGGTTGGAGCAGCTGGTGGTGCAAACACCTGCAATTCACTGCAACCTGTCCCAACACTGACCCTGCTGCAGTCTGCCCATGTAAAGACGGGTTTTTTTTCTCAGTTAAGAAGTTTGGATCTCGTTCCCCTGTGTTCTAGAGGGGAAAAAATGCCTTATTTGCTGTGTAAGCTTGTGAAAACTGTTTGTTACTCACATTTAATGGGTTTTAACTGCAATGATTGGCAGATGAGTATATGCAAGGATGAGACTTTTCTTTGCTTTTTCTCTTAATTTGTATTTCCTGCCAAAATGAAGTGTTAGGATGGTGTTTTAAAATACTGTAAAACAGCTTTACTTGGGACTTTGATAAACTTCAGCATAGGTACAAAATCAGTGTCTAATATGGAATATTGACAAGCTACAGCCTTCCCATCACTGCCCTCACATTTCAGTGGCTTCCTCCCTCCTCACAAGGTATATGACAGAGGATTTCCACTGTTACTTACTTTAACAAAGTGTATTTTTGCCAGAACTTTTGCAAACTATATCCAGAAACTCCAGGAAACAAGATAGGTGCTTCCTTACTCCTCATCACATCTCTTAATATTTTACACTACAACAACCCAGGGTATTTTTAATTATCTTTACCTCACGACAGCTACCTTGTCTGCATTAAAAATTCAGCATAACCCAGAGTAAACACAAGGCTAGGCTAAATCAGGGTCAGCAAATGGAACAGGTTTAACAAGACAGAGTTTTTGGTTGCAAGTCATCATGCAGAGAGAATTTTTTGGCTAATTTGCATTAGTCTTAGGAAGAGCAGAACAGTTGCAATGTGTGTGTGTGTGTGTTTTGGAGAGAAAGCTCAAGTTATTGAGAAATGGGGTATTTGGTTTGCTTAAACTCCCTGCCATTGCTTGAAATTCTATTCCATTTTGGGTAAATAGTGAGGGTTTTACAGATAGGCTGTTTTCAGCCATGATGCAAGTGAAGAACACTGGTGTGGATTCCAAAGTGAGGTAAATTGCGGTGAGTTATTTTGGCCGAGGATGAGTGAAGCTTGCCCAGACTACATATCCCTTTCATGAAGTGTAAAAGAGGTTACACTGAATAAATAGTTCTGCATGTCAACAAGTGAGGTTTTCAATGGTAAAAAAAACAGCTATCAGAAGATACCTAGAACATAAATGTGAATTCTAATTTTTAGGGTGTGCCAGACAAATCTTGACCACTACAGACCGTAAAACACGTACAAGTCTTTACATTCATGCAATTTTTTCTTCTTTTCTTTATGGTTTTCTGTATAAAATGGATAACCCTTTTCAGACTAGTTCCATGAGCAGCCAAGTATCACTCCTTAGAAGAAAAGTGCAATCCAGCTTTAGTGCCAGTATTAGTTTTGATAGGCAGCTTATATTTTTCCTTTGACCTGGTAGAATTTTTTATTTTTCGTTCTGTTGTGTTTGGGGGTTTTGGCCACATTGGCTACAAGTCTGTGCTTTTTGATTTTCCTGGCATCCCTTTAGAAGCTTTACTATTTCTGACATCCTGATTTAAAACTCAAATGACGACTGTGCTTGCTCTGAGTCTTGCTTACATGAGTCTCGCTCGCTCCTTAAATCACAGACTGATAAATAGCCCAGAATATGTTTCAAGTCTTGGGTAAAGGATTGAAAGGCCAAAAGGACCTGGGTTGGAATAGGCTCAGGTTGGGAATAGGCAGCTCAGCAGCAGGGTCAGAACACAGTGGCAGCAGTCAGACCTTGTGCAAAACCTGATGTCACCTCGGAGTCTTCACATCACCATCCTTGGAAGGAAGTTCGCCGTCGCCCGCACGGCCTGCAGCGCCGCGGGGCAAACTGGGGAGCAGCAGTAAACAGCTGAGTGAACCACAGCTTGGCTTGCTCTTGCAGGGAACTGCCTGCTGGACCAGCCCAGGAAGCACATCGTGGGCCCCGAGGAGCTGCCGGGGCAGACGTACGACGCCATCCGGCAGTGCAAGCTGGCCTTCGGCGCCGAGTACACGGTGTGCCCCGGCATGGACGTGTGCTCGCGCCTCTGGTGCGCCGTGGTGCGCCAGGGACAGATGGTCTGCCTCACCAAGAAGCTGCCCGCCGTCGAGGGAACCCCCTGTGGCAAAGGCAGGATCTGCCTCCAAGGGAAATGCGTGGACAAAACCAAGAAGAAATACTACTCGGTAAGTCCGCGGCCGTGACGCCGAGGGGAGTTGGAAAAGGCGGTGCCTGGGAGCTGCTGATTTTTGTGGGAGTGACAAGGGCTGCGTGGAGGGCAGGTTGAAAGCTGCCTTGGATTTTTAGCACGTCCTTGGGGTGTTGTTGGTGAGGGATGTAGGAGAAATGCTGCTGGGGTTCAGGAAGTGTATTTTCTTCTTTAAGGAAGGCCTTCATTCCTGGAAAACTGGGAGCATCCTTTCAGAGGAGGTGATTTGCCCATTCAGTAAATGACAGTTATCAGGACGTGGCTCTCTGACTTGGCACAGAAAGCAAGATAAATCACATCTCCACATTTAACTGACAGCCCTCATGTGAAAGGTCCCAGGGCCCTAATTCTAATGAAGAAAAAGGCATATGAAATTGATCCAGAGTTTAACTTGGGGATCAGAAAAGTTTGTGCTTCCAGTGACAGAGAACTCTTATCTACTTTATACATCTGAAGAATCCCCAGGCTCATGAGAGCGGTCAGCTGCAAAGTTCAGATACTTCTAAATTCTCTGGGTAGACAGTAACCCCTTCTGTTACACCCACAGAAGAAATGTGGACTTGTAGAGCTTTGTGGAAATATTTGCAAACTATGGGAGCCATTCAAATCATGCTACAGTCTTTCTAGCACTTCTTAAATGGATTTCTTTGCCCTTTTTAATGGATTTCTATACTTCTACATGATACTGCAATACTCTAGCCAATGTAGCTGAGTTGGGAACTCCATCTCTTGCCACTAATTCCAAACATCACAGTAGTTGGATTTAGTTAATCTCAGATTAGCAGTATGGATATATTCTGGGAGTTGAACCCCTTGGAGCCACTTTAGGGGCCTTTTTGGTAGGAATAGCAAAAAAATAAGAGAGCAGCCTGTGAAACTGTGGGTGTGTTCCATGAAGAGGCTGAAGGCGACCCTGTGGAGCAAGGCCCAGCACTGGCTTTGTACCCACAGTGCAAATGAGATGACATCAGTGTGCAAATAAGAGACAGAACTTAACTTTGCTGGGAGAAAGAAGGTTCCTAAGACCTGTTATCCCTGAATGGCCAACTGAAGGAATTGCCTTCCCTTGAGGAAAGCGTTAGCAGTGATTTTGAGGCAGCAGCTCCATTCACGCCTGGATGACGGGCTCACCTCCTGCTGTTCCGTGTGTTTTTCAGGCTTCAAGCCATGGCAACTGGGGATCCTGGGGACCTTGGGGACAGTGCTCCCGGACCTGTGGGGGGGGAGTCCAGTTTGCCTATCGCCACTGCAACAACCCAGCCCCCAGGAACAACGGGAGATACTGCACAGGCAAGCGGGCCATCTACCGCTCCTGCAACGTCACTCCCTGCCCCGCCAACGGTGAGTGCCCTCCTGCTCCAGCCCTCCCTTCACAGACACCAAATGCTCATTGTCTGCCCTGAAACCACACACCAAAGGCTCACTGTAGCCTCCCCAAAGTGTATTCATCAGGGCGAGACGTTCATCATTAGTACAATATCCTAATTCTTCACCCACGCCTCGCCCTGGATGCCGCAGAGAAAGGAAGCTTGAAGGAAAAAAAGTTCGTGGGCCCCGAGGAGCTGCCGGGGAAACTTTAGGCTTTTAATGTTATGTTTTAACTTTAGGCTTTTAATGCTTGTTATGCTGTGGGGAGATTTCCAAGCTAAAACAGTAGAGGGATTGGAAGTCTGGTTCTGAGTAAGGGAGTGGTGTGATGTAACTTAGAAATGATGTAGGAAAGAAATTAGAATAATAGATGGACATAATGATATTTGCTGCATGGTGTGAAATAGCCACTAATGGTGTGAATGATTCCACAGCTAAATCCTTTCGACAAGAGCAGTGTGAAGCAAGGAATGGCTATCAGTCTGATGCAAAGGGGGTCAAGACTTTTGTGGAATGGGTCCCCAAGTATGCTGGAGTACTGCCTGGAGACGTCTGCAAGCTCACCTGCCGAGCCAAAGGAACTGGTTACTATGTGGTATTTTCTCAGAAGGTAATGGCAGCTCCAGTCAATGTTTAATGCTCCAGTTTAGAAGTGTCCCATATTTTAGAAATCATTCCCTGCAACCAGGGAAAAGAAGTTAATCATATGATTCAAATATTGAGCTGTGGGACCAGATTAAGTGGTTTGATCCAGTGGTTGTACTGTAGGGCCAGAACTGGCCTCTAAAATGAGATAATTGTTCCACATCTCAGTATGTGAATACCTGAAGAATATGGGCCTCTCTGCACTAGTTCATTTCTAGTAGTGGATAAAGGGCTTTCTGCCTGGAGTTTTCTGTCATTATGGGGTTTTCTGGAGGATAAAGACTATTAGGAGAAAAGAGTAAGTATAACCCTGAGCTATGTTTAAGGAGTCCAGAGTAACTCCTGAAGAACCAGTTAGCATAGGATGATTAGTGATACAGATGTGACCTGTGGTCACTTTGTTCTGTCAGACACAACCCAAACTGAAAGTTAGCTGTCCTTGCTTTTGTCCTTTTTCTAAATTTCATCTGCTTTTTTACCATTACTATTAGAGAAGCTCAGTCTGGTCTGTCAGGGGAGGTGACCTGCTCTGAGTTGGTGACTTAAATAAGGAGCTGGGTTTTGCCAGGTGGATCCAAACCCACAAATTTCTGTGCCAGTTTGAACCGAGTTTTATTTGCTTGCCCAGGTCACTGATGGCACCGAGTGTCGGCCCTACAGCAACTCAGTGTGTGTCCGAGGGAAGTGCATCCGAACGGGCTGTGATGGCATCATCGGCTCCAAGCTCCAGTACGACAAGTGTGGGGTGTGTGGGGGAGACAACTCCAGCTGCACCAAAGTCATGGGAACCTTCACCAAAAAGAGGTACTGGTCTCAACAGCAAATGCATCTTGTTGTGCAAATAGTTACTCTGCCGTGTGCTTCTTGCTTTCTGTCTCTAAACGCGATTTGCTTTCGCATGGGGGGAAAAAACCACACTGCCTGTAGGTTATTGCACTTTCCAGATGTGCACAGCTGGCTCCTAGCATTATCCTGACATTGGCCAAGCATCAGCTGGCAAAACACTGCACCCAGCTCATTTACACAAAGCGCCAGTGAAGCAGGTGAGCATCAATAAGGAATAAGGCACAGCTACTCATGCCACTTGCAAATCTTGCTGTGTCAGATGGATTGTGGTTCCTAGAGGACCCAGGAAGAGAGAAGTGAATCAGGAAGTTGTTGGGGTCAGAATTACCTGCGTCTCTCTGCAATTTTGCATTTCCCACTTGTTGCTGCCTTAGCAAGTTACACCCTGAGAATGCTTTTTCATCTCATCTATTTTGGGTGGCACTGAGGACATCCCGCCTGATTTTGTGACACACGTTCCTTGTATTGGAAGTGCAGAGGAGCAGACAGCTTCTTAAGCACCTTCCTTAATAGCTGAGAGCGATGATACCCAGAAATTCCCTTTTCCCACTGCTGAGTATGTGTAGGGTTCAGGTAAATAGATGAGACATCAGAACTATCATAGGATTTCTCATGACTCTATCCCTTCATATCCTTTCATGTCCACTGGCATAATATCCATCTCCAGATGGATATTTTAATGTCAAAATGTTTATAGCAGTTATCCACAAGCCATTTTTCTGTCAGAGGTCACCTTTTAACTGTTAGAAAACTTAATACAAGTAAAATAAAAGGAACTTCTGCCATGGTTTTCCCACACCACACTGGGGGCAGTACAGATAGACCAATCTCAAGTAAGTCCTTTTTGTCAACAAGTTATTTTCCCTCTACAGTTCTTAAGATTCATAGAAAAAACTGGGATTTTTAATCATCATTTGTACCGATTCCAAGGTCTCAAAGGACTGATCTACACATAGAAACTTTCAGTTGACAGTTTCTACTCAGAATCAGTGACTGCATTAAGCATCTTATATATATGAACTTGATTTTCTCTCTTCCAAATTCTTACATAGCTTGTTGAAAGCTCCCAGAGGTTGACATCTGACTCCTGAAATGGTCTTTTATTTCTGTGCATTTCAACAGACTGATTAATAGCAGTCAAAAATGGCTTGGAGAGTGAATTTATTCTAAAAATAAACATAACTAATCTTCTTCCTGGCAAACCAGTGATTGCTCACCTAACGATGCCAAAACACCTCTGCCAAAAACAATGGCTTTCCAACCAAATTAGTGATTATGTAAACCAAATCTTTTCCAATTTGTAAATATTGGGATGTCTGGGAATGTCTAAATGAAGATGACAGTGGGAGATGTATTTCATGTGATTTGGTAATAATCAAGCTCCAGGAAAATGTTTGAGGGGCTCCGTGAATTTCAGGGAGGCCAGATTTGTATCATAGATACACTTGGAAATGGAGAGATTTATTATAATTATCCCTGTGAAGTTAGCATCTTACTCCTTCAAATCATGCCTTTAAGTGGCATGAGACTGGCCAGAGGGTAAAGTTATGGTCTAATATGATTATGGTTGGATTTGGGACTGCTGATTTGCTTTTACTGGAAAAGTTGTTTGAGGCAATTCTTCTCTGCAAGTAATTGATGTTAAAATAAACCCCCAATTAAAATAGTGAAATCTTAATTGTCTGTAAGCTGTTTTTACAGTTTTGTTTGAAAGGGCAGTGCTGGTAGAAAAATCATCTTTCCTCCGCTGAAAAATGGCAGCTGCCTTGTTGCTGTCCACTGTAAACTTCCACAATCTGTACATTAAATGTACAGGGAAATNACAATTGCCTTAACGACATTTGTGTGTCCTTTTTTTTTTTTTTTTTAAAAGCAGGCAAAATGGAATCTTCTGGGAAATTTGCTTCTTAAGATTTTTCTTTAAAAAGCTGTAAAGCCAAATTATCAGAAGTTGGGAAAGAGGGGAGTTAATCTGCACATGCTTCTCTGTGCATAATGGAGCATTGCAGACAGTGCAGACAACTTGAATTTTGTCTCCGTGCAGGCAACTTGAATTTTACAGGCCTGCTTGTAGGTTTTGAACAAATGAATTTGTAAGTTCAATTACATGTTTGAACCGAGTTATTCTGGCAATTCTTGTGTAAAAATATTTGTGCAGTGCTGTAGAGCAGAGTCCCCAGCCTGGGATTTGCACCATATTCCTCCAGCTTTATGGAGGTGCTAAATCCATGGGAGTCTCAAGTCATTGTCCCATAGCTGCTGGAAATAGCAGGGGATCAGCCCAAATGTTTCATCTGTAATATGTGCACTCTCCAGTTGTGCAGCTAGAAGTTCTCAAAATGAGCAGTCTGTTCTTTAAACAATCCCAAAGGAGATGCCATCGCTTTTATGTATTTTGGATGTATTTCCTCATTAAACCTTTCAGATACGAGATACTTTCAGGATGGCTTTGTCACAGGTTTAGGAATGAAAACGCATCTCCAAAGTCCAGCTGGTAGCTTACAGCTACATAAAACCTTTACATTTTTTTCTGTATATCAGTAAAGTTAAAATAACATACTTGAGATAGTGCTAAGTTCCAGCACACTTGCAGGTTTTGAATGCTTGTCACTTCTGTTCGAAGAGTTTAATCTCTTTTCCTAAATCCCAGTTCAGGTAGTTCGTAGGTAGTAGAGAACTCTGTGATGGTACCTTTGGAAGCCTTTGGGTGCCCCTCTTATCAGACACTTGACGATTAATCTTTGGCTTTATAAATTTCAAAGTAAACAAATTTTTTCTCGGTGACCAAGATTATTTTTAAATGTTCCCAAGGTACCTCTACCCAGCTGTTCCTCTGCTCGTGCTTTCCTTAATCATCATTATAGCAAGGACAGCAAGGAACAGCTGTAACCACTGCATATCTCATTATCTTTTCCTTGGCAGGCAGCGCGTGCATCGTATTTCATATCTCCCACCCTTTGCTGAAATCTATAAGTTATCTGTTCTTTTTCATTCCTCTGGTATCTGACCCATGTCAAACTGTCCCTGAAGCTAAAGATTAAGCAATCTGCAAGAAGTGCAGTAGAGAACAGGGAGAACAGCGCAGCAGGCCAAGAGTGGAACCTGGTTCAATTAATCTCAGGGAAAATCCAGGTGGCCTGAACTGAAATGAAGCAAGATGTTGTTGTCCATGGGCTGGACTCAAAGATCTGTTCCAGCCCGGTTGATCCTGTGATTCTGTGTCACGCCAGTGACTTTGTGAGGCGTTGCAGTGAGACTCTCCCTTCTCTCCCTTCCTTCAGCAAGGGCTACACGGACGTGGTGAAGATCCCGGAAGGGGCGACCCACATCAAGGTGCGGCAGTTCAAGAGCAAGGACCAGAGCAGGTTCACGGCCTACCTGGCCCTGAAGAAGAAGAACGGGGAGTACCTGGTCAACGGCAAGTACATGATCTCCACCTCGGAAACCATCATCGACATCAACGGCACCGTCATGAACTACAGCGGCTGGAGCCACAGGGACGACTTCCTGCACGCCATGGGCCACTCGGCCACCAAGGAGGTCCTGATCGTGCAGATCCTGGCCACCGACCCCACGCAGCCCGTGGACGTGCGCTACAGCTTCTTCGTGCCAAAGAAGCAGGGACAGCTGGCAAACTCCGTGCCCAGCGAGGGCGGCGGCAGCAAAGGGACGGCGCCGGCCGCGCAGCCCCGCTGGGTGACGGGGCCGTGGCTCTCCTGCTCTCGAACGTGCGACACGGGCTGGCACACCAGGACTGTCCAGTGCAAGGATGGCCATGGGAAACTGGCCAAGGGATGCCTGCTCTCCCAGAGACCCTCAGCCTTCAAACAGTGCTTGCTGAAGAAGTGCTAACCTGCGGTGGCGACCTCCTTGCCAAGAGGTTTGAGGAAAGCCGATGGCGGCATACTGGTGTCAGGTCTGCCCCGAGAGAGAGAAGCAAAGGCTTCCATGTACTTGTGTTCAGGCTCTAATTTTGGGCAGAATCTGCCTGTTCGGACCAAATGAAGATGTGCACTGCTTTAAATAATGGTAGGGTGGTCTTAATATGTCAAAGAAAGTAAGCATTCAAGTTGTTATAAGCCCTCTGTGTCTGCAAAAACCTAAAATAAAATAATGCAAAAGAAGAAAAACTAGTGAATGGAGGATCCTGGGATATTTGAAGGTTACAGAATCATCTCCCCTTTTTCACCTACCTCTGCTACGGTATGTCCTTAGGAAACGTCACATGTCCCCATGATCCCACAGTAGCTTATTTTATACTGTTTTGTAAATATCTTTCATTTGGTATATCACTTTATATCACTTCCTTCTATTAAAGAAATCAAAAGACAAACTAAGTAAGCAAAAATTGACCAAAGTATATCTGCAGCCCTTGTGGACTTGATCCATGCTTCAGAAAGGGCCACAGGTGTTTTACTGGAAAATGAAGAGCTTGCTGCTGGTTTTAAAAAGTGATGCCTTTTGATTTTGACAAAAGGAAATAACGTTCTTGTGGTAGGAATTTCCGGACAGTGTGTCACGAATGTCTGACAAATCCTGTGTTTCCACCCCAGAATTCTCAGGAGGAGCCTTGCAGCAGCTTGCAGAGCAGGGCACCCCACACTGCTCCAGCAGCAGGAGCACCAGCAGCTCCTGCCCGTGTGTGTGTGTGGGGCGTGCAGTGAAGGAGGAGCGGGCTGCCAGGAGGAGTTTGTGTACACTGTGCTGGGCAAGCTCCCTGCTTCCAGCTGTGTCACAGCCTGGGCTCCTTGCTGTCACTGAGCAAGAGCTGCTCCTCTCCACGAAACAAAGGCATACTGTCCTTGGTAGTTAGAGAACCAAAATTACAGGTGAGGTCATCAAGTGTCTTCTAACTCAGATGTCCTGAGGCTGTGTTCAGCTGCTTTCTCTGGTATTTTCTCTATGGCTTCCCCCTTAAATTTAACAATGTGTAATGTACCTGCATCTTTTCAAGAGGTTATCAAGGTCGAAAAAACACAGCAAGCAGTTAATATTTTATCACTGTTTTGTCCATCGTGTCTAACTCTGGTATTCATCTTACCAGCAAAAGTTTGTAACTATTTGTGTCTTTTTTTTTTTTTTTTAATTGTTCTGTGTGTGTTTGGGGTTTTTTTTTTAAAGCTATAGAAGGCATTCATGTTTTGTATATCACATTTGGGAGGAAGAGGGGTCACTAGAAAGTCAAACCACATCAGGATGTGGAGGACTTGTCCAATATCAATAAGACTGTTTCCACAGCCCAGGCAGTAGCTGGTAACAGTTTTCCTTGGCAGCAATTCCTGAATCCTGTTATTGTCTTTTGGAAGTTCTGTGACTCTGAGGATGAACATTTCACCTTGTGCAGGTGGAGGCCTGAGAGCAACCCTGGTAAAATTGCTCTCTTTAATATCAGCAGGCTTTGAATTAGACCCTAAGATAACAGGTACCAAAAGAAATGGTAAACAAAACCACTGATGAAAGTAGAACCCCATCTTTTGCTCCTTTGTTCATCCACACAGGAGAGTAGGGGACTGCAGGAGGATTTTCAGACAAGCCTCAGCGAGAAGTCAGTGGTACCTGAGCACTGAAACACACCCCAGGCTCTTCTGAAAATCCCAGGCATGAAATGAGCAGGGAAAGCTTGCTGGAGTGTGGAGCAAGAAGGGCAGGTCTGACTCCAGGCTGACACAAACATGTTTTTGCAACTGTGGCGTGTTTGTGTGAACTCTAAAAATCATGTGGTGATTTCAAAACAGCATAAGTTGCTACATCTACAACTGTGAAATCTGGAGAAGGATCTGGTTTTCTACCCTGTTTTAAATAAACAGTACCAAGGGCAGGGCCTTCTCTGTTAAATGGATTGCCAACAAATGTTATTAATCAGCTTTCAAAAACGGTGTGGCCTTCTGTTCAGGAGTAGGCCCTGTGCAAAACTATGGCTCTTAAGGAATACTCCCCATTTACTCTTGATCCCAATCTAAGAACTGAGATCGAGGCTCAGGAAATTTGCAGAGTGCTGGAAAGTAAACATCTATGCCTCCTCTGCCTCTTAAAATAAGATCACTTTGAAATGCCTTGGTTTTCCTTCCAAGTAATCTGATTTTGATGCTTATATATGTATTACACATGTCCTAGAACCTCTCCAAAAAGTCCATAACAAATAGAAACCATCATGAGAGGAAAAATCAGGAGATTTAATGTGTCTCAGCATAGACAACATTTGTCTCAGCATACAGCTGCTGCATTAAGTGGTGTTTGTGTTCTGTCATAATAGAGACAAAACACGCAAGTATTTGTGTTTGCATCATGGTGATAATTTATTATATATTCAGCTGGCTGAGTAAAGCTTTTGGATGCTACCTAGGCCTGCCATATGCGGGTATAAATTCAGAGCTTCCTTAGATCAGGAGCATCTTTTAAAAACGAAAGAGTTTACTTAGAAATAAATGGGAGAACAAACCACTGCAGTGATTTTCAGCAGTGTAGCAAAGAAGTGAATCAACACAGAGATGTGAGGGGGCAAAGGGGACAGACCCAGGCAGGACCCTAACAGTGTCAGATCAAGGGTAAGGCAGCACTTGCCTGTTTCAGGTGTTCCTAAATCAGAATCCAGTTCCAAACCTTGCCTGTGGCAGTCATGGCTGTCCCATGTACCTGATGAGTGCAGAATTGGTGCGAGGTCTGTTCTCAGCTGAATTCCATGGCACTCACCCTGTGCCATCACTGTTTACATTTCTGGATTCATGAAATGCACTGAGGGGATGGAAACTTGGAATTCTGCTCTTGGCACAGCCGGGAACAATCCCAGTGTTCAATTCACTCTGACTTTGGGACACACTTCCAGTGCCCCTAAGTGAATTTGGACCCTTGAGCATCAGTGGGGTTTACAGCATCTGCTTTTCAAGTAGGACATTCTCATTAGGAAAAAGCCTGGCATCTTTGGTTTGACTGTGTATGAGAAATTAAGTTTAGCTGCCCTCCTGTGGAAACAGTTTTATCACAAGGGGAAGAGGGAATAATCTTGTGGATTAATAACAACTGTTTAAAAAAAAAAAAAAAAAAAAAAAAAAGCAACACAGCACTGAAAAAAATAAAATAATTTATTGTTTTTACAACTGGTATGTGAACGGATGTAATGAATTTATTTATTCTTATTTAACAAAATACCAATTGTGCAAATTCTATATTTAAAATGTTTTGCTATATTCTCTGTCTCTCTTTCTGGCTCTCTTTTAATTTATGCTTCAGATTTGTGTTGAAAGTACACCTTGTGAGTTTACATAATATATGGCACTGGTCATTTTTTGTATGATTTTATTGGGAAGACTTTCTGCTTGGAACAGGAGTATATGTGTATACACATGTATAGATGTATATTCTTTTTCTGCTGCCACCTTTTCCCTAGAGAAGTCGTAGCTTTTTAATTTGATGACACCTCGTGCTCCAAGCTCCTGGTTACACTTCAAAAAGCTCTCAACAGGCAAGTCCCAAAGGTCTGTGGACCAAAGCAAGCCCTCTTCTGGCTCCTGAAGCCGGCAGGAAACAGATTGATATCCTGAAGGCACGTGCAATTCGTGCTGGAGGCCCCAGAGATGGACCCCCAAAGCTGATCTTACCCCTGGCTTAAATTGTAGCAGATTTTCAGTGACTGGTAGTCCTCTCCATGGGAGTCAAGTTCCTCTGAGCTTCTCTTATGCAGCTTCTTAAGTTTAAGTGACAACACCTAGAGAGAAAGCTCCTGGGTGTCTCTTTATAAAATAGCTTGATAATCATATGATTCAGTTTATGAGGACTGAGCCATTAAAAAAAGCTGATTTTTTCCATGTTATCACTATTTATATACATATATAAATATGTATATATGGCTATAAAAAGTCAAAAGCCCAACTTGGAAGGCTTTGCAATGTTTTATTTAATTGTATTTCCGCTCTTTGCACCACATCAGGCAAAGTTAGATGAAAAGAAACCCACCAACCAAACAGCAAAGCATATTTCTGTGACAATAATCCCTGTTTGCTTCCACTTTTCTTCCAGTTGAACTGGTGCAGGCCTCAAGGGAACCAGGACTGGGTGCAGTGTGAGGGGGGACATGTGATGTGGACAGGCCTCCAGCTTTTCTGCAGTCAGTTCCTTCACCCAGACAAATGGCTCTGCAAGGGCAGTACCACAGACTGCACGGAAACAATTCCCAAGTGCTGGAAGTCCCCTTGCTCCAGTGCCCCTGTTCACCTGAGTTAAATTCCAGCTCAGCCTCTCTGCTGCCACCCAGGCACTGCCCAAGGCCAGAGGCAGCCACGAGGCTTTAGAGGAATCAGGGATGGCCAGTGGGTGATGCCCCTCTCTCAAGGCCCAGTCCGAGGTGCCAGGGAATTCAAGCCTGAGCTTTGATGATCTCAAGGGCAGGCTTTGAACAGGGTTTCATCATTAATTGTGGGCTTTCAGCAGTTTGTTCAGGTGAATGTTTCTCCTCATGCCTGGCTGTTGTCACTGAGGAAGTGGAGCCTATAGCAAGAGGTAAAATTGGATTCTCTGGGCATAGGTTGGAATTTCCAGGGAAAAAAAAAAGTTATGTGGTTTGGAGGACTTTTTCCTTTTTTTTCATGAAGTGATTTGATTTTTATAGCACTGCCAGAGTGCCTCACTGCATTCATGTTTGCCATGTGCAACATTTTCAAGCATTTGTTTCCTGTGGGTGCCCTTACACTAACTTGTATAGTAAAGCTAGTTCAATCCTTGTTTCAAATAACATTGCAAATGCAGATACTTGAGGTTTACTACACACACCAGCAATGTCTCTTAATGTCAGAGAGATTATTAAGTCCTCAGCTGGCACCCCAAAAGATGCTTTTGGGCTTAGAATGTTGAACCACAAGCACAGGTTTTCAGTGATAAAATCTGAAAAGCCCTAAACACAGGTGAATGGTGTAAGAGCTTCTCCCCGCATCACACCAAACATCCCAACACCATCCCACTGCTCTGCACTCTGTGAGTCACAGGGCAAAACTCGCAGCAGCTTTTGCCCTGGGAGTTGTCAGTGGAGGCTCAGAGTCAGTGGCAGGACAGTGAAGTCCTCTCCACAGACAGCAGCCTGGCACAGGCCATGTTCAGACACCCGTGGCTAAGTGCAGGTGCATATTTTGTGTGTGTGCTTGTGAGTGTGAATACTTGTGTCTCCATCACTCCCACTCCCAGGGGGAAAAGAGTTACACTGCGTTTAGAAACGCCTGCATAAATTTAGAGTTACTTCGTGGCTTCGTTTGGCTTTGCTGGAGGTTCTTCAGACTTACACCGCTGTGACAGCATCGTCTTTATTTATAGTAAGTGGTTTACACAATTTATCATGTGAACTGTGAAATCTGCAAATAGATGACCCTGTGCAACATAGTGACAGGCATACAGGCATTGTTGAAATCCCATCAGATACAGGAAATAATGTGCTGAATTAAGTTACTTGGAGACAGGGTATAATTCTGTAGAGCAAGAAATTTAACTTCTATTGCCAGGTCATCTGCTTAGCATCAGATGAGAGAAAATGGACAAGGTATTGCAGGCAAGACTAAGGGGAAAGCACAAAGCTGGGGGTTGCTTAGTTCACGTGCCTCTTTGTGCCCTTGGTGGTGTCAGGATGTCATGGGAAGTCACTCTGTCACCTGGCTGAAATACCAGTACCCTTTCAGAAACCCAAGATGTGTCACAAAACTTCTTTTTCATCCTAGTCTGTGTCTAATCAGAGGGAATTAATATTTTTAGAGCCCCACTGTGTCAGCCAGTTTACATCATAGAAATATGTTATGCAAGATATAAACTCATTTGAACTGAACTGTGCAAGGTCTACACTGTACAATGACACACAAAAGGCCAATATTTTGTTCTGTAAACTATTATATATGTATAATTTACCAGTTGTAATCTTAAAACACTTGACTCTGTGATTTCAGTCAAAGTAATAAATACCAACTGTATATCATAGGTCCAAAATATTTGTTTATATGGTATATTTGGGGGCCTCTGTTTGCTCTTTGTGCCCCACTGCAGGCAGATGAGCGTAAAGATCTTGAGCATAAATTGAAGACATAAATATTCTTTCTAAATGTGAACACTGCGTTTTAGTCATGGTGGGGTGGATTCTCAAGTGCTTTGGGGAATTGGGAAACAGCAGGCAAGTGCAGAAGGTGGAGTTTGTTATAAGATTCATAATTACCCACCTAAACTAATCTCAGAGCAATATAGACCTGCCAGAAGGGATGGTGTTGGTGCACTCTGTGTGCTGAGGTGGGGGCACAGAAAGGTGAGAGGCTTTTGGGGAGAGACATACACTCCAGGCGAAGTGTGGCTCTTCAGAGGCACTGTTACAAAGATTTACTTTTCTAATAGAGCCTTATAATTCACTTTTCATGCTGATTTCTCGCTTATCCTTTCACGTTCCACAACATTACGTTGCGAGTTTTTCTTGTTCCCAAAAATGGTGCTTTCCAAAAAGATATTCTTCCCAAAAGTAAAAGCAGACTCATCCTGTCTAGATCTTACCCCATGTGTGTGTCTAATCTGTTGACTGCTGGCATTTTTATGAATTTAGGATTTTGCCTTTTATTAACTTGGAGGTTTTGCTTTCTTGTGTTTTACACATTGTGTATGAAATTGGTTTTTATTTACAGATGCAATTTATGTATGCCCAGGAACAGCTGTTCTTCCCAGGCTGTTTAACAATGGTAGTGCAGCTTTACAGAGCTGTCAGTACCTACACAGAGGCCCAAGCTCCTTACCAAAAAGTCTTACCACCACGGTGATCCATCAGTGCCTCCTCCACAGCTTTGCATAGCAAGACCATGGCATGGTCCTGTCTTCCCAAAATTCAATTTTCATTTCCCACTTCAGAGTTTGCAGTAGCTCAGAGAAGCCATTACTGGCAAGGGAAATCCATTGGTGTACAAATCAAATGGAGCAGCCACAGCATTACAGACTTCCCCAAATGTCCAGCGCTGCCATAATCCCATTACTGTGCAGGGACTGTTCTGTATCAGGAAGATGAGCTCATTCTCTGTTAATGCATTTTCCATCTCATCATATGGTGACATTTCACCTCTTCAGAAAATATCTGTAATTACGTGTGAGGAAGGAGATCTTTATTCCCAAGATTCTCAACTTGTAGACCCAAATCTCATTTTTAGGTGGGGATGCAAGATGGATTTGATCCAATTTCAGTATTCTAGCCAAACCAATGCTTTTTTTTTTTTTTTTATGGAGAAAAAAAACAACATCAGTTTTGGAAACCTCCAAGTACATCCAGTAATCAAACTAAAATAATGGACAAGTCTTTCCACATTGCTTATGCTGTTACCTCATTCTAATTCTCTGTGAAGTTTAAAGCAATAAATCCATCATACTTAGATGTGGGTTTTATCCCCAGAATAATCAAGGGAAAGCAAAGAGATTGCCGCCCTGGCCCTCCAAGCATGGAAAATACTATTTTTTCCTTGGCATTTGTTGAATTATTTTTCCCATGCGCTTACTCTTCAACCCTGTCCTTGGGTCAGCTTAGAATGGCAAGTGGTCTAAGTGAAAAGTCACAGACATTTTCTTAAGCAGCTGCTCCGAAAGGCTTTGTTGTAGCAATCTAAGGCTGAGCTTATTCAAACAGCCATTTTGGCCATTGCCACCGCAGTGACTGCTCCAAGTGTTGCTAAAGAAATACAGTGAGACAAGGAAGTTGGATGAAATCCTGGAACACGTAGGTGTGGGAGAAAGAATGGTGAAGAGCCCTTCCTCCTTTTGAGCTTTAAGCTGCTGGGTAGCCGGTGCTGTGCCCCCTCCTGAAGGTCTGCATCCCATGCCCGTGGAACATTTTGCTTACAATGAAAGGCCAAAGGCCCTGGTGAGGTTTGCAGATGTGAATTCTGCCCTAGTAACCACATAAGGGCCATACACACGTGTTAGTGCACGTAAACTACATTTGGGGGGGAAAAAAAATGCAAATTGCCCCTGACCAGCAATGCAGCAGAGAGCCCTGTTGGAAAGCAACCCTGTAAGGCAATGGAGGTACCAGAGAGGAACATCACAGTGAGCAGCAGTGATGCCTTAAGTTTTAGCTTTTATATTTTCCAGATTCTGCACTGCATTGGTGTGTAACTGTGAACTTTGGATAAAGTGAGAGCAAGCTCTCCTCAAAGTTTAATCAGACAGAACCATCTTTTTGCAGCCCCAGAACCAAGGACACCACTGCAGCTTCGGGCCCAAAAAGTGCAAAGAGCAAACTGAGAGCAATCTGGGAGGGTGAGACTTCATAACCTGAAGTTGTAATTGGACAATTAACCCCAATATATAAATGGACAAAACTTATAAAAGTATGAAAACTCCTGACCGGGGGTTCATCTTGGGTCCATCTTGGGTGTAGCCCTGGCCAGGCTCTTGCACTGCCCAAGGTGCATCCTTGGAAGGCCTTTTTAATGAATCCCTACTTTATTCCCTTAACATTGTCTCTGTTCCAGGGAGCCTCTCCAGGCATCACCAGGACGGTCCTGTCGTGCCCCAGAGCATCGGGGAACTCACATCTTGAATTAGTTGAGAGCTGGCAGCGGGCCACCCACGCATCGGCTGAGATGGCAGCTGCCCAACAAACAGGCCTAGGTACCGAGTAAAGGTGGTCTGGAACTAAAGGGGAACAGAAATGACGCTGGAAACTTTCCGAGAGCACTTTAAAGTGGTCGATTTGAGGCCGGGCCCTGCCCACTGGAAGCGGGCCTTTGCCGAAGGCCTCGCTGCGCTAGGCCGGGTTTTGTCCAGAACAAACAGCGCTGGGTGCATTCTGTGTGGGCTGGGAGGAATGTTTGCTCACTGATATTTATGTGGCATGCTAAGATCTGTCAGCCATCCAGAGGGGGGCTGGGGCCAATATTTCATTTGCAATACCCACTGCACACGGAGCAAGGAAGGCGAGATGCAGCGGCGGTGTCATGAGGGGTGATCCGGGCGGCAGAGGCGAGACGGGCTCCGTATGGCAAACCAGAGATAGAGGTTATTTCGCCAGGAATTTGAGCTATGAAAGGATTTAAGGGGAAATTACCAACCAGTCTGGCATTCAGATGCCAAAATACACAGGCAGACTTGGCTGCAGAGGCACGCTGTAATGCTCCTCAGCTTGCTTTCAAAGGGAGAAGGGAAGTGGCAGGACCTGGCTGTGGAAACCTCAGCCTCTCCATGCACGCAGGGTATAAAAAAATCTCCATCACAACACCACCCTTTGTCAGGACCAAATCAAACTCTAAAGAATTCTCTATGAAGAACTTTTCCTTCAGAGAACAGAAGGAAGAACCAAAGGATGCTTTGCTTCCCTCTCCATCAGAGAAGGAGAATATTTAGAAAATATCAGAATATTTAGTATTTTGGGGATGAGTTTGTTGTGCATTTTGGTCTATTTTTTCCCCCAAAACAGGCCTGGTAGAGATGAAGCCAGAACCTAAGGCTTGTGATATTGCTGTGGAACAGCTTTGCCTCCAGAAGGTCTCTGCCTGCCTCAGCCTGCTCAAAGCTTTCCCAGTGTGGCTCTAGTCTCAGGCTCTGCTTCCCCAGAGCCCACATCTTCTACCCCCGGAGCCATTTCCTTTGGCTGCATTCATAATGTGTATTTAAATCATCACCTGGTTTGCTTTCAGAGCTGGTCAGGTTTCTAGAAATATGGAAAAGAGGCTGTCTAATACCAAGTAGATTAGGGAAAAAAACCCCACATCAGAAAAAAAAAAGAAATTAGGAGGAGTAGTTACTTCTCAGTTACAACTACAAAAGAAAAAGAAGGGGAAAGCTCCAAGAAGGAACAGTATCTCTGAACTGTATCTCTTCTCTCCTGAATCTGGATGTAAGCCATAACCAGGCAGCATCCAAAACCTTTGGAAAACTCAGGGAGTTAATTTAAATCTCACAGAATTCAATATCTTGGGCTAAGCTTTAAAATATAAAGCAGAACAGTTAAAATAAAAGAATAGAGCAGGGATAGAGGAAAAAAATTCTCAATTAGATACAGCAAGGAGGGAGAATTAACTAAGAAGGGAGCCCAGATGGTTTAGGATAATTTCATACAAGGTTCAACTTAACAGATAAGTATAAGGAAAAAAAAAATTATTCCAAAAGGATAAATACAGATTTCCATTAGAAGCAGTAGCTGAAGAATTCATAGCCCATTTGTTATGAGAACGTGGATATTGTTACTAAAAAACTGAAGGCTGCAGCTCCGATGGGTCTAACATTTTAAGCCTTTTTAAAGCCTAGTTGATTTATTTAATTCCATATTCCTGGAGGCTCCTACTCCTGCATGGAAGCAGTGGTAGTAGCTGCTATATGCATTACAACTCATGAAGGGGTGGGAGTGAGTCAGTCACTCCTGATGTACCTCTGAACATAACACTGACTTTCAGAACAAGGGTTAGCAGGGAAAATAGAATTTTTTTGGACACCTGCTCAGGCCAGGAAAATGCACCTGAGAGTCACAGGATTTAGACATCAGCTTGATTAACAAGATTAACCCCAAGGGCTCTTGGTTAAAAGAGAAAGCCTGGGAGCTGGGTGATGCTCCCCACTGGAGGTGCATCATGGCTGTGAGTTGCAAAGGCTCCCCGAGGAACAATGTAGGTGCTGAGCGAGGAATTTGTGACGATTAAAGGCTAAATCCTGCCTGGAAGCCTGTCCTTGAGCAGGGGTGTGAGGCCAATTCACCTGACTTGGTCCTGTGAGTAAATCATTTGGGACAGGGAAGTAGCTGGAGGACCACAAAAACTACATTGGTGTCTATATGGCAAGAGACAGAGGTTATTTTAGCAGTGTGAAATGTTTTTGGATTCCAGCAGCACGCAAATAGTGCCAGAGTAATTTGCCAGTGACAATAATGTGTGGTGTAATGCTGAGGATGAAAAGCCTTCAGCTGGGTTTGACCCAGTATAAACCATCCCTGGGTTCTGCTCCAGTTGTTTGCAGTGTTTAGCAACTCTATCTGGGTAGTATCCATCACTTGAATAGAGATGAATATTAAATTATATCTGCAATGAGATTTACACTTAAAATGTAACTTTTATTTCTAAATAATTCCAGTGAATTTGTAAATCCCATCCTTAAAGCTTTTGGAAAACATACACTTTTTTTTTTTTACTCTGCTATTTAACACCAGAGTGTGGCTCCAGCCAAAACCTGAAATCCCACGCAAGGCAGATTATGTTCAGCTCTCTGGCTGTCTGTGTCTTTTCCCCTTCTATGTACCTTACAAGCCAAAAGCCTGAATTTAGCCCTAAAAGCATATCCTGAGCATACACTCAGGAGACCACATTCAGGATCCTTCCACCCGTCATATTGAACTGATGGATTCTACCAGGATTGGTAGTAAAACCATCATTTCAAAAATGGCACTTTACCTAAAGCCTTTTTTTTTTTTTTTTTTGGTTGTTTTAATGGTATAGTAGTTATGGCAACTGCTTCCTGCCACCTCTGCTGCCAAAAGCCACAATCCATCCATGAAAAAGAGCTGCTCCATCCAAACACATTTTTCAGTGGACAGCAGCATTCCCTGGCTGGAGCACACGCTTCCCTTCCCTTCTGCCAAACAAAATGTGTAACGAATGTGAGCTAAGAGTGAGGAATTAAGTGAACTCCTTACAAATGACTTTGTATTTTTACACATACATGCAAGAGACAAGAAATAAGAACACCTCTCAGGGAGGGCTGAGGGGAGAAAAGGGGAGTGAACCCCCAGGGCTGTTCAATGAAAGAAAATGTTTTCCTTTCTTAGATCACGTTTGGAATTCCAACTCTTAAAAGCCTTGGCATAATACTAATTAAAAAATTGGTGAGTTATTTCCCCTTCTCTCTTAGTTTTATTCTACCTTTGAGAGGTCAGTGGCAGGATTTTTCAAGTCTGGGGTATTTCCTACACGATGATCAAAGTTTGCTGTATGACTTTGAACATAAAATGTTCCTATTCTTTGCTAGTCCCATAACTCTGTTTCTGTGGGCAGTTCTTCCTGGTCTTGACATAAAATAAGGCTTGCACTTCTTGTTTGACAACGTGGTTTTAGAAAAGCTTTACAATGGCTTTTATAGGCAGTATTAATAACTATTATCTTCCCTCCCTAGGTGTAATTCCAATGCAGTGCTGTGTGGATCTTGCTTGTCTTTCCCTTGCTTTGTCGGCTGTGACCTTTCACCACTCAGAAAATCATTAGTACATTTTCCAGCAGATAGCTGGATGTTTTCATGCCCTCTTGTTATGGGAAAACATTGTAACAGAGCACTGGAGCAAACAGCTCAATGTGCTGTTCTTTCAAGCCCCGGTGCAGCAAATGAATTTATATTTACAAGAATGTCAAAAATTGAGGGAATCAAGAATGAGCAGCTGCTTATAAAGCAGGAACACTCTAACATGGACTGAATTTGGAAGTTTTCTCAAAATGTACCACAACCATCATGATCCAAGTCCCTTGGAGATTTTTGGCTGCCTGTGAGAAGATCAGGCATGAGTTCCAGGTCTAATTAGGCATTGCACGCATTGGGGTCGTTAATGATTTCCACCACAGTAGCTTCGGCCCACGAGATATTTTGCAAACAAATGGCAGAAGCACAGTGTGGGCACCCAAACACACGTAGAGTACACAAGCTGGAAATCATGGGAAATAGAAGGGAAGGTAACAGCAGAGCCATGAATCCAATCCAAAATTTGAGGTCAGTATCATCAGCTTTACTTCCAGGTTCAGCAACACATCGCAGCCACAGCAGAACCTAAAGAAATGAGAAGGCAAAGCTCATACGTGTGATGCCATAATGATGTTTGCATTTCCAAGGATGGACTGATGAATTCATTGCTTGGCTTTTCTCCCAAGTAAGTCATGATGGGTTGATCCAGGCCTAGCCTAGCTAAAAGATAGTGCTGCCATTCAAAGCCTAATCCTAATCAAATATCCCCAAGCTCCCCTTAACTGCAAAGTTGAGCTGCAAGATTTCAGAGTTTGTCTAGGCTTGCACAGGTCAAATGAAGTGGTGACAAATAGGCACCAGAAGATATCCTTCCCCCTGTTTCCCTGCTGAAGCAACTGGAAGACATAAAAGTCATAATTATCCTGGTTTAAGTCACACAGTGAGCAGAACCACAGCCAGGAATGTACCATGGGCTTCTAGGCTCCAAAACAGTGATATAAAACAACTGCTCCTCTGTTACCAGGATTTTTTACAGCTGCTTTCAGCATCAGGTTTACATTCGCAGTTATTTTTTCATTCCAGCCACCTCTTGCAGCTGCATCCACAGAAGCAGCTCCACACTGCAGACAGGAGCACTGGCTGGTACCTTTGCTAATTGACAGAGAATCCCAGAGTCACTGAGGTTGGAAAGGACCTCCAAGGCTGTTGAGTCCCAGCTCTGCCCTATCCCCACCTTGTCCCCAGCCCACAGCACTGAGTGCCACCTCCAGGAATTCCTTGGACGCCTCCAGGGATGGGTATTCCAAACTTCCTGGGCAGCCCCTGCCTAGGCCTGAGCACCCTTTCCATGAGGAAATTCCTCCTGGTGTCCAGCCTGGCACAACTTGAGGCCGTTTTCCCTTGTCCTGTCCCTGTTCCCTGGGAGCAGAGCCCGACCCCCCCGGCTGTCCCCTCCTGTCAGGGAGTTGTGCAGAGCCAGAAGGGCCCCCCTGAGCCTCCTTTTCCCCAGGCTGAGCCCCTTTCCCAGCTCCCTCAGCCCCTCCTGTGGGTCCAACCCCTTCCCAGCTCCATTCCCTGCCCTGGACGTGCTCCAGCCCCTCCATGTCTTTCTTGCAGTGTGGGGCCCAGAACTGCCTGGCTTGGTTTCTTCTGCAACTGCCTGAGGCTGCACTCGATCCCCTCATCCAGATCATCAATGAGGATATCAAACAGGAGTGAAGGCATCAAACAGGCCTGAAAAGCAGGCACCTAAGAGGTACGATGCTTGTGGCTTTTGCCCCTGACCTTAGGATCAGATGAACAGTGCCCCACAGGCTCTTGCTTCTCCCCAGTGGTTTAGGTCCTTATAAAGGGGAAAATGCATCTCCCTTTGACCAGAGAAATCCATCCCTGGGCTCAGACTGCTCTAAAAGCTGCATTATGGAACAATGGCTGACTTTTCCAGGAGTAGATCTACAATGACAAACACTGGTGTCAAAATTTATTCCAGTGGCACGCTGTCTGCCAAGGCTGCATTACACTGCTCCTCTTATTTATTAATTTTTTCAAGCCTAAATACATAAAATTGTTGCAACTGGTTCATGGACTTTCAAGAATGTAAAAAAATTTATTTTGACACTGGGGAAGGGATTTCTCCCAGGACTATTGGATGTGCCTCTGAGCAGTGTTTCTGGGTGCCTTTTGGATTCAGCAGGGAGAGAAGGGGCACTTCCCTCGTGCTCTTCCTTTCAGCCTGCAGTGGGTGTCCCTGGTGGGTCAGCTGGACTGCCTGTTCCAAATGTGTGTTCCCCTGCAGTGACAAAGGCACACGGGGTTCAGCTGCAGACAGCCCCAATGCAGATGGCTGAGGCAGAGTGAGATGAATCTCATCCCAGGTCTCCAAGGGCTCAAAGTGCCTGGGAGCAGCATCCTGTTTCCAAAGAGTTTCCAAGCAAGAACTCAGTTCCAAATGGCCATAATTCTTTCCAAAAATTGACTGGATGAAGGCAGGTTTGTTCTGCAGCATTTTTTTTCACTGAGCTACCATTGTGAGAATTAGTAATGTTCCAGTTCAGCCTCTCTCCCTCCCTATCATCCCTCCCCTTGACGTCCTCCAGCTCTTACTTCACTGCAAAGTTATCTTCAAGCCCAAAGTAAGAAATTGTACCTCCTCTGTGCTATAGAAAATATCTGCAGTGCATTCAAATCCCCCCAGAATGTGAAGGTTGCAATGATTGCCAGAAAAATGCTTTGCTCACCTACCCCTGCCCAAAATATATTCCTGCAGAGTGACCTAATTTTTATGCTACGACTTATTTTCAGATTTTTAAAAAAATTAAAATAGGAAGTTGTTTAAAATCAAATTAGGAAGACCTTGGAGAGATGCTCAAGTGTTTGCTTCACATGGCCTTGATAGACAACATCAAAATTAATTACTGAACAGGAGGGGCCAAGTGAGTGAATGCCTGTAGGAGGGGATAAGCTCTGGAGCAACTGGTTCAAATTTTTGTGTCTGGTTCCTGGGAAGCTTCTTTTTATCCTCCTACTTTAGCTGCAGTTTTACAGGCAACCACATTCAAAAGAGGAGCCTCATAAAAAGGGCAGTCAAATATTTGTGGAAGGTGTTGGATCTCTCAGCTTCTCTTGCTACCCAAATGATTTCTGCTCCAAGCAAAGGTGGTGCTCAGTGTTCTTTCATTTGTATCGTTTATTATTAACATGTATTTGATTAAAATCATGAAACTGAAGTAATTGTAGAAAATTACTCCCACAGGATGTGAGGATTCCTCCTCTAGCATTTTCTGTGAACACTCTCATCTTTATGGTTTGATAGAAATTAGAGGCCACTTCTGAGTTTTTAGAGGTTATAAATATGAAAGGAGGTTTTTTTTTTCCCCTCCTTCAACTATTACATCATAAAATGAAAAGTGACTAGCAAAAACATGTCTTGTTCTTCCCATTGCAGAAAATAAGCTAATTTAAACACCAAAATCATCAGCCCTACCCATTAAAAAAGGTGGTGACAATCAGCCCCTTGCTGACACTTGTCATTCCTTGTAACTCCATGGGCTTTGGTGGGATGGCTCCACGTTGCACCCACATAAATAAAATTACCTAGGGCCCAATAACCACAGATTTATAAAGGCCAATGTACAGCTCCTGAAGAAACAAATCTTTTAAGTGCAGTGCCTAACTCCTGGGTAATTTTAACCCATTTTCACAGCTCAGCAAATGTCACATTGTCATGTTTACAAAAACATGAACGCTTTGATGTGGGCAAAGGAAAGTCATATTTGCAGTGCAAAGTTTACCTGCTTATATAAAAGTCTCCCCAGTTTTCCTGTTGGGCTAACATAGAATTATCTAAAATGATTCCTACTCTTGCACACAAAATTACAGAATTAAGCTAGTGAGCTATTTCTGAGTATTATTAGCAAATTTTATTTTTTTGGTGGGGGGGGCAGTGGTGCCTGTAAGCAGGACTAAAGGTTGCTTAGTGCCATCTTTTGGGTGGTCCTAATACTACAGAACAGTTTAATCAGAGCAATTATGGATTTGCCACCATTTCTGTGCCTGGGAAGCCACGTGTTAGCTGTTTCTAGAGAGTGTGGGGATGACACAAACTCAGTGGGAGCAGGAATTGCTGAGAGAGTTTCCATGCTGCATAAAGAACCACCCCCCCCCCAGCCCTTTGTTAGCACACAAATCCCCAAATCCCCAGCAGCAAAATATTTTCCTATTTAGAAACACTGGTTTTTTTCCAGCTTTGGCCAATGTTCATGCTATTTTATAAGATAATTATCTATGTATTCAGTCACACCCTATAGCACCAAATTTCTTTCTCCTGCCTCTCAACGTAAGATCGACCACAAACTCACTAATTTAATTGTTTATCTTCTGCCTTTATTAAATATTCCTTGCTAGCCCTAAAAGTAGATCTATGTCAAAACCAGACAAGACCCAAGCATTCAAAGCTCCAACTTAACACCTGCTCTGACAATGCAGAATGAAAAGTGCAGATAAAATATTGCTCTCGTGGTACCTGGTACATGATAATTACAAAATCTAGTCATAAACCAATGGTTTGAATAGGCCTTTAAATAGGATTGGATTATAATGTCCCTTGGAAAAGGTTGGTGGTCAACTAATATCACCTTAGGCAAGAAGAAATGGAACATACTGAAGCATGTAATGCTTTCCTTTGGCCATCATGGGATGAGAGGGCTTTGTACCCCCACTCCTGGACAAAGGAGACTCTTCCCACAGCAAAGCCTCATTTCACCTGGCAGGGAGAGGAGGTAGCTGGGCTTTGGAGCCCCTTAGGAGCACAAAGAGCAGGTCAGGGTTTGTCCTGTGTTGCCTGACCCAGAGGCAGCACACACAGAGCCAAAGGAATTACTCATGTGTGGAGCAGCATTTATTTACAGCACTTGGCCCTGCAGTCTAGAACACCAGCTGATCCTTTTTGTGCTATCTGTGAGGGTTGAAACGACACACAGAGCGAAATTTTGGACAAGGCAGCCTCTCCAGCAAAATGCTGATGTCTGTAATTAAACTTATCTCTGTGTGGTAATGTTCCCCAGGCACTGCTTCCTGCTCCAAGTGCTTGTTGGAGGCTTTCTGGAAGTGTCAGAAGGTTTGCATTCCCCTGCTCTTGGCTAATCAAAACTGCTCGCAAATTTGTTTGGATGTTGAAACAAGCTCAGGCAGGGAGTTTATGCACGGGTGGTTTGCAGCATTTTAGGGACCTGGGTCTGGAAGCTGCTTCCTTCACCAGTGCATCCTTTCCTCTGCTGGGGTAGGAGGTAGATACACGTACTTCAGCCCTGAAATTCAATTTTACAGCTCTCTGTCTCCATCCCTCCTGCTGGAAAACACATCTACACATGTGCCCTCCCTGAAGCAAAAATCACGAGTTCATGTTGTCACTTCTTGCAGTTTCTGAGTGCCTGATGTCATAGCTGGAGTGTTTATAGCTTTTCAATTTGTTTCCGGCACCATGTTTGAGTTTGGATCCTTTTGAGGAGGTAAAAAGAGAATATTTTTCTTGGAGAGCTTTGATATCCAAATTGCAAAGCTGGCAGGGCCCTCTGAGTTAAATTTGGGTTCACTTTTCTGCCTTATTAGCAATTTCTTTGCACAACCTATTTTAGCTGGTGTATTTGCCATATAAAGCAAAGCCAGCTCGGCTGGCATCACTAGAATTATATAAATGTATGTTTTTATAAAGTGGAAAATTTTTACCTGTTTGCTAAAATACCTGATGATGCTTTGGTTTTAAAAAGTGTGCTCTATGTGACAGCTGTGCATATTTGCACTGGAGCTGGGATTTTTATACCACACAGTTCATAAATGGCATTGAGCAACAGCTACTGAGACTTCTAAATAATCAAGAAAGGAAAGGTGGGTGAGGGAAGCTTGAAAATTATGCTGATCTACTCTGGGACCTCCAAGGTCTCAGGGGAGGGACTTCCCTAGATGGCTTTGAAGACACATGACATACAAGCAGAATGGTTATTTGGATAATTGAAATGTCAGCCTCAGAAGTCCAAGGAGTCTCCTGCAGCCCACATCCCTCATTAAATCCCACATTTAATGGGGACCAGCCCTGCCCCTGCCAGTGGCTCAGCCCATCAGCAGCCACACCACCTCAACCAGTACCTCCCCTGAGCCCAAAGCAGCCCGGATCAGCCACAAGGAGGGCTCTTCCCCCACTTGCATTTCCCGAGGGACATGCAGATGTCCCTCTGCCCAGTGTGCAGAGCCAGCTGCACCCCCAAAGAATTTGGGGTTGTCTCAGCTGTGTTCCCCGCAGACCCAAACCCAGTGCCAGGCCTCTTTCCCAGCAGGAGAGGGCAATGCCAGTAGGGAAGGGGGATATGATGGCCACCTTCCAGTCATGTCCATCTTATGGTCATTAAGGATAGCTGAGCTGGTGCATTATTATTTATTAATTATTCTCATAAAAAATATCCCATGTGAAACAATGATGTATCTTTCTGCCTGCAGTATTTTAGCAGCATATCTAAATATCTTTGGAATTAAAATCCTTATAATCCTCGGATTAAACCAAAGGTGGAAAACATAAACTGTTACATGGACTAATAATGGAAAAGCTTTCCCCATGCCTATTTTACCCTTTCCCTCTCTTCTTAGGTCCATGACAGCAAGGGCTTTGCATAAGGATTTGCATATCAAAGCAAGAGGAGAAATTGAGTGATGCTGAATTGGAAGTCAGGCGTTTTGTCCACCAACTTTTTGATGTCCGGTCTCACGCAGCAACAATATTTCTTTCAGAAGCCCTAAGAGCAACAAGAGTGAAAATACAGCTTAGTTTGCCTTGGTTCACTACTGCCTGTTTATCTCCTGCTGTGTCTGTGGGATCAGCTGACATGGGGGATGGATGGGTGTTTGGTTTAAGAAACTTCATTTCTTGTGGAAGACACTGCACATGCTTCCTCTCGATACCGTTTGTAAACAGAGCTTTTCAGCCAAGTTTTTATGAAGCTTTCGATCCTGTGAGGGGTTAGCACGGTGCTGGGAGTTAAGCCTGACTATAAATATTCCCAGGAGCAGGGCAGACGTGTCTGCTGAGTCCCCTCTGTTCCCATTTTGTGCCCCAGCCCCGTGTCCCATTGCTGCAGAGGGAGGTCTGAACAGTGGGAATTGCAGTTGTGCAAGAGAGAGTTTGTGCCAGAGGGGCTCCCTGAGCTCAGCCAGGGAGACCCCACCAGGCTTCTGCAGGGAACTGGGACAGCCAGAGAGGTCAAACCTTCCAAAAATGGGAGGGAGCAGCGAGGGGAGGCTCTGGCTGCCACTGCTCAGCTCCTGTGCCCACAGCACCCACCTGGGCAGCCAGAGGCTCCCTCAGCTCACACCCCTCCTTGAGGACATGCCAGAGAGGGACTGCCAAGAAGGGGCAGCATCAACTCGAGCCTGATGGAAATGGCTGGATCTATTTAGTCAGTTCCTGGTGGCAGATTTTGGTATGGCTTGCAAATCACACAGTGTGAAAGAGGAGCTCTCCCCAGCTTAGCACAGCCCTCCATTCCCCATCCTCCTGCACCACTTGAGAGCAAGGCAGGAGTGTCTTGGGTTGCAGTGCAGGCTGCAGCCAGCAGTGAGTATTCTCTCACCATCTGTTGAAACCAGGGCAGGAGGGTGGGGCAATCCTCTGTTCATGGCCCAGCTGTTAAAAACCAGCTGGGGCAGTTTTATTTATCTCTTCCAGGACCCAGCCTCCCTCCAGGGAGAGATCTTCTGCTCATGGGCCACTGAGTCTCCCTGCAGGGCTGAGAAACTTCCAGAATCCCATTGGGAGATGCTGTACCCTCGGGAGGAGCCAAGCATTCCTACCTGGATAAAAACCTGGGATTTGGAACATCAAGCAGCCTTTCCCACTGGATTCTCAGAGGAACACCAGGCCCATCTATCACCCCTGGACCTTCAGAGGAAAACTCCCCCTTTCTGCAGGATCCCTGCTCCACCAGAGCCACATCTGCCACTGCAGGAGGGCTGCAGCCACCATGGAATGGCCCTGCCACCAACCCCTGACCCACAGGGGGTCAGCTTGGATTCTGACTCTGGCAGGGGGTTTGGTTTTTAGTATTACTGCATTTTTACTTTAATTCTCCTAATAAGGGACTGTAATTCCTATCCCCATCTCTTTGCCTGAGAATCCCTTAAATCCAAAATTATAATGATTGGGAGGGAGGGGGTTTACATTGTCCATTCCAAAGGAGGCTCTTGCCTTCCTTAGCAGACACCTGTCATTGAAACCAAGACAGGAGTCAGGAATTAAGGGGGTGGAGAAAGTAAGGCAAGCAAGCAAGATCTTGTCTTTGCTCCTCCCCATCCCACTCTAATTGGCAGCAAATTGAATTAACTTTCCCCATGGTAAGTCTGCTTTGCTTATGACAGTATCTGGTAATTGAGCTCCCTGCCTTTATCTCAGTTCACGAGCTTTTCTTATTTTCATCCTCCTGTTCTGCTGAGGAGGAATGAGGGATCAGCTGACATCCAGCCCACCATGATACCCTGCAGTTCTTTGTCTAGGATCAGTGTTACAACCTTTTATTTCACTCATTTCATTGATAAAATGGAAATATTGAGCACCCCAATGTGTCAGCCAAATCATGTGATGGTGTCTTGCCTTCAGTTCAGCTGACCTTGTGATTAAAACAGCATGTCAGTGGTGACATAGAGGAATGATGTGGATTTAGGGAGACCTTTTTGCAGTTTCTTCCATCCCAAGACACCTAAACAAGTCTTACTGACTTACATGCCCTTCTACCTGATGGCAAACAAAGATTTCCCATTCACTCCATCCCCAACATTAAAAGAGAAGCAAAAAGCAATCTGAAATTAGAGCCTAACATTAGGAAACAAGGGGGATTGAAAGCAGGAAAAAACCCACAAAACCCAAGAGGTAACCATCCCATGTGTTGTTCAAAATGTGGATAAAATTTGCCAAAAAGCAAGAACCAATCAGCAAGATCATGAGCCCTGTCCTGATAATTATGGCAGAGCTACAGATTGACATGTCTAAGAATTGCAAAGGTATTTTGTCTCATTGCTAAGAAATTGCAGAATCTCTTTGTACCTCAGGTTCTCACCTGTTAAAGAAGGATAAGCCTTGCTGGGGGATTTTAGGAGAGACTCCCTAGTGGCAGTGAGTTGCTCATTTTAGCCCCATCCCCACAAACCAAGAGCAAAGCCCATCCAAGCTTTTAGCAAAGCATGGATTAGATGAGTCTAAGCACGTATATAAATTGTTTGGAGAGTGGAGAGTGGTTAATCACTTTCCTTAAAGGTTTGTGCCCTTTGTTAAATACACTCACTGCCAATCAACTTTTGATTATCCAGCATAACAGGGAGGAAGGGTGGGGGAAGAGGGGATGAGCCAGGGGGAAGGAACTGATATTTAACTCCACTGAAAATGTTTGCAGCTAATGGTCAAATTTCTTGACACTTTTTATAAGGTGCATCAGCATTATATGGGCTCTGCTCAGAAAGAATGACCAGCACATCCAGGACAGCATGGAAATCTTACTGGACTTTGGAATGGAGATGGCATCACACACAGAAATCTCAAAGGTAAAATATTATTAATAGGTGCAGGCATGAGTTTACATTAGGAGGCATTCCATGGAAACTGTATCCATGTCTTGCATTGCTTGTGAAATCCTCTGTCCACAGCACAGGAGAAAGTGAGGGATCTGTTGAAATCCCAGTGTGATAAAAATTTCAAAATGTCAGTGGAGCTCAGGGCACTGTGAATGTGCTCCTTGCCATTTGCCAAGGGACCTCAGAGCCATTGTTAAAGCTATATTTAACTTCTGAAACACTTTTGAAGCAGCCATGCCATAATGCAGCATTCTGTTTTGCCTAATTACTTTTATTTGATCCCTGGCAGTTGTTTTGTCCGTGAAAATTCAGATTTAGGTCAGCTGTTCACAAGAAATTTAGATGGTGGCACAAATTCTTCAGTGGGAATACTTCTACCACCAGAAAGTGAGACACCAAGTCAGATCTAAACAATGGTTTAAACCACTTATTGTGGATTTATGCAGGATATGGATAGGTCTGAATTCCCATTCTCATGCAAACCTCCTTCTTTTTAAACAGCAAAATATTTCACAGATCCAGAAGTGTCATTCCAAGTTCCTGCTGAATCCCATTTTGATAAAAGTTTAAAAAGGAAAGTACAAAGAGTTGGGAGCAGCTCATTTTGAGTGCACACAGGCCTACATGGGCTATTTAGCAATAATATTTGGAGCCCCAAATTTCTGCATCTATTTTTTGTTCTTTAAGCAACTTTGATAAGCAGTAATGTAAAAGCAGAATTTACAGAGAAACCCATCACCACGTTAAATCCCATGATTCTCCTCCAAAATAAAAATGTAGACTTCTCATTAAAGTGATGATGGACATTGTTTTGCTTTTTGCCATTTCTGCTGATTATCAAAACAGGCAAAATTAGAGGTTTTCTCTCTTAACCCTCTTATCCTACTAAAAAAACCAATGGTTAATGACCTCAAAATTAACAATAAATGGAAATATATAAATTAATCACACATAACACAAAGACATCATAGAGAAACAATCTCCAGAAACAGTCTTGCAAGTGTTTTTCAGAGGATTTTTCTACAGCATCAGGCCTTTTATCCACCCTATTCAATAGGCCAAATGTGCCATCTGCTGTTTTAATTCTAATTTAATTTTAATTATAACAGTTTTTGAAAGAAGCAATCATTCTGCAGCATTGAAACAAATAAGGTTGGGATGGTTGTTTGCATTGCCCTTTTTTTTTTTTTTTTTTATTTTGGAAGCAGCCATTATTGCAAACAGTGGTGAAGAAGTTAAAGCTTCAGCATTGTTAATCCTGCCCAGACAGCGACAGCACTTGGGTGTGAGCCATAAAAGCTGTTCCTGCAGAGCAAAGACGAGGATCTGACCCAAAAACGATGATGTGGTGGCGCTATCTGGTGGCTTACTCGGCACTACGCTGTCTTGCACTCCTGGCAGGATTCGGTTTCCTCCTCCAAGCACTAGAAATGTCTTTTGAAAAACCAATTTCCCGCCTGTTCTGGATCTTTATCTTAGTGAAATCCGCAGAAAGGTCAGTGTGTTTCTTTTTAAGTCTTGATTCACACAAACTGTGATTGGAGCTGGCACAGATTTGGTACCACATAGATTAAAAATACATGTACAGAGGTTTCAGTGCCCTGAATAATCCTGCGAAACTCAAGGGGGTTGTTCACAGGAAGCAATCCAAGCCCTTACAGGATGATCCAGGTGGTGATCCAGGTGTGACAGGCAGCAAACCTGTTGTAAAAGTTCCTTCCCAACACCATTTGTGTTCAGGTAGTGCAACAGAGCAGCCGAGTTCTTGGCTAAAACACTTCCCTGGATGTTACATAAAGGCCAGAAAACCTTCTGTCCTAATCAGGGAACTGTAAAGCTCCTGCTACAAGCCTTTCCACCAGGAAAGCTGGGAACCACGAACCATGAAACTCTCCCGTGACTATTTTTTATAGGCGAGTGCCACCTGGTGGAATATGAAAAAGACTGTTCAGCCTGAAAAAAGCTGTTTTAAGGTGGTCAGAATCTTTTCAAACCAGAGAATTAACATCAAAAAGCAGCAGCAAAACCAAAGGTGCATCTGGCAGCTGGGTGGATGCACCTTTGATGACCTGGCTCTGGCCCCTGCTGACCTATGACTGACACTGATTATGCTGACAGACAAGGAGATTTTCATCTTTTTAATTCGTGTATTTGCAAGAGTCTCTATCCTGAACCAATGCAAGTTCAAAAACAAATTATGAAGATGCTTTCCTTTCAATTCCACAGAGTCTCTATTTCCAGGTTTTTAAGCTGGTGATTCCCTTAATTAGGTATCATGTGCACCACCAAATTAATTAACAGCGTGACTGAACGGTACCTGTGTTGTGTTCTATCCCAGAAGAAGCACAGCAGAGCTGGGCACACACAGATCTCAAAGGTAAGGGCAGAGATTGAAACGTTTCCAACTCAAGTGAAAAATTAGTCAGAACTGGATGGCTTTTTCTGCTGCTGATGTATTAATGGGCAGCAGTCACAGCCTCTGGAAGTCAATCCAGCATTTCCTGCTGTGTCCAAAAGAAAATCCCACATTTGAGGCCTACTTCTGATTTTGCTCATCACTCTGTGGGACAAGAGCACTTTTGTTGAGTAAGTAGCTGGGAAATTGGGTTCATCTTTTCCTATGTTTCTTTGCACAGCTTCAAACAATGTGCAATTCTAAACTTGCAAGATTTACAGGACGCCATGGGAAATGGATGTATTGTCAGAACTTAGCAGGCAGTCAGACTGCGCTATTGACACACACATGTGGTTCCAAGTTTGTCTGACATGGTTTAAATTAGGAAGAAAAGCCTTAGGGTTATTAGATTTAGTGGCATAAATGGGACGCTCCATCCCAAGAAAACAGTGGATACATGAAATTTTAGAAACATTTGCCCTTTCCCGAGGTTTTGCTCTTGCTGTTTTCAGCCCCCAAGTTTCATACTTGTATTAAATGATGTGTTGACAGACACACAAGCATCTTTGTTTAATTGGGAAGCCAGGGGTTGTCACCAACAGGTACACACATTCTGTTTTTATTCACACATTTACTCACCACTTCTTAGCCCTCCTCCTCCAAAAAGGCCTCCAGAAGCAGAAAGCTGGGGCTGTGCACATAAAGAATTAAGGGGATTAGCAGCACCACTATGCCTGGGTTATGGCTTCAAAGCCAAATACTGGCTACACCTACGTAAACGCCTCTGTTTAAGTGACTGGAAAGGAACCATTTCTCACAAGTGCAGGTGCATGACCGACTGCAGCTATTAGGGCCGAAAAAGGGCAGGAATTGTTTGGGAAAGTGGGAATTAAAAATGTTTTGTTTTGTTTTGTGTTTTTTTTTTAAAGGAAGAAAAATAGGAGGAAAAGCCACGAAGGCGAGCAGGGACGTGTCCCCTCCCTCCCCCTCCCGAGGAGCTCCGGCCCGACCACCTGCCGCTCCCCGGGCCCCGCGGGCC
>VYXF01010179.1:3846-25288 GCA_013397295.1 Polioptila caerulea | reverse complement strand
CCGTGGGTTTGGGCTTCCAGGCGGTGCCCTCTTGCTGTGCTCACCTGCGCTCTCCCTCCCTCTCTTTTTTTAACGCAGAAACGAGAAGCAGGAGGAAGAAGAGGTTCGTGTCCAGCCCCCGCTACGTGGAGACCATGCTGGTGGCCGACCAGTCCATGGCTGAGTTCCACGGCAGCGGGCTGAAGCACTACCTGCTGACCCTGCTCTCCGTGGCCGCCAAGCTGTACAAGCACCCCAGCATCCGCAACTCCATCAGCCTCGTGGTGGTAAAAATCATGGTCATTTACGAGGAGCGCAAGGGCCCGGACATCTCCTCCAACGCCGCCCTGACTCTGAGGAATTTCTGCAGCTGGCAGAAGCAGCACAACCCGCCCAGCGACCGGCACGCCGAGCACTACGACACGGCCATCCTCTTCACCAGGCAGGTGAGGGACACCGAGGTCACATCCAGCCTCGCACACGCTGCTCCCTATCCTCCCCTCTGCCAAGAGACCTGCGAAAAAAGTGTCCGGAGGCAGTCGTGTGTCACCACAGCTGCACTGAAGCAGGCTAAAAATTAGATGAGCTGCTTTTTGTGTTATTATTATTTTATTTTTTTTTCTTTGCTGTTTGCACCATGTCTGGTGTAGCTCACAGTTTGTGCACTGTCCCTGTAAACTCACAGACTGTGCACTGTGTTGCTGACCCATATATTTTTAGCAGATTTCAGATGGAAATTACGCATTTTATTTCTACGTGTAACCCTCGCTATGTTCCAGAGACAGATTTTTGCCATCATACCCATTGAAGTGCTGAATATTTATGCTCTTTCCATAAGTAAAGGCAAACTGCCAGGGCTGGATGGCTCTTGCCAAGGTTAAGTCTCTGATCTGATTAATAATGAAACTGCCTTTTTTTACAGGACCTGTGCGGTGCCAAGACATGTGATACTCTTGGGATGGCTGATGTGGGAACAGTTTGTGATCTAAACCGCAGTTGCTCTATCATAGAAGACGATGGTTTGCAGGCTGCCTTCACAACAGCCCACGAATTAGGTACTTGAAACTTTGCAAAGCCATTCCCTGGGATTAATTGAAGCCAGCTTGATGCCGTAAAGCCCAGCCTGCACCTCCCCGGAGCAGTCGGGAGGAGGCAAAGCCCTGTCTTGGAGCAGGCTCGGACTCTGGAGAGCAAACCCGGCCTGCACAGCATTGTTTGCAAGAGCTGTGTGTGTGCCTGCAGAGAACAAAAAAAAAAAAAAAAAAGGGAGAGAAGATCCAGTGCCATCTGCTTGAAATCTGGGAGCGTTCAGATTCGGGTTATTAATTACAGACCAGGCTATGAGCAGCTCTAGAGCGATATTTAAATTACTGCTGGTAATGCATAGAACAGACTTCCTAAAGTCACAGACTTTGCTTTTCTCCTTTTCTCGAAGGCCACGTGTTTAACATGCCTCATGACGATGCAAAGCAGTGTGCTGGCATCAATGGAATGAGCCGGGATTTCCACATGATGGCATCCATGCTCTCCAACCTGGACCGCAGCCAGCCCTGGTCTCCATGCAGTGCCTACATGATTACAACATTTTTGGATAACGGTCATGGTAAGGTTATTGAGCTTTCCATTCATGTGGCGTTTGAGCCCCTGTTCTCTACTGCTTTGCTTTTTTTTTCTTTTTTTTTTTTTTATACTTTAAGAGTGCTTTACTTAACCTTTTGCATGCTGTCAGTGAGTTTGGAAGAGCCTTGCTTTCACAAAAATGTTGACACAAATGGGCTCAAAGGCTTCTGTTAAAAAGCAAATGCAGTTTTAAAACTGAACCGATGGCATCATCTGACCTTTTTTTTTTTTTTTCTACTTTTTCAGGGGAGTGTTTGTTGGACAAGCCCCACAGGCCCATCCAGCTCCCCTCGGACTTGCCTGGCACGCTGTACGATGCCAACAGGCAGTGCCAGTTCACGTTTGGAGATGAGTCCAAGCACTGCCCCGACGCAGCCAGTACGTGCACGACGCTGTGGTGCACCGGCACCTCGGGAGGGCTGCTCGTGTGCCAAACCAAACACTTCCCCTGGGCAGACGGCACCAGCTGCGGGGAAGGGAAGTGGTGCATGAATGGCAAGTGTGTGAATAAGACTGAGAAGAAGCATTATGATGTAAGTAGTGAAAAAGAAGCGGGCGCAGCTTGGGTTGCGGGGCCTCGTGGAGAGGGTGGGAGCTGCGGTGGGAGGGGTCTGTTAGAAGGGGTTGATTCAGTGCTAATCAGCAAACTCGGGGCAGGGTTTTTAATGAGTGTGGGCGGGTAAAAATGAGCATGATGGTGGCTTTTTGTGGTGTGGTTTTGTATGGATTTTCCTGTGTTAACTTGTGTCCTGCTTTTGTTGTCGTTCCAGACGCCAGTGCATGGGAGCTGGGGGGCCTGGGGCACGTGGGGCGAGTGCTCCCGGAGCTGCGGCGGGGGCGTGCAGTATTCCTTCAGGGAATGTGACAACCCCGTCCCGAGGAACGGGGGCAAGTACTGCGAAGGGAAGCGGGTGCAGTACAGGTCCTGTAACATCGAGGACTGCCCTGACAACAATGGTAATTTCCCCCCGTGTTTCACACCCGGGATTGGTGTGTTGTGGAGGAAGAGCGTGGACAGAGGTGATCTCATGCCCACCTGTCTTTTCTCTGCCTGCAGGCAAAACGTTCAGGGAGGAACAGTGTGAAAAGCACAACGAGTTTTCCAAGTCTGCCTTTGGAAGTGGACCTGCAGTGGAGTGGACACCCAAGTTTGCTGGTGTGTCTCCAAAGGATAGATGCAAGCTGGTTTGCAGAGCCAAAGGAACAGGATACTTCTTTGTTCTACAGCCAAAGGTATTTCAAAACTGCACCTCTTCCAGCTGATCATGAGGAGGAATTTTTTTTCTCTCTCTCTTTATGTGAAGAGTCAAGCAGTGTAGAAATGTGAAATTGTCTTTCTCATATTTAAGCTGGATTATTCCTCCAGGTACAGCTGGAGCATTACGAGCATGCTTTAAGTGTTTTGGCACAGTCCTTCCACCTCCTCTACCCACTCCACCCTGGTTTCCTTCCCTCTCCTTCCACGAATCTGATTGCATTGAGATAGGTTTGGAAAACTCTGAGGGATCTTTGCCAGAACATTGGTGCTTTCTCATACTGGTTACTAATATGCTGACAGCTTAAAATAAACACGAGGAAAAATGTTCATCTTGCATAGCTACTTGAATTTGCTGTCATCAGATGGTGAGAGCCAGGAACTACCAGGGCGATGACACAGAGGGTTTTTGTGGAACAGCACTCCTAGAAATAAAGGATGTGCTCTACAGCATTAAAAGCAATGCTGGCAGTGTGCTTTGAGGACATGGCTGTCTCTAGTGTCACTAGAAAGCAATGGGGCTTTTTTTAAAATATGAAATCAGTAAAACAGTAGGTGTTTTGTGGGGAGGTATTAATGAAAAACTGAGATTATTCTCTCCTGTCGCCACGGCATCATTTTTGCAAGTGAGATGAAGTAGCACCACAAACCTCCAACTACCTGTGGGCTGCTCGGGTTTCTAGTTTCCAAAGCCCTGAAAACGACAGGCGCCTCTGCAGCTTTTCCACCCGTCTGTGTTGAGCATCACGCAGTGTAAGGGCACTGTGCAGGGTGTAACCAGGCTCCTTGTGTCCCCAGGTGGTGGATGGCACCCCGTGCAGCCCCGACTCCACGTCGGTGTGCGTGCAGGGCCAGTGTGTGAAGGCCGGCTGTGACCGTACCATCGGCTCCAACAAGAAGTTCGACAAGTGCGGCATCTGCGGGGGCAACGGCTCCACCTGCAAGAAGGTGTCTGGCACCCTGGTCAGAGCCAAGTGAGTGTGGGGCTGCTGCCTCGCCTTCTCCTCGTGGGTGGGGTTCATCCACTGGCGAGCTCGCTGCCTTGACTTCCGACAAGGTTTAGTCTCGTGCTGGGAGGCTTTTTCCCCTTCCCAGGAGCGAGCAGAGGACTCAGTGTTTCTCTTTTCCCCCGCGGCAGGCCTGGCTACCACGACGTGGTCACCATCCCGGCGGGGGCGACCAACATCGAGGTGAAGCAGCGGAACCACCGGGGCGCGAGGCACGACGGCAGCTTCCTGGCCATCAAAGCCGCCGACGGCACCTACGTCCTCAACGGCGACTACACCCTGTCCACGCTGGAGCAGGACATCACCTACAAGGGCAGCGTGCTGCGCTACAGCGGCTCCTCGGCCGCCCTGGAGCGCATCCGCAGCTTCAGCCCCCTGAAGGAGCCCCTGACCATCCAGGTGCTGACGGTGGGCGACCTGCCGCAGCCCAAGATCAAGTTCACCTACTTCGTGAAGAAGCCGGCGCAGCCCGGCGCCGACAAGGCGGCCGGCAGGAAGAAGGAATCCTTCAACGCCATCAGGGAGATCATCTCCTCGGAGTGGGTGATCGAGGAGTGGGGCGAGTGCTCCAAGTCGTGCGGCTCGGGCTGGCAGCGGCGCGCCGTGGAGTGCCGGGACCCGCGGGGCCGGCCGGCTGCCGACTGCGCCCGCGAGCTGAAGCCCAGCAACCTGCGGCCCTGCGCCGACGTGCCCTGCCCGCAGTGGCAGCTGGGGGACTGGTCCCCCTGCTCCAAGACGTGTGGGAAAGGCTTCAAGAAGAGGTTGTTGAAATGCGTCTCTTCCGACGGCGGCGTGCTGCCCCAAGAAAGCTGTGAGCCCTCCAAGAAACCCAAGCACCTGATAGACTTCTGCAACGCCACGGACTGCAGCTAAGATAGGACGGCTTGGGAAAGCTAAAACTTCTTTTTTTTTTTTTTTTTTTTTTTTTTTTTTTTTTTTTCCTTTCAGACCAGGGCACTGAAAAACCCAAAAGAGGNGAAAAACACAAAAGAGGGCTAGAGGCGGCACCTGTGGTTTTTTTTTTGCGTAAAAAAAAGTCCGTGGTGAAGATCCGTTGAGGTGGGACAGTGCAAACAGCTTGAGTTGGCTTTGCATCCCAAAAATCCCCTGCCAGCTGAAAATTGGATGGGATAGCAGACCCATGTCGTTCATTTCTCTTTAGCAGATAAGGCCCAAAGGCATCGGAATTGCCTTTTTTAAAGTCTGTTATAAATTAAGCCAAACGTGAGCAGTGAGACGCATTTCAGCAAACATTTTGGGGTTTGGTTATTTCTCCCTTCTTTTGGATTTTATCTTGTGGTACTGATCAAATCCCCACGTGTAGGAAGGGGAGAGAAAAAGATAGCTTAAAATAATTGGTCAGGGCTTACCTACCTCACAAAGGGCAAAAAACAAGATTGGAAAAGGAGCTTTAACTATGTCATTCATGGCTGCTATTGTTTCAGAGAATAGTTTTATATAAAAATAAAGCCATATTCTCTACCTGTCAAAAGTAAGAAATACCAAGAACAAATATCAACTCCACAAATCACTAGAATTTCTTTTTTTTTTATTTTATGTACCTTTATGTCATCCCAATGTGCCTGTCCATTTCTCTCAGCCACTCCAGTGCCATTGTGGTGACATGTGTAATCCAGAGGCTTGGAAAAGTGGAAATCTGAGTCTGAGTAGTTGCTCTTTGTGCCTTCTGCATACCTTCCACTGGCTTTTCTGATTCCAGCTTGGTCCTGCCTTCCTGCCAAAGAGATTCATGGAGTGTGTGAGCATTCCAGCCATGTTTTCACACTCAAACCTTTGGCCTTACCCCAGCCAATGGATATTATTTGAGTTAAAAAGGAAAAAAAAAAAAATCCTGTTATGAATGGGAACGTTCTCTGTGGCCTCTGCTGGGTTTGTAGAGCTCAGTCACTGATCAGGTGGGAAGGCAAAGCTGAGGGATAGCAGGTCCATCCACAGCCAAATGCCAGCATTCACATCATTGAAGATTGTGCCAGTCCATAGACCATGAGAGAATATGGCTTTCCATATGTAGATAGTAAAATATATTACTATAGATTTTATATACTTCATAAGTATTTTATATTTCTCTCCCTTCTGGGAAGGGTTATAATTTGTAATAAATGCATATAATGAGCGTATTTATTTTTATACTTCTTGTCTAATGTGATCTTCTAAGTTATCGCTTTTTTAAAAGGACATATAACAAGGATAGAGTATTTATACAGTATAATATGTTACTAGAGGTAATAAATGAACCCTATAAATTTTGGAAATGGAGTGTCTTTATTTCACTGGACTAAAACCAGTCCGTGGAGCAGAAAGAGCTCGGGATCCAAGGGAAATATTAAGCAAAAGGCAACTAATTACCTGTGTTCGTGGAGAGGTTTGGAGAGCTCTTCCCATAATGTCACACCCCACCTCAAAAGAGGTCATTTTGTATTTTATTGCTTAACCACTAACTCGTCTGTTTCAGAAAATGCAGCTATACTGATGCCACTGGTGGTAATAACAGCTTGCAGAGGGAGCAAGTCGTGTTTAGAGCCAACAAAATATGTACAAAAGCAGCAGTTTTGCCTCACTCTGGAGGGAAAGGAGCAGTCAAAATCCACAGCCGTTCACCAGCAGTCAGAGCTTTCCCTCCCCAACTCCTGGAGAATCTCCCTCTCTAATTTTCTCCTGATGCTGCTTTTCCAAGAAGCACTGTGTGAATGAGCTGTTCTAACGCTGTTGGTAGCACGTTTTATGATGTTAAAATGGATACTAAACTTCAAAAGCTGATTTTTGCTCCCTCATACCCGATCTCATCACTGCTGCAGTCAAGAGAAAACCTTCTGTTGGGCTCCATCGGATTTTTGCCATGGAATTTGAGACATCAGTCATTTCTGGATACTTTTGGCTTTGTGTCATGTAAAAATCTATTAAAATTCCTTTGCCAAAGTTTGGACTCTGTCTCTGCAGAAATAGTTCCCGTTTTATTCCGTGGATAAAGTCCTGGCCCCTCTGAATCTCAGAGAATTCTCATCACGTCACACTTCATTGGGCATTGGTTTGATGTGCAGAAATGCCGGGGAATATTTTATTCCTAACGTTATTCAGGAGGCAGCCAATCCCTTCCTGGTTTTATAAATAGCTAAGAGTATTTATAAATACAAGAAATAACTATTTATTTGTATATATAGATAGATTTGTGTGCATATGTATTTTATTCACTGTCTAGGTTAGAAAATAACTGGGAGTTTGAAGAGGAAAAGAGTTACCCTGGAGAGTGCCAGACTGATGAGATGTGAAATTGTGGTATCCGTGCTGGGTGAGCACTGTAAATGGTGTAACTAGAAAATGTGGAGTAGCTCTTTTCCTCTGGTGTTGGTAAAATAATAATGGGATTTTTCTGCTTGAAATTGTCCCAACAGTAAATGGGAAAACACCTCAAAAGTCATTCAAATCAACATCTCCAAACAGTGGCGATGTTTCAGTAGAAAGTGAGACTTCTGCTTTTATCATTTTCACATCACAAGTGGGTCAGCAGATGCAGTGATGTGATTTGTTGAATTTTGTAGGACAAATAGGGAGGTATTTTAGACAAAATACCTTAACCCACTAGCTAAAGTAGGGGATGGAGAAGAAAACACTCCTGGAGAAATTCAGAAAGGCATCCTGAGAGGAATAAGCCGGGCTGCTCAGCAGACAATCCCGGAGTTCTGGCTGGGCTGTGCCCATCAGCTCCCTGTGCAATTGCTCCCACAGAAGTTCTCCCGGCTCATCCAGCTGCAGGCTCCTCATCCCCCGCCGGGGCAGAGCTGCCTGCCAAGCACCTTTTGGAGCAGGGAGCAGCCCTGTGGGATGCTGCCATTGCCTGCCGAGCCCTCGAGGCGAAAGAGGTGTAATTAGCTGAAGTTTTATTATCCCTAGCAAAGGTCACCCAAATGAAGCCAAGGGATCTCCCTGCCCTGGCAGGCAGAGCCCAGGGACATGTCCAGGCTCCAACAGGAGAGTAAGAGAGCACTTAGCTGGGATATTTGCATTTTGCCCCATTCTGCTCAAGCAGAGCTCTGGGTTACGACATGAGGAGGCAGAAGGAGAACAGCCCAGGAGATTGCACGCCCTGGATGTCCCTTCCGTGGGGATCTGTCCCTTCCGTGGGGATCTGTCCCGTGCTTTCCCAGCAAAACGGCTCCAAACATCCGCTCATGCCCGATACTCCCCTCAGAACACAAAACACGGCCAGAACACAATGATCAGGTTCACAAGTGGTGCTTGGGTGTTTGAACAAACATTTGTGCTCGCCAAGCCTGGGGGTTATTGTGGAGCTGAAAGCAGCCTTGTTTGGACTCGCTGCTGGGTTTTACAGCCCACGACAGTGCGAGAGGGGCTTGTGCAAAAGGGATTTAATGTTGGGCAAGAGAAGGGCAGTTTCCCACTGCCCCTCTGCCTGGGAGCTGTGCTTGACAGCATCAGTGGGGTAAAGGATCCTCCTTGGTCCTGTTGAGATTCCAGAGCCCTGGAGAACATCTGAGTTTAGATATCCAGAACCTAAGTTGCTAAATGTGTCATTTTAATATATTGTACTCCTGTGCATAAGAGCTGCAAATCTGAATTTCTCCTACCTTATGATCCCTCACAAATATTCCAGGTGGAAATTAGTATATTTTCTCCAGTATTAGCTGCACTCATCTACAAGGTATTGCCCTGCAAACACACAAAAAGGAGCTGCATGTTCCAAGAGGGGAGTCATATGGTAGAGATTATAATCAGGCAAGCTAAGAGCAGGGGCCATTTTAATTGTGCACCACATATATGTTTTCAGTGTAACAAAGACAATCTGCCTGTCCCAAACAATTTAAATGTCTCCTGCCACTTTGTATCATTTCTCATGTACAAAATGAGGGGAAATTAGGGATGAGGAAACAACTGAAATTCAAACATTTTGATTAAAAATTTCTCTGCCAAGCAGCACCTTTAACAGAGAATCTTTTCTAATTTATTTTTCTAATTAAATACTTAGCTCTATCCTGGCTCAGGACAACCCTGGTTAAACCTGAGACCAAAGGAAAATTTGCCTTCTTGTGTTTAATCTGAGTCTTAATTACACGTTGAATTAACCCCAGAGGTCAAGCTTTGGTGAGAATATTTTCATTCAGAGATGAAACTGTTTGAGGAAAATGGAAGAGAGAGGGAGAGGGAGAAGACGAAGAGGGAGAGAAGAGGACTTTTGTGGAATTTTTAACTGTGGAAACTTTGGAAACAGATGTGGGAGATTAGATTTCAGAATCAAGCCTGGGCAGATATCGAAGCAAATTAAATGCAGGGTAAAGTCCATCTCCTTTTTCTCTCCCAGTGAACCCACACACACATTAGGGGATATGCTAAAATAATGAACACTGGTGTTTTCCATTTCTCATTATCCTCCTGCTGGAACAAATGCAAAGCACAACATGGAAGCATAGAGGGGCTCAGCTGCCTTGGATGAATTAAAAAAAAAAATTCAAAAAGCCCTCTGCACATGTTTTCTCTTCACTCTTTTAATTTATTATTTTATTTACTTGCACTTTTAAAGACATAATAGCTGATGTCAGAAAGGAGAACCCTCAGAGCAGCAGCTGCCTGGCAGACAAGAGGGTCAGAGGCATTAAAAAATAGAAATGTCAAATTTTTGCATAAAATAATTTCGAATCTGATGGAAGCTAGCGAAAGCCAGGCAATTCAGAGCTAATTCTGCCATTTGCATAGGGACAAAAATTTGTATAAGCCCGTTCCCAAAGCCCAGGCTGAAGTGATGGGTATGACTCATATGAGGCTTTAGGGAGGCTAAGCCCCCTTTACTGACAAACTTATTCCAGGGTTTAAATCAGAATTCCTGTTGGTCTGACTTGGAAAATCAGTAGGCTGATATCATTTAAGCCTGTGCCACAGATGTTCTCCCCACCTGCATGGCTGCAGGTGATGAATGAGAGGGAGGGTGGGGTGCAGCCCCAGGAGGAGCCAGGGGCTGACCCCGTCCCTCCGCAGACACCCCCAGGGCTGGAAGGGCTGGAGGAGGGCTCGCAGCCGGACTGTGCAGCCGGGAGATGGGCTCTGCAGAGCCTCTGCACCCAGCTCCGGGATGGCACGGCCAGAACGCTCGGCAGGTGTGGAACACGCCCTGCGGTGCTGGGGGCAGCCCGGCAGCTTCACTTTCGGGTACCGAGGGGGACGTGCCAGGATTTGAACGAGGAGTCGGAGGTATTGGCAGCCTCGGGTGGCTTAGAGCAAACCAAATCACTTTGGGGCTCGGCAAAGGAGCCAGGCTCCCCTTCCCAGCTCCGGGAATTTCCTGGGGGATGCAGGGCTGTCCCTGAGCCACAGAACGCTCAAAAGCCGCTCCAGCGTGGGGGCTGCGGGGAAGCCGCTCTGAGCTCAGAGCTACTGCAAGAATTGAGTGTTTGGCGTCGCTGATTATTTGTTCAAAAAACCAAAAATGGAGCCAAGGTTCACACAGTGCATTCCCTAAGGAATCTGGGAAATTTTCCCACTGGAAAGGGTTGTTCTGATGTCTGTCTGCGGAGCAGAAAAGCTGCTTTTACGGGTGATTAGGGCACAATTTCCAGGAACAGAGAGCAGCTCCGGGGCATGCAGCTCAAACAGCTCTGAAAAGGACCTGGCTAAATCAGGAGGGGACACGGTTTAGTTCAGACTTAGCAGAGAATTGGTTTAGTGGCCTGACATGAAGAGGGACACCGTCAGAGAGCAGAAAACGCAGCCTCATAAAGTCACTACACTTTTTGGCCAGGTGTTATGATCTGTCTGTTCTGAGGGAGAATCACCTTTTTTTTGAATGTCAGTGATGAAGGAGGGTCCTTTAGGAGACCCGGGCTGAGGTTTGACCTGGTGTTATCCAGACAGTCCCAGTACTGCTCCCCTGAAGACCTGGCCTGTTGTGGGGCTGTGTGGTGAAAAACAAAAAGATGGTGGGTTTTTTCCAGCGCCAGGTTCTCATTCAATTTCAGCTGGATGCCAGGAAAGTGCTTCAAAGGGCGGAAATAATTTGTTACTGGAGACCTGAGCTTCTAAAAGATAAAGTGTTTGGCACATGTTTTTGGGACTCCAGAGGAGAACCTTTAGCTTTGGGGTGAGGTGCCTTGCTGCTTTTTGATACAATTCACATGACCACGGGTTTTGCCTGAGTATTTTGAGTGTCCAGTGGCCTAAATCTCCTACATGTTTTCCCTCAGTGGAGCCTGATGTATATTGTAGCCGGTTCTCGTTTTGCTAGTGAGAGCTTGTTTGCTTTTTTTGCTGGGGGCTCTTTGACAGACTCACACAAGACCTGCCTGAGTCAGGCTCGCCCTTAAAAGCATTGCTGGCATAGTCATGTCACTGGAGAACATGGGAAAGCGAAGCACAGCCTGATTTGTTATAGCTGTAACAGCAAGAAATCCCAATGAAGATGCATTTACACCGGCCCAAATCCTTTATTTTATTCTGAGAGCATTCTAAGCTGTACCTACAAGGCGGTTTAATTTGCTGAACTGAAATAGATTTGCATTTTCGCGTGCAGCTTCACTGCTTAAATGTTTGTTGGCAAATGCATTTGCGCCCAGAGAATTAAACAGGCTTCTTTCTTGTGTGCTTCAGGAAATCAGAAATCCTCTTGGCAAGGGGAAATCCTGCTTTTCCCCCTCATGTCAACCTACAAAGTGCTGGGGCTGGAAAGGAGTGTGGGTGTTATGCACCTTCTCTAACATATCCACTGCCTTTAAATATTAGGGCCGCCAGAAATTTCAAAACATTTCAGGAGCCGAGTAGAATATGAGGTTTGCTGATGGCTTTGCCTTAATGGACAGAAATTCTCACAAATAAGCATCCAACACCCTGAAGAGTCGAAATTTCACCTCACTTGCCACTGGAGCTGGCTGGAGATAATAAAACCCACCCCACATGCTGCTCAGCAGGGTCTGGGACTGGGATGGAGAAGCTGAGGAAGCCTCAGAAGAAAAAGCACAGTTAGCAGCACTTTAAAATCTGAGAATGGCAGCATTGTTCGGGGAAACAATAAATGCTGGGCTTAAACAATTTCATCTCAAACAAATGCGAGGGCTGTGTCTTGCAGGAGCAGCAGTTGTTTGAGCTGAAATTTTAACATCAGGCAGTAACTACAGGCGAGCTTTGTTCTCTAGCAATGAGATGTCTGCACATCACAGATGCACGACTTCTTCAGCAAACTGCCAGATTACCGGATTCCTCCAAGGAAAATTTCGCAATGGCCTTTGGTTCCTTCCTGATGAAGTGATTTTCCACAACACTTTGCTCACTGGCACATGAGGAGAGACTGGGGAGTGAAATGCATGTGGTAGTACTACGGGGTAACAGCAAATGCAGTCATCAGTGTCGTGATTATGGAGTCCAGGCTGTGGACACGCTGATAACAGCAAAGCTTCCTAAGGTCCATGAAATTCACTTCATAAGGGGAATAAAATCAGCCTATTCTCCTTTGCAAAGGCACAGCAAGGAGGTTTCAGCCCAGAAATGCTGAAATCAAAATTATGACTGCAGTAGAGTTTGAAATATTCCACAATATTGCACAAAATCTGCTCCAATTGCATGGACAGCAAGGATGGCACAGCAGCAGGGAAAAGCTCAGAGCTTTTCCTCAGAGCATCCCAGGCCACGAGGTTGCTGCACCTTCGCTGCCCAGTTCCTGCTGATGAATTTAATTTTATTAATAAATTTAATTTTCACTAAATCTGACCCAGGTGGCAGATACAACAAATATGCCTTGGAAGCAAAGGCTGCAGCCTTCCTGATTGGGAGCAGCTGGTTGGGTTTGGAGTGGTGCCTGTCAAGTTCTTTGTGCTGCAGCTCCTCGATAATGGAGCTCATTCCGGGCCCGTGTTTGCTGTAAGTGACGGCCTCAAGATGTTTTGTGATGCGCTCTTTGATCACTCAATTTCCTCCCTTTCTGTTATTTACCTTAGACCGCCTCCGTTGTTCTTTTACTCGCCCTGCAAAGTGGTGAAATGATGCTGTTGCGTTTGAGGTGAGGAGGTAGAGTATTATTTGAAGTGGTTTTATCAGAAACTACTGTTTTGAGAGCAGGAAGCTCTCCCGTTTTGTTTGAAATGTAAATATTGTGCAATGCCGCAAACATGAGGTATTCTTAAAAGCTGTTAGCAGGTGCTAAAAGAAATACTGGGTACTGTAACGGCTGGTGAAGATAAAATATCTCTTATGGTTTATATTAATATATAATTAATCTCGGTAGTGGCACAAATAAGGAAGCCTTTGGGTTTTATTGTGGCTTTTAGTTTAAAATTGGTGAAGATGATTTTTTTTAAAATTGTCCATGGCTTTTTGGATATGATGAGCTCTACATTCACACAATGTCTTTGTGCTATTCAAGCACAAGAGCAGAGCTTTGGTCTGCCTTACTGTCTGAGCCGTATGATCTTCTCTCTCTCCTCCATTCTCTTTCTGCTTGCTTTTTTTAAAATATTTTTTTCCCCCCTTCCCATCATGAAATTTGCACTTTTCTTGGACAAAATAAAAGGGGGAGAGAGAGAAAGTTAATTTATAAGGTGAGATAACGTGACAAGTGTTTTGAAGCAAAAATTCAAACACCCCGGTGAGATTAAGGAGGCGTTTCATTTTAAAATCATCAAGATGCTGTTGTTGCTGCAGAAGCAAAATTAAGCTTTCATTTTTTAATTTGCATCTTGATATGACTTTTTGTCACAGACTGGCTGGGGTTGGAAGGGAAGCAGGGATTGTTTCGTGCTTCTCTGCTGTAGAGGGTCCACGTGGAGCAGCATCCAAATCCAAACTCACAGAGACCAAGGCCTTGGGACAGAGGAAAAGCTGAACCAAGCATCCTTCAGCTGTTCCTGCACTTCAGGAAGGGAGGAAAGCTGCACAGGAGGTATTTAATGATTCTTTTCCTAAATTGCACTTCCCAGTTTCCTCAGGGGAGAAAGATGAGCATGTTGGAAGGAGAGGGAGGTGTAGAAATCCAGACCATCGCTTCTGCCTCCCCTCACTCACGTCTCCTCTCTCTTCCCGGGGTCATCCTGCTCAGGCCTGGTGGGACAAGGTGAGACAAGCCAAGTTCAGCCATTCAAATCCCTCTTCTCAAAGTGCCAAAACTCCCTGTCCCCAGGTCACTGGACCCCATGACCTTGATGACCTTAAAGGTGTGGCCTCAGAAGCAAGGGAGAGAGAAATATGACAGTGCAGAAAGTCTGAGAGCAGAATTAGGGTGTAAAGATCCCCTTTTCCCTCATTCTAATTCCTTCAAAGAAGCTAAAAGTTGGCAAAACAGATCCTTGTGGAAATTACTCCAGAGATGGCTGACATTGAAGGAATAACCTTTCCTTTTGGCTGCATGACTGAGGTGCAGAGTTTGGGGGGTGGGAATTTCCAAGAGCTGGCTGATTTGCATAGGCACATAATTTCTTATGAGTGGAGCTGGCAGCGCTGCCAAAAGTTACAGTTGGCCAATAATTTCCCTTGTAAAATCCTGCTCCTGCTGGGGTAAATTATTTTTCAGTGCTCTGAAATTTCTTGTGTCGGGCCTCTGTCTCAGTCAGTGAATACTTGCAGTTTCATTTTACAGTTATTGGTGTGGTTTCTTAACATTTCTGAAAAAAAAATAGAAAAGAAAAGAAAGAAGTCATCTATTCTCAAGATAATTGTGTCATGATGTCTCAGGAAAAGGATGGAGCTGGTGGGACAGGGGGAGGAGACTGAGATTTCTGTAGCTCTGATTTTCTGACTCAGACCAAAGCCTGGATGCTTTGAAGTGCTCTACAGTTGAAAAAAATCTCTAGAATTTAGAAAAATGAGGATAAAACATCAATTTCTCAAAGCAATCTGCAAGGATTGATTTTAAAATCTGGGCTCTGAAAGTGCCCAGGTTTAGGATGGCTCAGTTACAGTCCCAGATATGAAACATTCTGCTCAAACTGATGGCAGTCCTGCCTGCCTGCTCCAGAAAGATTTCATTATTCTTCTAATTGCAAGTGCTGGAAGGATGATTTTCCACTGTTTGCAGCCTGTCAGTTCAGTAAATCAGTAAATTTGGTTACGTTTCTTGCAGTGGCAAGGCTTTAGAAGAGAGATTTCTTTGCTCGTTGAGGTTGTGAAGGACACAGGTGGTTTTGGAGTGAAGGACAGAATTAAGAATACTGCAACAGGCCTAATGGAGGGGATTTGCCCAATCCCACAACTTCCCTTGGATTAATACCTATGGTCCTCATAGTCCCAGAAGAATCTCTTTGTTTATATCTGAGATATTTTTGTCTATGCAAAACAACTGCAGAGGTATTTCCCCTAACAAAGGGCAGAGTGGCAGAGCAGAAAGCCAACTGTTTTGGGAAAGGAACTTAGAATTATTTCCTATATCTTTTGCTGGGGTTTTTTAACAATGAGAGCACAAAGACCACCATTTCAGGAGGCTTTTTGGGACGGAGAATGCTTGTGTTTTTGGGGACTGCTGCACTGGTCAGCAGAGATGGGGCTTGGGCTGCCAGGAATCCCTGGTGTTTGCCCAAGGTCCCTTCAGCTGCTCACCTTGGACAGTGCCACCACTTTGTTTCCCTGTGAACCCTTCCAGTCCTGGTGAGGAACGGGTGTGAAGCAGTGTCCCCTAAAAGAGGACAATGGCAGAAAGCAGGCTCCAGGCACGGATCAGCTTTCATGTGGCTCTCCTCAGCCATTGTTCGAGGGAACAGCAGAGCTGCTGTGTCCCACAGAGGGCTGCTCTGTCCTGAGCGCAGCCTGGCGGTGGAGTCCCTGGTAAATAACTCCTTTTATGCTGCACATCTGGGGGAAGGGCTGCTTCCCCTGCTGGCCACATGCCTGCTAAATAAAGCCCAGAGGAAATTGGTTCTGCGTGCCCGCTGTCACAGAGGTGAAGGCTCAGCAGTGACCTCTGGCCCCTTGAACTCAAGGCACTGGATGCTCCACGAGCTTGGCAATCCCAAATCCTCGCTCTGCTCCAGAAGAGCCTTGGCCAGCCAGGTTATTCTTTAAAGGGAATTGCTAGCACAGCCTGGCAAATGAGTTAAAGGGGGCCACGGTCCTGCTTTCCTCCCCATTCGTAAGGCAGAAATTGGGAAAATGTAGGGTAATTTAAAAAAAATTAAAAATAGATATTAGAGTTAGTTATTAACTAAGTTAGTTATTAGTTAGAGTGCAGAAGCTAAACTGTAAAATTATAGAGCGACAGTATTTTTGAATAAATCTCTTCATCCACATAAAATAACCCAAGATCCCCGTGAGGCAAGTACTAACTCTGCTCCAAAGACAAATCTGGTGATGACTGATCCGATTAATCAGACTCTTCTAAACCCCTATTTTCACTCCTGGCCAAGTACCTGGGTGCTCCCCCAACGTGACAAACCTGTCAGGGGGGCTGCAAAGAGAGAAGTGACATTTCAGTGTGATTTTGCAGGGCAGTGTTTGACCCTGCAGAATGTGCTCAGGCACATTCAGTGCACCAGGGAGGAGAGGAAGAATTCCAAAGAAAAGAAAAGGAAAAAGAAGCATTTGTGGCAGCTCAGACCTCTGATTATTCAAGTGCTTTGGGACCCATTTCCATTTAGACACAAGTAAATACATTGAAGACAAATATAGCCAAGGCTAAGCCTTTGTATAAATTTTGAGTTGATTGGGTGTGTGCCTCTCTGGGGTTACTCATGAAGCTGGAACTGGTAAGAGAGGAATTCTGTTTCATTCAATTTGTAGGATGTAATTTGAATTTAATAGTCTTCAATGAAAGGAGGTAGGAAATTGAGGAAGGGAGTGTCTTGTTTGAACAAATCAGAGATTTGATTTGTCTCTTCCTGTGCAAATTTCCCTGAATGCTTGATATTAGCAAATTGTTTTTCCTGCGGAGAAGTGCAGAGAAACAGAAAATTTTAAAGAGGTTATATAGGGAAAGTAAATACTGAAATCCATAGTACAAAAGCTTGCTGAGATACCTGGTTTTAAATGTCCCTCAGGTCTTAAAGAAAAGAAAAAGTCTGTTTTATACATGAGTCTAAATCCATACCAAAGAGAGTTAGGGAAGCACTTATTAGTCATTGCAAGTAATAGGAAGTAACAGATCCAATAGGAACTGCTTGCTTTTGAATAATTGGTGATGAATCTTACCTATATATGTAAAAAGTGGACCTACTCTAGGGAAAAAAAAAAGTCTAACTTATGCAATTGCTGTACAGAAATTGAAGTTCTCGTGTCCTTCTCAGCCTGTCCTTGTTTTTGTGGGTATTAGTCAGACCTTAAACAATGATGTTTTTTGTCAAAGATAAGCTCTCAAGCAAACAGGAAGAGGGTGTAGTAAAAAGTGAACATAAACCATATACTGGAACTGCTGGAATCGAAAGATTTTATCAGCCTTTTCTTTTTTATTACGTCTGTATATCACAATATATCCATCTATTGTTGGTTTTTTTCTTCTTTCGTTGCTGTCCCCTGGCACCAGGAAATCATATATAACACAGGGTACCTTTGTGTCCAGGCTGAAAACTGTTGTGCAGAAATTCTTTAATTTGCATTATGAATTTATGAATTCCTTTATGAATGTGCACAGTTTGTGGCAGATGCAGTTGACTTGAAAGTGATGGCCTGTGGAGAACAGATGTAATGAGGAAAATTCTGTTTTTCCCTACATTTATCCAGCCAAATAGCAACGAAATCTTTCCTCTGTGTATTTTTTGTGTACATTCTCACAGTAAAAAACCCTCCTGCAGTTGGCATGTATGATCTGAAAGCAAATCAACTGATTTAAAAACAAAAGAAAATTAAAAAAAAAACAAACAAAAAACTCGATGCTCTGCAGAAGCATTCATTGAACCCCTCAGTGAGGCAGATTTGAGCTGTGGCTTTCCTGTGCAAAATATGGATACTGGAGAGCAGAGTCCCCCAGAGGTTAGGATTAATTTGGCCCTCCGAAGAAATTGCTTGGGTAATAGAGACATCCAGCCCTTTGCCATGTCTTAATCTGCCTCTGATTTTGGCTCAGCCTACTTCTCTCTGAACAAAACTATGCAGCCTCCTGGAAGCTTTTAAATTTAGATTCAAGGTGGGTTCTGTCACGGTCTCTCGCTCTGAAGATGAAGCATTTCTGGTATTACTTTTTTTGCCTGTCTTGTGTGTTTAGATTTGTAATTTCCCCTGGGATTTGTCCCACAGCGTGTTCAGTGTGGTGGCTCCACAGAACTGTGCGTTGCAAAGGCAAACAACCTGCTTCCAGCAGCACTGGGGCTTGGTTAGGTCACAAGAGTCTGAAAAATCACATCAGAAGCTCGTCCCAGAAATGTTCCCAGCCTGAGGTGGCTGAAAGCCGTCTCCCTGTCCTGTTCTGCACTTGCCCTTTTTACCTCAGTGGGAATCCGGTGCTCTCAGCAGCGTCTGCAGCCATTCACCTGCGTTCTGCCGAGCTGGGGATTATTTTGCTCCCGAGGATGTGAGAGATTTGCAGAATCAGGGTAAGTCGTGAGGTCAGGCCTCGCTTTACCCTTCATTTTCTAGAAGCTGCTTCGTTGTTTGCTTGAGGTTGCTGCTACCCCTTTAAAAACAAGCATCCCAGGAATTTTCTTTTGAAACAGGCTTCCCCTCTCCAAATCCAATTATACTCTTTTCAGCTGGGTCATTTTCAGCCCCTGCTGCATTTTTGGTTCTTTGGGGTTTTTACTGGATTTATTAAAAAACACAGCCCTGCCACGGGGAAAGCAAGGGGAATTTTCACCCTGCTGGCTCCCAGCTCTGCTCCAGAGCCCCTCCTGGCTCAGGTGGGGTTTTTTCTCCCTTTGGAAAACACAGCAGGGCAGACAGAGGCAGCTCCCCCCGGCCAGACAGGGAGTGTGGGGCTCATCCCATGCAGGGCAGGATGGAGCTTGGGCCACACAGGGATGGGCAGGGCGAGGGAATCGCAGCTGGAAAAAGGAAAAGGATTCAGGATGTGGAAGTGGGAAACCAAACTTTATCATTCCCGTTGGCTGAGATAATGGGGTAAATTTTATTTTAGCAGTGGCAGGAAAAGTTCGGCACGCCTGATGGCCTTGTAACACTGAGTGTGAAGTGACACAGCAGTACAGAATTTTGGAACGAATCATTTTAGTTTAGAAATAATAAATATAAATAATAATTTAATCATAAATAAATACACCATCTCTGAAGCCATTCTATGCAATTTCCCCCTCAAGTGCCAAGTGGAGTTCATGTTGTTGCCACGTATAAAGACCCTCCTGGGACAGGTAATGAATGGGGCCAATAATGGACCACACCTGGATATGTGTTCTTAGAAAACATTAGGATACTTTCAAATGCAGTACAATTAAATGTATTCCTTAGCTTCAAAATAAAGCACAACACTCCTCCAGGGTAATTTCTATTTTTGCTGTCTGCAGAGTGCTGATACCTGGTTTTTAAAGGAGTTTAAATGGGGATTAGCTAAGGCTGAAGGCTGGAGATAGGGGCTGGCTGATAAGGACGGGAGCGTTTAAAGCTGAAATCGGAAGAGAAACCTTGGAGAAACTTCTGGTTGGAAATGGCCAAGGAAAACCGGGCCGGATTGCGTCTGGAGTCCGGAATGGAATCGGCAATTTGGAAAACCCGAAAAGATTTTGGAATGGACTCGGTACTCGAAAAAACCTGGACCAGCTTTTGCTAGGAGTCCAGAATGGAGTCGCTACTCCGGAAAGCCTGGACCAGATTTTGCCTGGAGTTCAGCATCAGGCTCAAATCCCACTTGGAGAATGCCAAATTAAATTTTCGTCTTCAGGACTGCACGAGTGAGGATCCTGCAGCGAAGAAGAAGGTTCAGGTCTGGGAGGGCAAGGCAAGTGAGGCAGGAGTGCAGGGCTGGGGCTTGGCTGTTTGCACACTGTTCAGGGCAGTAAAGGCTTCAGAGGCTGGAACTGAGGCAGGAAAGGGTCGCTTGGCTCAGAAGTCCCTACTTGACTCATTCACTGCTCCCATCTGCTGCACTCAAAAGCACAACAGAGCAGATGAATTTTGTCCGAGCCTGAGGTCTTTGACTGGCCCTCCATAAACACTGCTTGCCAAAAAGAGACTCGAGGGAGGAAAGGTGTCAGATGTAACAGAGAAAGAAAAGGACGTGGCCTTCCAAGTGCACTCCAGCAGAACATGGAAGTGACCTGGCTGGCAGGGAAACCAGCAGTCCGCTTCTCCAGCCCCCTGGAAGCCTCTAACAGCTACAGAGGCGGTGAGGGGACAGAATAATTCAAGTTGAAATAAAAATAATTTTCCGTAGCATTCTGCAGTACTTTTAAAAATCCTAGAACTCTGAAAATATGGTGTGATGACAGTTACCAGACTTAGAAGCCTGCTAGCTAGGACTTTTACCTAGAATATCTCAGTATGGGTACTTTGAGCCTTTTAAAAGCTGTGTAAAATCAAATACTTTTCTCCTAGTTCTCCTAGCTCTAGCCTTCCTTTTCATCCCCTCAATAACAAAGCAACTCCCTCTTGAGAATGTTATTTACTTTCCATATAATGTGCCTACCAGTTTCTGGAATTGCAAATGTATTTGGATACCTGCATAAATTTAAGTTTCAAGAAAGCTGTAAGGCTGAAACAAAGGATTCCCATCCCGAAGAACCACCAAAAATATTTTGTGGAAGAACTGTAAAGTCTGTACCTTTGCACAGAATTTGCTATTCACTGAGGTGAATTCCAAATGCAACTGCTGTCTAAATAAGCAGAAAAATTGTTGGAATGCAGTGAGTTAAGTATTCCTAGAAATGGAATTATTAGCAGAGCTTGGAGCGTGATGTCACTAGCAGCATTTGTTCTCATAAATTGCTCAGAAAAAGCCCTTGTACCTAGTGTCTAGCAATTTATATTTTCCCATTTCCTTTTTTTCTTCCCCCAATCTAATGTTCTCCTTTCATTTTACCCTTTTGTGTCTTCTAACTTCACCTTATTTTATTTTGTTCTACATTCTACCCTCTGTTCTCAAAACATCGCAGCATCTTCCGTCAAAGTGAAAGCATTTGTTCATCCTCAGTCTTCGAATAGCTGTGAATGTTGCCCTCTTCTGGATCACTTTTTTTTTTTAACAGTATTTTGCTAAAAAAAAAAAAAAAGTTTGAAAAAGCCTAGGAAGATACTAATGTTGCCTTTATTACTTGCACGTACATAAAAAAAACACCCAAACTATTTGGATAGGTCTTTATTTTCATTTTTTTTCTTACTGAAATAATCTCCTTTCTCTTCCACTACTGTTTCAGCTGCTGTCATTCCATATGGAACAGTTTATTGGAACCAAGCTTTGTCCGTTCCTCCGTATCACTGTGCTTGTCCTGGAATAACTCTTGCTGAAAGCAAGGGAAGAGTTTAGACTTTAATTAATCTAAGCCTGCCCTCTGGCAGTGGGAAGCCGTTCCCCCTCGTTCTGTCACTCCTTCCCTTACAAATAGCCCCCTCTGTGTCTCCCGTGGGCCCCTTCAGGGGCTGGAAAGCCACAGTTCGATCACCACAAAGCCTTTCCCTTTCCCGGGAAGTGTCTGAGGACGTTCTCTCCTGTCCCTGCTCATCAGCACTCCGTGCTTTCCCCGGCCACTCCCAAGTTTAAGCTGCGTTG